>JAYESA010000006.1:3643954-4243954 GCA_036927795.1 Iris macrosiphon
TCTTCTGCACTTTAATATGTATACATATATATGAATGTGTAGATATATATATACGTATACGTGTTATTGTATATGTATATCGATGGAGATTTCTACATGTGTAGTCGTATTTTCTATCGACTGTGCAGTGGTGTATCGCTAGCAGTCGGGTTCTTGTGCATTGTGCAATGAGTTTTAGTGTATCAGTGTGTTAGTGCTGTATATCAGTAGGTAGTTTAGTCCCTGTGCAGTGAGCATTAGTGTAACCACTGTGCTTTGGTTGTGTGCATAAGGTCGGATTCCTGAGGCACAATATACTGTGAAGTCGGGTTTTTATGTGCACTGTGTGTTCAGTATATCAGACTTTGGGGGGGGAAGGAATGAGAATCGGGTTCAGTCCAGTTGTGAGTTCCTGTGTGAATGTATTAGAGTCTATTGTGTATCCCCATTGAGCAGTAAATTTGAGTGAGTAGTTGGTATCACTATGTATCAGGTTGCTGTGTGCATTAGGGGGATTCAAGTGTGTCGATCGAGTATTAGTTGTTTGCAGCTAGTATGTTTGGGTTCCTCAATCATGATATATATTTGTTCAGTGGTGTGGCTCAGTTAAGAGTATCAGGATTCCACAGTTTCAGCTAGTATCGGGTTGGGAGTGAATAAACTGTACATCAGTTTCATTCTAGTGAAGTTAATGTGTCATGTGGAGGTGCTATGAACTATGCAATTGGGTGTGTGTGAGTGCACCAGTGTAATGTTTAGACGAGTTCCTAGAACCATGTGTGGTAGTGTATCTGTGCACCAGTGTAAGTTATTATGGGTGACAGTGCAGTGGGAATCGAGTTCTCAGTGTATTAGTCTCCTGAGTATCAGAGAGTATCAGCGAGAAGTATTTTTCTTCACTGTGAGATGCAGAGATGTGTATCAGTGTCTATGTGGGTGTAATTGAGTGATCAGTGAGTGTTGAGTGAGAGTTGTGTGTAAGCTGTGAGTTAGTGTTTAGTGTATTAGTGTGTTTTGTTTTTATGGAGTCCCAGTGCACCTGCTGTGTATGTAACTATAGTTTATGAGTGATTGTTAAAAATTTGATCATAAGTATTAGAGGCAGTGAGCATCCCTGCTTACGTTCAGTACAGTAAGAATCAGTTCACTCTGCCAGTTCTTGAGGGTCAGGGAGTTATATATGTAGGAGTGTCAGTTCAGTTAGTGTGTGTGTCAGTTCAGTGAGATTTCCAGTGTGAGTGTGCATAGGTGCAAGGTTAATGTTAGTGTTGATTTTGTGAGTATACATACCTATATGTATGAGTATTGGGTAATGCATTAGTCAGGTGTCTGATAATAGGTATCAGTGGTTTTCAGAGATAGCAGTAGGTTATGAGTGTAGTTTTTCTATATAGAGTCTTGTGTACCCATGTAAGTGTATTAGTTAGTTGGTCTATGTCAGTATCAGTAAGTAAAGTTTCAGTCAGTTTAGTGTATCAGAGAAATGAGCAGTATGTATGTCATTAGAATATCAGTGTCACTGTGTCTGTGCATTGTGCACACAGTATCAATTCAGTCTTGTAGTGTTATGTGTCAGTATGTTTGGTTGTACAATAGGGTATCAGTTAGAGTTGTATTTTTGTGAGGGCTAACTGATGTGCAATGGCACACAAGGGCCGTGCACATACAGTAAAATATGTGGGTGTGTATGCTAAGATCTCAGGTAAGCACAGTAAGGTGCACAAGTGGTTGGGAAATATTAGTACAAGTTTTGATGCAAGTGTGGATTTTGAGTGTTAATAGATTTCTAAGTTAGGGTGGGTAAGTGTTATGGATCATGTAATACTAGTACAGCTAAGATAGCATCTTTATAACTATGCACCAGGATTATATAACCTACTAGTATCTAATATAGCTATTAATAACAGGTGTTGGTAGTTATTTTCTATCTTAGACCATTATGATATAGAAATCAACTAGTGGGCCTAGTTAACCTAGTTGGGTCTTAGACACGACCTAGAAGCCTCATATTTAATTAGTTAATCATGCTCATCCTTTAATTCATTATTTTGACATTGATATTCCATAATTAGGTCATTGTGATCCCGCCTTGGATATTGATCCTCATACCTTCCTCAGGACCACAAGCGAGTACATTCTCTGACAGTTTTTATTTTGTTGATTATTCTATGATTCTAGTTGTATAGTGTACTTGATTCTGATATTGTGATACACGGGTTAGCATCATAGAAACCTGTCATGAGGAGTCGTGATTGGAATCCATCGTGCTAGCTGGGGATGGAAAAATATTAGCAGATTATGTAACAGAATTATAACGACTTTCAAGATTATGTAACAGAATTATGTAACAGAATTCGAGTTGCTTCTCTGCTGAAGAATTTAAATGAGGTTTTTCCAGATTTTTACCTATTGGGAGATGGATTCCCAATGTAGCTTCTTCTTCTCCAAGCCTCCTTGGTCCAAGCTCCTAGGTCTCTCTTGATGGGGAAAAATGAGGGTTTCTAGGGCTAGAAATCCTAAAATTTGAGGAAGGAAAGATGATTTTTAAATGGAGGCTATTGTTAGGGTTTTCTTCATGAATGAAGAGAGGCTTGAGGGAGGCTCCCTCTATTATATAGGACTAGGGTTAGGGTTAGGGCTTGTAATGCAAAGAGTCTATTTTGCCCTTCATGACTTGTCATGAAGAACTAATTAATTAAAGGGATTTAGTCACACATTGAGGGTTTAAACTAGATGCTAATTTAAAATAGGGATTTGTCAAAGGGTTTTATCTAGTGGATTCTTAGGTCTAGTCCATTAACCCATGCATTAAGGAACACCAAACAATTTATATAATAAACATATCATACATTATATTAATATAATAAAATAAATATGGCAATAGATAATAAAGTCTTATTCTAGAAATGTGGTAGTGACAAGTCTACCCTCAAAAAAAAAATTGTCCTCGAAATTGAATCGAACTTGAACAAGAACAAAATCAGACAAGGAGTTATACCTCAAGTCTCGAAGAGATACGGGTATTACTCACGTATTTCGTCCTCTCTCTCCCAGGTCGACTCACCTGAAGAGTGATGTCTCCATGCAACATGAACCAAAGGAATAGTCTGGTTTTGCAATACCTTCTCTTTGCGATCCAAGATCTCTACGGGCTGCTCAGGATAGCTGAGAGTCGGACAAACCTCGATCTCCGAGTGATCTAGTACATAACTAGGATCTTCCACATACCGTCTCAGCTGTGACACATGGAACACATCATGTACTCCCTCTAGTACAGGCTGCAAGTCTATTCTATAGGCCATTGCACCGACCCTCACAAGAATATCGAAAGGTCCGATGTAACATGGACTAAGCTTCCTGCCTCAACCAAAACGAATCGTGCCCCGTGTCAGAGAAATCCGTAGAAACACCAGATTGCCAACCTAGAACAAAACAGTCTTAACACGCAATCTAACATAAAACAATCACAAGCCAGAATAATAACAAACCTATACCTGAAACTCTAGGGGTCTACGGTGGCTGTCGGCCCAATACCGCTGTCTGTCCTGCACCACTCGTAGTCTACCTCTGATGAGTTTCACCTTTTTTGCTACATCCACGACCATTTCTGGTCCTAACAAGGCTCTCTCACTCTCTTTGACATTATCCCAAAATAACGGTGTACGACACCTTCGTCCATATAAAGCCTCGAATGATGACATCTCAATGCTGTCCTGGTAGCTGTTGTTATAAGTAAACTCTACCAGGTGTAGATGATCCTCCCAAGAACCTTCGAGATCTAGAATGCAAGTATGTAGCATATCCTCGAGAGTCTGAATAGTCCTTTCAGACCGTCCGTTTGTCTGGGGGTGGTATGCGGTACTGAACTTGAGCTGGGTTCCCAAGCTAGCCTGCAGACACCTCCAGAAGTGGGAAGTGAAATGACTATCCCGATCTGAGATGATGCTCACAGGAACCCCATGTAATCTGACAATCTGCCGCACATACATCTCTGCTAGCCTCTCTGTCGATGTACCCACATTGAATGGTAAGAAGTGGGCTGATTTGGTCAACCTATCCCCGATGACCCAAATCACGTCCTTTCCTCCTGGCGAACGCGGAAGCCCTGAAACAAAATCCATGGTCACGTGCTCCCACTTCCACTCTGGGATAGGTAAAGGCTGAAGCAATCCACCTGGCCTTTGTCGATCCGCTTTTACCTTCTGGCACACTAAATATCGGGATACAAAGCGTGCTACCTCGCGCTTCATACCATACCACCATACATGCTCCCTAAATCTCGATACATCTTGTTGGCACCTGGATGCATCGAGTACTGAGAGCGATGCGCCTCCTGCAAGACCTCCTCGTGCAGTTCCTCGCTTGGTACACACATCCTCGTGCCGTGCCGTAAAGACCCATCATCCATAATAGTGAAGTCATTTGACAATCATGTCCGAACCTTTGCCCTGATACTCCTCAGAGCCTCATCATCATACTGCGCAGCTCTGATTTTATCCATCAGCTCGGACTGTATATGCAATCCCCATATATGAATCTCGATACCGGGAAATAGCACCTCAATTCCCAAGCTTTCTAGATCGGCCAACAAATGTCTATCTGTCGTCAAGTACATAGCCATCGGATGCCTTCTCAAGGCATCGGCGACTACGTTAGCCTTTCCTGGGTGGTACTGTAATGAGATGTCGAAGTCCTTCATCAACTCCAACCACCTCCTATGCCTCATATTAAGCTTCTTCTGTGTAAATACGTACTTTAAGCTCTTGTGGTCTGTAAAAATCTCCACACGCTCTCCGTACAGGTAGTGTTTCAATATCTTTAGGGCAAAGATAACCGCTGCCAACTCCAAATCGTAGGTGGGGTAGTTCTTTTCATGAGGGCGTAATTGTCTAGAAGAATAGGCAATTACCTTCTTGTGCTGCTGAAGAATGCAACCCAAACCCTTTCCTGAAGCATCACTGTAGATAGTGAATCCACCTATCCCTGATGGCAACGTCAAAACTGGGGTTGTCGTCAATCGCTTCTTCAGCTCATCAAATGCGGCCTGGCAATCCTCCGTCCAGACAAAATCTACATCTTTCCTGGTCAGCCTAGTCATTGGCTCTGCAATCTTGGAGAAGTCTTGTACAAACCTCCTGTAGTATCCTGCTAGCCCGAGAAAACTCTCGATCTCAGCTACCGGACTGAGGGTAGCCTACGACTCGACTGCCTCGATCTTCTTTGGGTTAATTGAGATTCCGTCACCCGTTACCACATGCCCAAGAAATTTAACCTTGTTAAGGAAGAACTCGTACTTTGAAAGCTTCCCGTACAGCTCCTCCTTCCTGAGAGTCTCCAAGACCATCCTCAAGTGCTCTTCGTGCTCCTCTGGGGTCTTCGAATACACAAGAATGTCGTCGATGAACACCACTACGAACTTGTCAAGGTACTGGTGGAATACCTTGTTCATCAAGTTCATGAATACTGCTGGTGCATTGGTTAAACTAAATGACATTACCATAAATTCAAACTGTCCATATCTGTTCCGAAAAGCTGTCTTCGGTATGTCTTCTCTCTTTACCTTCACCTGGTGATAGCCTGACCTCAAGTCTATTTTTGAAAACAGCTTCGCTCTGCTAAATTGATCGAAAAGATCATCTATCCTCGGCAGCGGGTATTTTTTCTTGATAATGAGGTTGTTCAGAGCTCTATAATTGATACACATGCGTACCATACCGTCCTTCATCAGTACGAACAATACCGGAGCTCCCTATGGTGATAAACTGGATTTGATGAAGCCTTTTTCCTGCAGCTCCTCAACTTGCTTCTTCAGTTCTGCCAGCTCGCTGTTGTTGACTCTATAAATGTGTTGTGAAATGGGCTCCGCTCCTGGTACCAAGTCTATAGAGAATTCAGGAACTCCGCTATCAGAGGATGTGGCAACTCATGTTCTTCCATCCTGGCTCCACAAAAAGTGCTTATGCTCTGCTCCGCTGCTCCTCTGGCGACCTCAAACTCCGGCTCTCCTGGTGGTCAAAATATCACTCTGCCTCCATGACAATCTATAGTAGCATGGTGCCTACTTAACCAGTCCATTCCGAGTATAATATCGTATCCCGGAAGTGGCATGACGAGTAAGCACACGCTCAACTCTTGGCCTCCCATGATACTCTCCGGTCCTTGCAATAATCACGGACTAGGATAATGCCTCCGCCAGTCATGATCTTATAAGTCCTATCTAATGGTTCTGTCTCTAAATGATGATTAAGAGCATAAGATACAGACACGAAACTATAGGAAGCGCCAGAATCGAATAATGTAAGTGCTAGAATGGAATCGAGAAGAACTGAACCTGAAATCACGTCTCCGGCTGGTTCAACCTCTTCAATCGTCATGGCGTATGTTCATCCCTGGGGTGCACCTCTCTGCTACTGCTGGTGCTGAGCAAACCTCTGCTGCTGCGGTGGAAGTGGAGGCCCCCTCTGCTGGCCTCCTGGTACAGTCGGTACCCTGGTTGGTCCCCTTTGAACTGCTGCTCCACCCTGACCTGGACGAGTCAGAATAGATGGACAGTTCCTCAACTGATGTGCTGACGATCCACAGGACAAGCATGTACCTAACCTCTTCCTGCAGATATCCCTAGTGTGTCCTGCCCTCCCGCAGTATGCACACTGGACAGTGGTCTGAGTCTGCCTTTGTGGCTACTGCTGCTGGGTGTGTCCTCGAGCTGGTGCCTGGTACTGCTGATGCTGCTGCTGGAACGACCTTTGTTGCTGAAAGTGTGGACGCTTGGCCGGTCCCGCACTACCGCTCGCCCCTCCTGAAGTGTCGTGTCCTCTCTTGGGCCTGAGGTCCAAGTCATCCTCAGCAATCTGGGCATCCATCAGAATGCCCTCGAATATAGCAGTACGATGTCCCGAAGTGCGAGACTTGATCTCCCTTGTCAGCCCCTTTCTGAACTTCCGGGCCCTGTCTCCTGGGTATCGAATCATCGATGGCACAAATCGACTCAGACGATAAAACTCCGCGGCGTACTCGTCGACTGACATGCTTCCTTGGACCAAGTCATGGAACTGACTCTCTAAGACTCCCAGGCTACGTCAGGGAAGAACTTCTCCTTGAAAATCTATTTGAAGGCCTCCCAAGTAAATCCCCCGACAATGAGTCTCGGCTCAATACGAAACCATGTCAGCGCGATATCAAACATCTAACTACCGACAGCCTCGATCTGAAGAATCTCCAAAATCTACGCCAAGCGCAAGTTCCTCTCTATATCCTCTAGCCAGTCGTCAGCGTAGAGTATCCCCTCGGTACCCTTGAACTCCCGAGGCATCATCCTCTTGAAGTCCACTATAGTACCCGACCTCTGGTGTTGTTGGCCAGGATGCTGCTGGTGCTTTGCAACTCTCTTCACAGCCTGGAGAGCCACCTGATGAGCATTCTCCATGCTCTCTCTCATTAGCTCTGTCTGTGCCTGATGCGCCTCCTCCTGCACCCTCTGAGCCTCCGCCTGGACTCGCTGAGCCTCCACTGATGTCCTCTGAGCATCTACCATACCCTGGATCAGCGCAAACATCTGTGCCCCATCAACGGGCATACCTCTAAGAAATAGAGTCGGTGGTGGTGGAAGGTGCTCCATCACAGTTGGGGAAACCCTCAGAACAGGTAGGGGAGGAGGACCCCCGAAAAGTGTAGATACTCTAACATGAACAGAAGACGTAGGAGGAACTCCAGATGTCAGTCCATCAGGTCGAAAGGTGGCAGACCTCTCTGAAGCTGATGGCCCCAATCTCAAAGACCTAGTATTCGGCGGCATCCTGAAGACAGACCAAAAAGAAACAATTAAGGTAATAGATACGATATCATCAAGAAAGGACAGTAAATTTAAAGGAAACAAATATTCAGAATAGTATTATAATGATCAAAAATTTCCTAGTTGTGATTGAGCATACTCTCAACCTAAATCATATTTCCTAAAGCAGGCTCGTAGTAATACTCTAAGCGAGCACCACTACGATATCGCTCTAAATGCGAAAGTTCGACCTGTATGGGCCACCACTAAAAATGTGTCACGACCCACACTAAAAATTTGTGCAGGGGTCGTGGGTACGTCCAGCCTACGCCGCAGCATCGACGGTAGAACTCTGTCTAGGTCTCAAGACTACCAAATATAACTCATAACCTGTCAATGATCTCAACTCCATAGGGAGGACAATGATGATACATTGATCAACAATTTAATATATACTCAATCACAATGACTATTGAAAATAAATGGTACGACGAGATATAAGGATAAAGAGTACTGACATAAGTCAAGCACAACAATAAAATACAACACAAGTCTAGAGTCTAGTTGTCCATATAAAGTTTCAACAATAAATACAACCCACGTCTCAGTTTTTAAATGATACATAAATAGGACATTCTAAATGCCTGCAGGTGGTGTCTCCTCTAAGGTGAGGGATTCCTCTAGGATCTCTGGTACAAAGTCCCCCTCTACGCCCGGGCCATAGTGGGTAGGACAGAAGTCCTCCAAGTCCTCTGAAAAATGTTATCCAGTCAGGATTGGAGCGAAGCACAAACACTAAACAGCAGTTTTATTTATGTTGACAAAACTATAAAAGAGTGTAAGAAAATACGAGATGAGAATAAATACTGGAAACATAGAATACTGGAGAATATGTAATCAGCAATAGTACAACTAGCAATGATCATATATAAGTGAATGTTAGAACAAGTGCACTGGAATAAAGAAATAGAGTATCTAGCTAAGTGTTTGAAATATCAGCCTATTATGTGATCGGCTTGGGACAAGATCAGGCTTGTTATATATGATTGGCTATGATACTTGTGAGGTCAGGCTAACCATCTGGTTAGCTATGATGCAAGCAATAGTCAGGCTAATCATATATAACAGGCTATGATGCATGTAAATGGTCAGGCTACACCCAACGTGAAGTATGGGGTGAGCTATGATGCATGTAAGGTGGGGTATGATCACATAATCTGCTAATATTTCTCCATCCCCAGCTAGCACGATAGATTCCAATCACAACTCCTCATGACAGGTTTCTATGATGCTAACCCGTGTATCCACAGTATCAGAATCAAGTACACTATACAACTAGAATCATAGAATAATCAACAAAATAAAAACTGTCAGAGAATGTACTCGCTTGTGGTCCTGAGGAAGGTGTGAGGATCAATTTCCAAGGCGGGATCACAATGACCTAATTATGGAATATCAATGTCAAAATAATGAATTAAAGGATGAGCATGATTAACTAATTAAATATGAGGCTTCTAGGTCATGTCTAAGACCCAACTAGGTTAACTAGGCCCACTAGTTGATTTCTATATCATAATGGTCTAAGATAGAAAATAACTACCAACACCTGTTATTAATATCTATATTAGATACTAATAGGTTATATAATCCTGGTGCATAGTTATAAAGATGCTATCTTAGCTGTACTAGTATTACATGATCCATAACACTTACCCACACTAACTTAGAAATCTATTAACACTCAAAATCCACACTTGCATCAAAACTTGCACTAATATTTCCCAACCACTTGTGCACCTTACTGTGCTTACCTGAGATCTTAGCATACACACCCACATATTTCACTGAATGTGCACGGCCCTTGTGTGCCATTGCACAGCAGTTAGCCCTCACAAAAATCCAACTCTAACTGATACCCTATTGTACAACCAAACATACTGACTCATAACACTACAAGACTGAATTGATATTGTGTGCACAATGCACAGACATAGTGACACTGATATTCTAATAACACACACACTGCTCATTTATTTGATACACTAAACTGACTGAAACTTTACTTACTGATACTGACATAGACCAACTAACTAATACACTTACATGGGTACACAAGACCATATATAGAACAACTACACTCATAACCTACTGCTATCTTTGAAAACCACTGATACCTATTATCAGACACCTGACTAATGCATTACCCAATACTCATATATATAGGTATGTATACTCACAAAACCAACACTAACATTAACCTTGCACCTATGCACACTCACACTGGAAATCTCACTGAACTGACACACACACTAACTGAACTGACACTCCTACATATATAACTCCCTGACCCTCAAGAACTGGCACAGTGGACTGATTCTCACTGCACTGAACGTACACAGGGATGCTCACTGCCTCTAATACTTATGATCAAATTTTTAACAATCACTCATAAACTATAGTTACATACACAGCAGGTGCACTGGGACTCCATAGAAATAAAACACACTAATACACTAAACACTAACTCACAGCTTACACACAACTCTCACTCAACACTCACTAATCACTTAATTACACCCACATAGACACTGATACACATCTTTGCATCTCACAGTGAAGAAAAATACTTCTCGCTGATACTCTCTGATACTCAGGAGACTGATACACTGAGAACTCGATTCCCACTGCACTGTCACCCATAATAACTTACACTGGTGCACAGATACACTACCACACACGTTTCCAGGAACTCGTCTGAATATTACACTGCTGCACTCATATACACCCAATTGCACAGTTCATAGTACCTCCACATGACATACTAACTTTACTAGAATTAAACTGATGTACATTTTATTCACTCCCAACCCGATACTAGCTGAAACTGTGGAATCCTGATACTCTTAATTGAGGAACCCAAACATACTAGCTGAACATGCCACACCACTGAACATGCCACACCACTGAACAAATACATATGATGATTGAGGAACCCAAACATACTAGCTGCAAATAACTGATACTCGATCGACACACTTGAATCCCCCTAATGCACACAGCAACCTGATACATAGTGATACCAACTACTCACTCAAATTCACTGCTCAATGGGGATACACAATAGACTCTAATACATTCACACAGGAACTCACAACTGGACTGAACCCGATTCTCATTCCTCCCCCCCCCAAGTCTGATATACTGAACACACAGTGCACATAAAATCCCGACTTCACAGTATACTGTGCCTCAGGAATCCGACCTTATGCACACAACCAAAGCACAGTGGTTACACTAATGCTCACTGCACAGGGACTAAACTACCTACTGATATACAGCACTAACACACTGATACACTAAAACTCATTAAACAATGCACAAGAACCCGACTGCTAGTGATACACCACTGCACTGTCGGTAGAAAATACGACTGCGCATGTAGAAATCCCCATCGATATACATATACAATAACACGTATACGTATATATATATCTACACATTCATATATATGTATACATATTAAAGTGCAGAAGAAACTGGGTTATATAATTAGGTATTCCCCCTATAAAGTATTCCTACAAACACCTAGGGTGCTAAAATCGGGTTCACATGATTACTCATGAATACCCAAAACTTAAAACCCTAAATCGAAACCAAACCTCTACGTATATGATGCAAACATGCATAAATACATATATCTATAATTGGGGCTATGAAAAAAATTGGGAGAAATGCATCATTGGATCACAAACCCTAAATGCACCTATGACACAATGGGAAAACACCATGCAACAAAAAGAGTCATTCTTAAATCAAAGGGTGGGCTCCTAATGGCCAAACAAACAATTAAAACAGAATTTAAATGAGGTTTTTCTGGATTTTCACCTATTGGGAGATGGATTCCTAGTGTAGCTTCTCCTTCTCCAAGCCTCCTTGGTCCAAGCTCATAGGTCTCTGTTGATGGGGAAGAAATGAGGGTTTCTAGGGCTAGAATTCCTGAAATTTAAGGAAGGGAAGATGATTTCTAAATGGAGGCTATTGTTAGGGTTTTCTTCATGAATGAACAGAGGCTTGAGGGAGGCTCCCTCTATTTATATAGGACTAGGGTTAGGGTTAGGGTTAGGGCTTCTAATGCAAAGAGTCTATTTTGCCCTTCATGACTTGTCATGAAGAACTAATTAATTAAAGGGATTTAGTCACACATTGAGGGTTTAAACTAGATGCTAATTTAAAATAGAGATTTGTCAAAGGGTTTTATCTAGTGGATTCTTAGGTCTAGTCCATTAAACCATGCATTAAGGAACACCAAATATCACTACCCAATTCTAGAAAATAGAAATTTCTTTTTTTAATTTTGGTAAATTGTTTATTGTATATAATTAATTATATTTATATTTAATTAGTGATTGTATTATTTTTATTTGATTATTTTATGGTTTTGGCTAGTCTGGACCCATGTCAGACCCTAGTGGACCCATGTCAGACCCAACCCACACACTTGTGAGGCCTATTTTTGGGTTTAGAATTATTATTATATTTTATTTTAGTTAGTTGGAGAGATTAGTAGTTAGTTTGAGTAATTTTGGAACCCTAAACCCAAAATCCAAGTTGCATCCTAAAGGGGAGGGCATTTTGGTCATTTGGACACTATGTAAACCCCTTTTTCTTGTGTGTGGCCGGCTCCCTTCATTCCCAGACCGAGCACACAACAGCCCCCCCCCCCCCCCATTTTCATCTTCTTCTTCTTCACTTCTTCTTCTTCTTCTTCTCCACTGTTTCTTCTTCTTTCCTTCTCCCAACTTCAAGTAAGTACTCCATTTCTCCTCTTTTTTCTTCTATTCTTCATAGATGTGAACCCTAACCCTACATTTTTCCCTAACCTATGTTTGTAGAGCCTAGACTTAGTGTGGAGGCTTGATTTGAAGGCTTAGAGGTTGAGGGAGGTGATTTCAAGAGAATTAGAGACTTTAGCCTTGGGATTCCAACTCCCAAGAGGTAAAACCTAACTTTCCCCTTGCTAATTGCTCTAATATAGTATAATTAGTAGTTTAGAACCTTCCTAGACCCTAAGGCTACCCATGGGAGGAAGTTGTAACTAGTTTGGTTGTGTTTAGAGACTTTGACGCTAGGTTTTATGTCAATTTCGGGTGAAATCAGAGATTAGCCTAATTTTGGGTGATGCCCTAGGTTAGAAGGACCTAGGTAGATATTTTTGGGTGCCTTGAGGGTTAGTGCGTGTCTCCGTTCGGACATGTGAAGTTGTGTCTCGAAAAAATGGGCGTTTCGGGCGATTTGGGGATTTTTATCGTCGCCGGTTCTAAGTGCGTGCGCGTTTTTTCCACGGGCCTAGAATCAGCGTGTTAGCATTTTTTTTTAGGATCTAAACATCGTTTAGAACCTGTGGATAAATTTTGGGCCGATTCTGAGTTGGTTTGGTGTGCGTTTCAGGAGGTTTGGCGAACCGCACACCACGTGTTCGTCGAAATGACCGAACGGCCATTTCGACTTGGTTTCTTAGTTTCGGGCTTGTGTGCGCGTTGGGTTAGCTTCGGGGAGTGTGTACTAGAGTTCTTGGGTTATATTTTATATATATATATATATATATATATATATACGTGTTTGTGCGTGTAGGGGTCGTTGGGCGTGCGTTGGTGAGTATTGTGTGTGTTGTTGTGTGTTGTGTTGTTGTGTGTATATATGTATATATATGAGTTTATATATGTATATGTGTTTGTATATCTATATATGTGTGTATATTTATATATATATATATGCTTGTGTATATATATATCTATGTGAGTGTGTGTATATATACATATATATGTTTGAGTGTGTGTGTGTGTATATGTATATATATATATATATATATATATATATATATATATATATATATATATATATATATATATATATATATATATATATGTGTGTGTGTGTGTTTGTGTGTGTGTGTGTGTGTTTGTGTGTGTGTGTGTAGATATATATATATAAATATAAGGGTTTGTGTGTATATATATATATATATATATATATATATATGTGTGTGTGTTTATATATATATATATATATAGAGAGAGAGAGAGATATGTGTTTGTGTATATAAGTGTGTGTGTGATTATATGTGTATATGTGTGTGTAAGTATATATGTTAGTGTGTGTGTATATATATATATGTATATGTATGTTGGTATATATATATATATATATATATCTATATATGTGTGTGTATGTTCGTGTGTGTGTGGTGGGCTGTGCAGCGCAGCGAGGCAGTGCAGCGAGGGGAGGCAGCGCAGCAGCAGCAGCTTCTTGGCGTGGCGTGCGCCGCGCAGCGAGGCTAGCATGGAGCTAGTAGCGGGAGGTTTAGAGAGGGCTATATATATATAGATTTATAGATAGATAACTAGATAGATAGATAACTATATATATATATATATATATATATATATATATATATATATATATATATATATATATATATATATATATATATATATATGTATGTATAGATATATTTACATATAGCTAGATGCATAGATATAGTTTTATATATATATATATATATATATATATATATATATATATATATATATATATATATATATATATATATATATATGTAGGGGTATGGGATATGTGTATATATGTGTGTGGATATGTATATATATAGATATCTAGGTATATGCATATATGTATTAGATTTATATATTCTAGCCTAGATAATTACCTAGGTGTATATCTATAAGCATAGTTAGTTAGCTAGAGGGGTAGTTACTGAGGTATGGGAGGATATCTCAATACCTTGAGATATCAAGGTATCTCAATACCGAGAGATATCCAAGGTATTGAGTTTCGAGCGAGGTTTTTGAGCAATTGCCTAGGAATAGGTTTAGAGATAGGTTTTTATGTATATGTGTATATTTACGCGTGCTAGCATAGGTTTCAGCGGGTATAGGCGGGGTGCGTAGCCTAGGTCGAGGTATCGGATACCGAGGGTATCCCGGTATCTCAAGGAGGCAAGTTTGAGGGTTTATTAGCTTAGTGAGCTAGTTTTGACCTAGAATTTAGGGACACCCTAATTTGACCTAGCGTTGACCATAATTGCCCTCGTTGACCGTAAAAGTCAACGTTTGACCTAGTTTTGACCTAGAGTTGACTTTTTGGACTACAGGTTGACTTTTTGACCCAAATTTTACCGGTTTGACCCGTTCGACCTAGAAATACCCTAGAACCCTATTTTTAGTTATTTTATATCAGTTTAACTCTTTAGAACCATGTTTAATCTTGCTTTTCGTAATAGGTTCTTGCGACGCCAGTCCGGATCTCGATCCTCATCAGTTGCTCAAGACGTCAGGCGAGTACCTACCTCTGATAGTTTTCATTTCATGATAGCGTTTATATCACCTGTTCTAGAACTGTGATACTTGATTCTGACACATTGTTACACGAGGTGGTACTAGTGGATCCCGTCATGAGATGCTATCCCCCTTACCATGTTCAGCGGGTACTCTATCACGTGTATTTTATCATGTGCTTCGGGTATTGATTCTCATGTGCTATTGTGTACTTCTTGTACTCTCGTCTTCATGTGCGCGAGCTATTTATCATATACGTAGCGTGTTATGGTTGGATCCAAGAGTATTAGTGGGGAAGGGGAGTAGGAGTTGGTTATGTGATCAAAGCCAAACAGTATTCATATGTATGTCGGTTATGCAACTCACGCATAACGAAGTTATCGTAGTGTATCTCATGTGCAACCTAAGCCGATCATATAACGAACTTATGCTCAAGGCACTTAGCTAGTATTCATATTTTCTCACATGTAGTTACTTCTCCACTACTTGTATTGTTCTCTAGTTTACATTGCAGCTACTTTATCTGCTCCATCATGTATTTATTTCCTGTGCATCTTGTATACTTTTCTATTGCTAGTCATATACACCTTACCATATATTTGGAGTTGCTTTCAGAGTTATGTACTTCGCTCCAGTCCTGACTGAGCATATTTTTTCCAGAGGATCCTGAGGATTATTGCCCGATATTCTACGGTCCAGGCGTCGAGGAGTGTTGTGACCCGGAGACTGAGGAGGAGCCCGTCGAGGAGACGCCGTTAGCGCCATAGTTAGCTAGGTGGGTTTCCTGGGTTGTTCCTAGTAGCTTTTCTGGATGACTGTATTATTATTTTGTTGTGAGATGTTGTAGACTTGGACTGTATATTTTGGATATTGTTCTTGCTCATTGTTTCTTTGTGATATCTTATCGTGCTTTTACTCTTTCCCTAGTTATGGTGATTGAGGCATATATATATTGCGTGGTTGCCCTCCTTTTGGAGAGTTTATTGACAGGTTTTGTGAGTTATAGATTGTTGACCTAGAACGGACCTTTACAGCGTTCTACCGCCGATTCTACGGCGTAGGCTGGACATACCCACGACTCACGCCCGATTTTTCGGGTACGGATCGTGACACATTTTTGGTGGTGGCCCATGCAGGTCTAGATGCCAGGTCTAGATGCCAGGTCTAGATGCATGGTCTAGTTTGCAGGTCTGGTTTCTAGGTCTACCTGCGATAGGATATAGGATATAGGCTGAGAGAGAGTGTCCTCAATCACAACAAGGACTCTTCCTGATTTCTTTTGCTATCTTTAATTTCTCTAAAATTATTTCTTTTGCAATATTACTGTCCTTCTTTGATGATATTGTATCTTTCACCGTATTGACTTTTTTTGATCTGTGTTCAGGATGCCTCAGAAGACACGGTCTCAGCGCACCGTTCCAGCAGCTGCCACCAAGAGGTCTGCCACCTCTCGTCCTGCTCGACTTCAGGAAGCTGCCACCGCTCTACTCGCCACTCCTGCGGTCGAGGGAGCATCCATTTATCTAGGAGATCCTCTTACTCCTATCGATCTGAGAGCTACACCAGTTGTTCCGGTGGTACCTCCTCCACCACCACCTGCACCAGTTGATGCCACACAGTTATTTATGTTCTTCAGAGAGATGATAGACGTGCAGCACTACCAGGCAGATGTTATGAGGTTGGGCATTGAGAATGCTTACCAGGTGGCTATGACAGCGGTGGACAGAGTGGCTCAGGTCCAGCCACAGGCAGAGCAGGCTCAGCATCCGAGGCGGGGCACCATTATCGACTTTCAGAGGATGCGGCCCAAGGAGTTCCGGGGTACGGAGGGGATCCTGTACGCGGACGACTAGATAGAGCACATTGAGGGCATCTTTAGACTGACACTGATCCCAGCCAGTATGCAGATTGAGGCGGCGGGCAGCAAGATGTTCGATCTTGCCCTTACTTGGTACCGCACAGATACGAGGATAGCAGTACCGGGACTGACTTGGGAGGCTTTCAAGAAGCTTTTCAATGAGAAGTTTTTCCTGGATGTGGGTCTCAGTGCTTTGAAGAGCCATTTCGAGGCGCTCGTCCAGGGGAGCATGCTGGTGGACGAGTATGCAGCAGAGTTCTGCCGTCTGGGCAGATTTGTTGAGGGTTTGACCGAGGCAGAGAAGGCACAAAAGTTCCGTAAGGGTTTGGTCATGGCGGTCAAGTCCTTGACTAGGAGTGACAGCGAGGCGACCTTCGAGCAGATTGTGAGCGACGCTCAGAGGGCTGAAGACGACTTGGAGCTGAAGAACAAGAGGAGCAGAGATGCTTCTGTAGCAGACAGCAGTGCAGGCCCAGCTAAAAGGCCGTTCCAGCAGAATCAGCAGCACCAGGGTTAGGGTCGTGAGCCTTTCCGGCAGGCACCCCAGCAGCAGAGGCGAGGACAGCAGCAGGGTCAGAGACAGCCCATCATTTGCCCTTTCTATAGGAAGCCAGGGCACGGATGGGACATTTACAAAAAAAGTCTGGGCAGATGTTTGTTATGTGGCGCAGCAGATCACCAGCTGAAGGATTGCCCTTCAGCACTTGCTCGTACAGCTCAGGGCGGAGGAGCCGCTCAGAGGGGACCAGCCAGAGCACCTGCAGCACAGCAGAGAGGACAGCCTTTGCCGACTCAGCAACAGAGGTTTGCCCAGCACCAGCAGCAGCACCGAGGAGGACAGCAAGGGCAAGCTTTTGCCCTGACCGTAGACGAGACCGAGCCCGTTGGTAATGTGATCTCAGGTTCTGTTCTTCTTGATTCCATTCCAGCACTTGCTTTATTTGATTTCGGTACTTTCCATAGTTTTGTGTCTGTATCTTTTGCTGTTAGACACCATCTTGTTGCTAAACCTTTAGCTAGACTCTGCAAGATCACGACCGGGGGTGGCATCATCCTAGTCAGTAATGTCTACACAGCAGCAGCAGCAGCAGCTTCTTGGCGTGGCGCGCGCCGCGCAGCGAGGCTAGCATGGAGCTAGTAGCGGGAGGTTTAGACAGGGCTATATAGATAGATAGATAGATAGATAGATAGATAGATAGATAGATAGATAGATAGATATGTATAGATATATTTACATATAGCTAGATGAATAGATATAGTTTTATATATATATATATATATATATATATATATATATAGGGGTATGGGATATGTGTATATGTGTGTGTGGATATGTATATATATAGATATCTAGGTATATGCATATATGTGTTAGATTTATATATTCTAGCCTAGATAATTACCTAGGTGTATATCTATAAGCATAGTTAGTTAGCTAGAGGGATAGTTAGTGAGGTATGGGAGGATATCTCAATACCTTGAGATATCAAGGTATCTCAATACCTTGAGATATCCAAGGTATTAAGTTTCGAGCGGGGTTTTTGAGCAATTGCCTAGGAATATGTTTAGAGATAGGTTTTTATGTATATGTGTATATATTTAAGCGGGCTAGCATAGGTTTTAGCGGGTATAGGCGGGTGCGTAGCCTAGGTAAAGGTATCGGATACCGAGGGTATCCCGGTATCTCAAGGAGGCGAGTTTGAGGGTTTACTAGCTTAATGAGCTAGTTTTGACCTAGAATTTTAGGGGCACCCTAGTTTGACCTAGCATTGACCATAATTGCCCTCGTTGACCATAAAAGTCAACGTTTGACCTAGTTTTGACCTATAGTTGACTTTTTGGACTATAGGTTGACTTTTTGACCCAAATTTTACCGGTTTGACCCGTTCGACCTAGAAATACCCTAGAACCCTATTTTTAGTAATTTTATATCAGTTTAACTCTTTAGAATCCTGTCTAATCTTACTTTTTATAATAGGTTCTTGCGACGCTAGTCCGGATCTCGATCCTCAATAGTTGCTCAGGACGTCAGGCGAGTACCTACCTCTGATAGTTTTCATTTCATGATAGTGTTTATATCACCTGTTCTAGAACTGTGATACTTGATTCTGACACATTGTTACACGAGCTGGTACTAGTGGATCCCGTAATGAGATGCTATCCCCCTGACCGTGTTCAGCAGGTACTTTATCACGTGTATTTTATCATATGCTTCGGGTATTGATTCTCATGTGCTATCATGTGCTTCTTGTGCTCTCTCCTTCATGTGCGTGAGATATTTATCATGTACGTAGCGTGTTGTGGTTGGATCCAAGAGTATTAGTGGGAGAGGGGAGTAGGAGTTGATTATGTGATCAAAGCCAAACAGTATTCATGTGTATGTCGGTTATGCAACTCACGCATAACGGAGTTATCGTAGTGTATTTCATGTGCAACCTAAGCCGATCACATAACGAACTTGTGCTCAAGGCACTTAGCTAGTATTCATATTTTCTCACATGCAGTTACTTATCCACTACTTGTATTGTTCTCCAGTTTACATTGCAGCTACTTTATCTGCTCCATCATGTATTTATTTCCTGTGCATCTTGTATACTTTTCTATTGCTAGTCATAGACACCTTACCATGTATTTGGATTTGCTTTCAGAGTTATGTACTTTGCTCTAGTCCTGACTAGGCATATTTTTTCTAGAGGATCTTGAGGATTATTGCCCGTTATTCTACGGGCCAGGCATCGAGGAGTGTTGTGACCCGGAGACTGAGGAGGAGCCCGTCGAGGAGACGTCGTTAGCGCCCTAGTTAGCTAGGTGGGTTTCCTGGGTTGTTCCTAGTAGCTTTTCTGGATGACTGTATTATTATTTTGTTGTGAGATGTTGTAGACTTGGACTGTATATTTTGGATATTGTTCTTGCTCCTTGTTTCTTTGTGATATCTTATCGTGCTTTTACTCTTTCCCTAGTTATTGTGATTGAGGTATATATATATTGCGTGGTTGCCCTCCTTTTGGAGAGGTTATTGACAGGTTTTGTGAGTTATAGATTGTTGACCTAGAACGGACCTTTACAGCGTTCTACCGCCGATTCTGCGGCGTAGGCTGGACGTACCCACGACTCACGCCCGATTTTTCGGGTGCGGGTCGTGACACGAAACAATTTGTATAATAAACATATCATACATTATATTAATATAATAAAATAAATATGGCAATAGACAATAAAGCCTTATTCTAGAAATGTGGTAGTGACATTCTATCGCTGAGATAACAGCGACACCACAACAACGAAATAGTGACAAAAATTAATATATATTTCTTATATAAATACATTAGTCGCTATGCCGCCGATCTTTCGTCGAGACACCAGCGACAAAATACGATTCGTCACTAAGATTCGTCGCTATTTTACAGTATTTTTGTAGCGGGAAGGGGAGAAGGAGGCGGGGTAGGAAGAGGAGGAGGGAGGAGTTGGCGGAGGGGGAGGAGAGGAAGGAGGGAGGGAGGCGTAGGAGGAGGGATCAAGGGGGAGGAGGAGGCGGGGTAGGCGCGGAGGAGGGGGTGGCGCATGGGAGGAGGGGGAGGAGTTGGAGGGAGACGTAGGAGGAGGGAGGAAGTGAAGGTGGGAGGCGGAGGAGGAGGAGGATGCGGGGAGGAGGGGGAGGAGCTGGAGGCGGAGGGAGGTGGCGTGGGTCGGGGGAGGAGGGGGAGGCGCGGAGGAGGGGTGGGTGAGCTGGTGGGGTAGGGCTGGGGGGAGCGGGGAGGGGGAGGGGAGGGGTGGGTGGAAGGGGAAGGATAGTTTAGGGTTTTCATATTTTATTTTATTTTTAAATTATAAATAACGATATATTTTAACATGAGGTGGTCTTTTGATCTGAATATTAAACCATTTGTTGTCAAATTGAGCAAAAAAATTTGGTAGTCTTATTTTGCGAAAGTTGAGAATCTAAGAAGGGTTTATTTGCACTTTATCCATATTTAGTCTTCGGTTTTCAATCGTCATGTCCAGTAATGTTTAATTTATTAGCTGTTACTTTCAGATTTTCCTTTTAGAGAAATTGATATAACACTTAATGACTTTGATGCTTCTTATTTTTTGGCTCTTACAACGTCCTTTATGATAAGATATTGAAAGCCGAGTTCATTAAAGTTGGCATTTTCATCTATTAAGTATTGAGTCCATTTTTTCCACATGAATAGAGTCTCGAACACAAACACAACTTCCAAAATATCTGATAACTTCTTGCCTTCGAGTGAGAGGTATTCTGTTCTTTCTTCTTTTTCTTTTTTGACAATTATTAACGTTATAGCTATGTGGGATAGAATAGTAATGGTGAGTCCTAGTCGTAGGAATGACAATGATGAATTAATCTATAACAACCGTATATAAACAGTGGTAAAATATTGATAATCTTTTAATGCATGAATGGGTTGTCTGGTGCATCACAAACTTCTGATGATACATATTGTGGAATTACATTCACAAAAGGTTAGGTTATAGCGAAAAGGAGTAAGATTTGGTTTAAGAAGATATATAAAATAAAAAAATAAAATAATATATTGTATTGAATATATTAGTTGTGTTGCTCCACAACCAATTTTTGTTGAAGAGTATACATGTTTACATTTGAATTTGTTGCTTCAAATAAATGAAAACCAACTAAGAAAACCTAAAATTAGAAAAAAAAAAAAAAAAGCACTTCCATGGTTGCACACTTGCAAGCAATGATTATTGTTCCATCCCTAAATGTGTAGGTAAGAATCAAAAATAGAAATGAAGGTTATGCATCATAGGCAAATCAAAAATGCTAGTTCGTGGTTGTCGCAAAGGCAGAAAATCAATTTTCGATCTCGCTCCTGCAGTCATCGGCCTTCGAGCAGCCTCTACCAGGATAAGGCGGCAACGGCTTGTCCCCGTTGGGGCGACAATTTGCTTCGAATTCTCCATTCCCCCTCTTACTGCAAGAAATATGGTCTCCCCTATTAATTGCACCATAGTCGATGACCTTAGCATCAGTTGCAACAATAGCAAAGTACGCAAATGCTACAAGTACTAGAATCAACCATGCACGAATTGCTGCAGCCATTATATATGTTCTGATTGATCAATAACTATAGATAACTACCTTTCCTTCTTCGGAATGTATCAACACTCAGGTGGTTTGTTTTTAAGTATGGAAATGCTAGGGATTATATATATATATAGCGTGCATGAATAGAGCTAGGGGATAGAAAGTAATTTACGTATAGAGTTCTAACTATAATTAACCAATTTGATGATCATAGGGTCCTACGTTAAAAGAGGAAGAGAAATATGTATGCATGGCATACAGATCAATTAGAAGAACAATCAATGGACGTAGGGCATGAATCGGCGACCACTTAACATAGGATATGATTTTTGGTAATGTTACAGAGAAATAACATGGACCTTACAAAAGCTGAATGGACGAGAAGAATTCAAATAGACAATCCCAAATTTTGTGGGATAAATGCCTTGTAATTGTTATAGTAAAATCGTAATATAGCAATGCAACAGTGCTAAAGATATCATTAACCACAAAATGAGAGGTTTCTCTGAAGAAATATGAGGCGACTCTCGACAAAACAGTAGAGTTAAGAGTGCATTTTCCTTTAGTGAGTCGACAATTTCGTCCCCCGAATACTGATCACAAATCGTCTGGAAAAACTCTATGATCTTATTAGCTGACAGCCTCCATCATCCAATATTGAGAACTAATAGACCGGTGATGACTTTGAAGAGCTACTTCGAGATGATGGCCTCCGTTATTTGAAGAACCCTCTTAATTGAGATTCTCACTCAACTTCAATGGCTTGAATGTAGTAAAATGTTTATGGATTATTTACGCTAACGTCTCCTATGTTTTCGATTTGTTAAACGGACCTCCCTTATTCTCTATAATTATTTTCAAAGTAAAAGAGTTCTGTTTAATAAAATGAAAATATAGTAGAGATTAGTATAAATAACCCCATGTTTAGAGTTCCCACTACTTATCTAATTTTTTTCTATTTTTTATTTGCCAGACAGGAATTACTTTAGTAGAAGTTACTGGATTATTTTATATTTGCCAGACAGGAATTACTTTAGTAGAAGTTACTGGATTCACATTCAACTCTATGTAAGCATTGCTTTATTATTATTATTATTATTATTATCATTATTATTATTATTATTATTATTATTATTAATTTTTTTTTTGAAGAAACAAGTATCATTAAGCATGATCAGTACATGAGTGCTGGATATCTGACAAGATATTAGAGCTGATACAAGTTGGTGTAACTGCTTACAAGGTTGAAGCTGGAATGTTAGAATTTAAAGAATACACATCCAATTTATGAGCTGCTACATTAGCCATAGGGAATGAACCCAAATGAAATGCCATTCCTGCCTAGAATAGCTTCACGACCATCATCTATGATATGCTGAGAGCACCATAGAATGTTTGAATCTTTCGAGTAGATAGCATCAATTAAGCATTTACAATCACCCTCGATAATACGGTCTCTCCTCCTTTTCCTCTTGTTAAGAATGAGGACTAATTTTAGAGCTAAGCCCTCTTTTCCAATGGTGAGCCTTCGTTCTCGAATGAAGTAATTGCACCTTTGAGTATGGCTTCATTTTTATTAGTCCAAAATTTTAGAAAAAATATTTAAACAAGCAAGCAATATATGTTGGTAGAGTTAAATTCTAAAGAAATTAAATGACCAACAAGTAAGCAATATATGTTGGTAGAGTTAAAATCTACATAACAAAGTGAAAGAGAAGTATAAAGAAGGGTTATCGCTAAGAATATAATATATATATATATATATATATATATATATATATATATATATATATATATATATATATATATATATATATATATATATATATATATATATATATATATATGTCAGTAATTCTTTTATTAAGTTTTTTAATAAATGATATAAATCTGAAACAACCTGTCAAAAATCCAATTATCAACACATGAATCATATATGGTGTATCTTGAATATTTATAAATAAATTGAAATATAACTCAAATTTTTTATTTTTTATTTACTGACCTTCTCATTCTCTTCACAATGAGCAAATAAGAGATAGAGCAACGTCTAGTTGTTGGAATCCTTGTAATCCATATCAAAACTTTGATATAGCTGACTGTATCAAAGTCTTACTCTCCTACAAGATTCATCAACGGAATCCTTGTAACCCGTACCATCTTCCTTCAACGGCGATGTTGACATGACTAAGCCTGTGTAGAGTTAAACGAGAAGAAACAAATAGGAAATGCATTTTATTATTCTTCTCTCTCTTTATATATATATATATATATATATATATATATATATATATATGTATATATATATATATATATATATATATATATATATATATATATATATATATATATACTAGGAGACGATATGGAGAGAGACGGCTAAGAGTAGACCGATTGATTCTGTAAATCTATAACCGGCCCAAATGGCTTTGCATGCTTGTCCAACTTATTTCTGTAGATCTAATATATATATATATATATATATATATATATATATATATATATATATATATATATTGCCATATGGTTACTAGGAGACGATATGGAGAAACGGCTAAGAATAGACCGAATGATTCTATATATATATATATATATATATATATATATATATATATATATATATATATATGGGATCGGGAGTTTCGTTTTTGGAGTTTCATTGAAGTTCCGCTCTCCCCGAGGAGGAGGGACGGGAATTTGACGGGACTCTGGAAGCGAATTTTTTGATCCGCACCCCCCTTCTCTCTCTCTCTCTCTCTCTCTCTCTCTATATATATATATATATATATATATATATATATATATATATATGATCCGAATCAAGAGTTTCGTTCATAAAGTTTTCAAAATATTCCGTATTTTCTAGCCGTTGGATCGTCTTTAAGTCATCTAATCTTGATCATTGATTTGATCAAAGATCAAGATTAGATGACTTAAAGCACCATCCAACGGACCGTCAGGAGGTGTTATCCCCTACCGTGTGCAACGGGTACCCAATGACATGTATTTCATCGTGTGCATCGGGTATTGACTTTCATGTGCTTCTTGTGCATCCACTATTTCGTGTGCTAGTGTGACTATCGTGATCATGTACGTAACGTGTCGTGATTGGATCCATGAGTATTGGTTGGAGAGGGAGAGTAGGAGTTGGTTATGTGATCAAAGCCCTCTTGATCTCATGTACATGTCGATTATACACCTCACGTATAATGGAGTTACCTATATACCTCATGTGCAACCTAAACCGATCACATAACGAACTCTCACTCTAAAACACATAGTTAGTATTTTTGGTCTCTACTTGCAGTTATTCTTGTATTTACTTCCAGCTTTATTGTGCCTATTTTCACCACCCGATTCCATAGAATCGTTTGAGGCGTCCCCCAAATCGTGACCGCCGTGCAGGCCTGGAGTTGCGCCCGCACAAGGCTTTAATAATTTGCATAGCAAGCACATATTCAGAGTACGCATATAAATTGAAACACAGATTTGAAACATGGAAAAGTTCTCTTTATTGATAATGAACATCTATTACAAACTCTTGAACGAGTTAGCTGATATGCCGAACGGCTTACAAAAGTGTTAACTCAAAATGAGATAGCAGTCATGTACATTATATCCCTTTACTAAACTTCAAAGTTATAGACCTCCTGGCTGGAGGATAGCTTTGCCACGGAGCTGCATTTGTGTATGAAGAGTTGCAGACTCCTGTCTTCAAAATGCTTCAAAGGGGCGCGGTGAAGGTACGCCAACAGCTGGACTGGATCGGAAAGACGACTTCGCTCCTCGCTCGGTTCGCCTTGGTGCGGAGAACCTGTTTCAACGAGGGTCAGCATGTCGAAACATACTGGTGAAGGCGAGCTAGCCTGACTTTACCAATCAAAACGTTGTTTTAATGAAGCATGCATATTTGTGGGTTTCTATCTTTCCTTAGTTCATTTACAAGTAAGCAGCATATAGAATTTATTGAAAATGAACTTGCCACCATTCGGTGGATTTTACCTGCCCGTCTGATTTACCTATACAATACTTACCATGCCTACCCTGCCACGAAGACACAAGTTAGTATGCAACAGGTTTAAATATACATAGAGATTACTGGCATGTTGCCACGAGGGACAGATTTATAGTCTCAGGGCAAAGTGATGTGCAACGCGGGTGGCGAGCCCCGCTGCATAATATTTTGCCGGGTAACATACGACTATACATACGTTCCGTCCGGATCGGATCGGTCTCAGCGCCCCGGTGACCGTCCGCGGAACTCATAACATACCTTGTGCACAAGTTGTCCGTGATCAAACCACACTCATAGAGATTGTTCCATAGCATAATAGTTTTGCATAGTCTACTTGACAGTTGTTTCATAACAAGCATATTCCATACTTAGCACGGTTCATAGAACAGTTATAAATGAACTAGCATACATGATGATAACCGTTCACGAATTATTGACAAGCATAATGGACCAAGTCTATTCTCTTTTATCTTGGTTTCTTTTATTATTACTTGGTATCGTTTGATCGGGGCAAGGAGATTGCAGATTTTAGGTGCGAAGCTTGGAAGCAGGGCTAGCTAATCGGGTTGGTAGCCACTCACTTGGTTGGAAGGAAAGGAGAAGGAAAGAGGCGTTTCACGACTCCGCTCGCAAGCCGCCTACTGCTCGTTCACCTGCACACGAACATCTCGATTAATATTTTTTTCTCTCTTTCCAATCTCGGAATCGAATTGCAGTTCAATGAACGAAAACAATGAAACCATCGAAACCGTTCAAGGAAAACAAGCAAATCCCAAAACCAACTCAAAGCACGAAAGCAACAAGCGAATTCGAAAACCGAGGCATAGAAGATAGCAGCGGAGAGGTCCCTCCTGACTCTGTCGCTAAGCCGATCCTTGGGGCGCGGTCCACTGAATATGGGAATCGATTCCAAAGAAACAAATCCATAACGAGGATGAGTTCTTAATTCAATCTATCCCGATCGAACGATACCGACTTGTGTTTCTTAGCCGCGCTCTCCGCACCGGGAGAACGGGGCGCTACATCCTACCCATCTAATTGGAAGTTTCATCCCGAAACTTAAGAACAGAACCAACCGTTAGGGATTGGTTGAGGCAGGAGCTTAGAGAGGAGTGGACAATCCCGAGCTACGTGGCCTGGCCCGCCACAGTTGAAACATAAACCTTTTCTGCTGTAACATCTATCGGTAGTGTGCCCACGTCTTCTACAGAAATCACAGTATAGTCTCTGGTTCCCTTTGTGATGACCACCATCGTTATGTCGCTTGGGAGCGTTGTTTCCTCCGTCGTTGCTTTGGCGTTTGTGACTAGATGTATGCACAGCGCCGGCAGCAACATGAGGATATTGTGGTTCGAGAGATAGGGCGTGATTCATGACTTCACGCATGGTTCCATACTGATTATTGACCACGTGCGCATGGATGGCAGGGTGCAAACCACCTTCAAACCTTCTAGCTCGACTCGCTGCATCAGGTAAATAGGCCCTAGCAAATTTGGAGAGTCGGTTGAATTCAGCGGAATACTCTTTAACTGTCATCCTGCCTTGCCTCAGTTGCACGAAGTCGTTTTCCATGTTATACTGGAGGGGGTACAAACTCCTCTTCGAACGCGGCACGAAAGGTCGTCCACGAGATCGCCTCCTCTCTGTGATCAAATTGGAGAGATCGTCGATGCATGTTCCACCAATCGTGTGCGTTGAGGCGGAGCTGAAGTTGCGCACAGACGACGCGCTTCTCTTCGGGGACCTCTAGCAGAACAAAGTGATCTTCAAGTTCGGCTAGCCAATCTAGAGCTACCACTGGGTCCTCAGTCCCGTTGAACGGGGTATTGCAGACTTTCTTGAAGTGTCCCAAGTTGAAGGCAGTCACGTCCCTCGGCCTTGGAATTTGTGGCGTCTCTACTTTAAGCACGGGCTGTTCCACCGGAGTCGTTGCTGTTGCGGTGGAATGGTTGGCGGCCAAAGTCTGAACGATCTGTTGCAGGGCATCTACCTGCTTCTGTTGGACTGAGAATCGGGTCACTAGATTACTCTCGACCTTGGCTTGGCAAGCATCATCTCTTTGTCGTTGCGATTCTAACATTTGCATCACCCGCTCAAGCGGGTCGACTTGAGATATGCCCCGTTGGCTCCGAGAGCTTCCCGAAGTGCCCGAACTACTTTCTTGTGTTTCGTTCGGTGCTTGCGCTGCAGATTGCGCTGGTACCATTCCTTCAAAAGAAGGTAAATTACATTAGGATCATAATGTATTATGGACTTATTGCATGAACGTATCTCATTTTGGCCTAGCAAGTTCAAGAGTTCGCATAGGAATTTGATCGTTAAAGGAACTTTTCCAGCACGAAGTCTAAGGAACTTTGAATCTGTGCTCTGATACCATTATGTCACGACCCGATTCCGTAGAATCGTTTGAGGCGTCCCCCAAATCGTGACCGTCGTGCGGGCCTGGAGTTGCGCCCGCACAAGGCTTTAATGATTTGCATAGCAAGCACATATTCAGAGTACGCAGATAAATTAAAACACAGATTTGAAACATGGAAAAGTTCTCTTTATTGATAATGAACATCTATTACAAACTCTTGAACGAGTTAGCTGATATGCCGAACGGCTTACAAAAGTGTTAACTCAAAATAAGATAGCAGTCATGTACATTATATCCCTTTACTAAACTTCAAAGATATAGACCTCCTGGCTGAAGGATAGCTTTGACACGGAGCTGCATTTGTGTATGAAGAGTTGCAGACTCCTGTCTTCAAAATGCTTCAAAGGGGCACGGTGAAGGTGCGCCAACAGCTGGATTGGATCGGGAAGACGACTTCGCTCCTCGCTCGGTTCGCCTTGGTGCGGAGAACCTGTTTCAACGAGGGTCAGCATGTCGAAACATACTGGTGAAGGCGAGCTAGCCTGACTTTACCAATCAACACGTTGTTTTAATGAAGCATGCATATTTGTGGGTTTCTATCTTTTCTTAGTTCATTTACAAGTAAGCAGCATATAGAATTTACTGAAAATGAACTTGCCACCGTTCGGTGGATTTTACCTGCCCGTCTGATTTATCTGCACAATACTTACCATGCCTTCCCTGCCACGAAGACACAAGTTAGTATGCAACAGGTTTAAATATACATAGTGATCACTGGCATGTTGCCACGAGGGACAGATTTATAGTCTCATGGCAAAGTGACGTGCAACGCGGGTGGCGAGCCCCGCTGCATAACATTTTGCCGGGTAACATACGACTATACATACGTTCTGTCCGGATCGGATCGGTCCCAGCGCCCCGATGACCGTCCGTAGAACTCATAACATACCTTGTGCACAAGTTGTCCGTGATCAAACCACACTCATAGAGATAGTTCCATAGCATAACGGTTTTGCATAGTCTACTTGACAGTTGTTTCATAACAAGCATATTCCATACTTAGCACGGTTCATAGAACAGTTATAAATGAACTAGCATACAGGATGATAACCGTTCATGAATTATTGACAAGCATAATGGACCAAGTCTATTCTCTTTTATCTTGGTTTCTTTTATTATTACTTGGTATCGTTTGATCGGGGCAAGGAGATTGCAGATTTTAGGTGCGAAGCTTGGAAGCAGGGCTAGCTAATCGGGTTGGTAGCCACTCACTTGGTTGGAAGGAAAGGAGAAGGAAAGAGGCGTTTCATGACTCCGCTCGCAAGCCGCCTACTGCTCGTTCACCTGCACACGAACAGCTCGATTAATATTCTTTCCTCTCTTTCCAATCTCGGAATTGAATTGCAGTTCAATGAACGAAAACAATGAAACCATCGAAACCGTTCAAGGAAAACAAGCAAATCCCAAAACTAACTCAAAGCACGAAAGCAACAAGCGACATCGAAAACCGAGGCATAAAAGATAGCAGCGGAGAGGTCCCTCCTGACTCTGCCGCTAAGCCGATCCTTGGGGCGCGGTCCACTGAATATGGGAATCGATTCCGAAGAAACAAATCCATAACGAGGACGAGTTCTTAATTCAATCTATCCCGATCGAACGATACCGACTTGTGTTTCTTAGCCGCGCTCTCCGCACCGGGAGAACGGGGCGCTACACCTATTGCCTGTTCACTTGTACAGTTTATTCTTTCTACTTGTGCATCTTGTATCATTTTTCTATTGCTTGTTATATATGCTTGATTATGTTATTGGAACTGCTTTCAGAGGTATGTACTTCGCTCCAATCCTGACTGGATATATTTTTTCAGATGATTGGCTAGAGGAGCTGTGTCCCATACATTACGGACCTCAGGAGGGTGAGACTTTAGAGGACACTTCCCTAGAGCCAGAGGACATAGTACCCGTGACCGAGGAGGTCTAGTTTTGTTTAGATGTTGTATTAGACTATTATTTTGTGGAGTTTCACAGATGTACTATTATTTCATATTGTGGATTGTATCTTCTTTCCTTCGCTATTTTCCATTCGTGCATTATTTCCTCCTTAGTTTGTTTTGTGATTGAGATTGATATATTTGTGAGATATCATATTGCTCCTCCGATTGGAGTTGAGATGTTTGACAGGTACCATATTATACTGTTGAGATGTAGATAGTTAGAAATGACCCAGACAGCGTTCTACCGTCGATTCTGCGGCGTAGGCTGGGCGTAACCACGTACTCGTGCCCGAATATCAGGGTGCGGGTCGTGACAGAAGGGGACGTGCGAGTTCAACGCATCGGAATGCAACAACAAGCTCATAGGTGCTAGAGTCTTCGTCAATGGTTTTTTTTCTTTTTAACAATTCATGAGAAGAAATATAAACAATAGAAATATCATTTATATAGTGATTCTTATCCACGACCGACTATCCATCCCTGCAACAGACAATGATTAAAAATAATGTATATATATATATATATATATATATATATATATATATATATATATATATATATATATATATATATATATATATATTGGTTCTGTGAAATAATCGTTAGCTCGAAGTACTGTTTGGACTTCGGTTCATTTAGAGGATTGATTTAGAGATCTACTCAGTCGTGGCAGATATATTTTTCTTCAGGTGGATGGTTTCGGTGATCGCTTCTTTCTTTACCTTCAACCTTAATAAATAATGTTGCTAGTTTCTGTTGCTATACCGCGAGTTATGTTTGCATGCTAATAAAAGAAACGTACCAAGATAGACAAGAGAATAATCTCATTATCTATATCATATTGTATAGAACATGGATTATTAGCTTGCTACTAGAGAGACTTTCATACTACTGCTTTAGACATGGACTCGTACCGTGTTATGGCTTGCATAAGTAGAACTGCTTTTACTTATCACTTGGATTATTTAGCCCTGCTGCTATAGAATGGATTATCGTACTGTGCAGTATCATATCACATTGATTATAGTACTGTTATTGAGTATTATATAGAATGTGTTCTATTGCTTTAGACAAGAGGATTATTCTACAGTTGTTGTAGAAATTGGTAACATGGAAATGTTTGCGATCGTTGGGTCGTCAAGGTAGTATCCCTGGACTGGGAGTTGCATAGATAAATCTCTAGATTGGGAATAGTTATGTTGAGTGATGGCTCGAGGAAGGGTAATGATGAGTAAAGATATGTTGTATACATACATTAGTTTTTACCATACATTTGTGCAAAGTCTAGATGTTCATGCATTTGCATGGATGGACAACTCTTGCACAAGGTATTTTCTCGAACGATCGTCGAAAAATCGGAATCGTGTAGGCCAGGAAGAAAGATGATGACATACTAGCGTGGTAGCTGTGTTGACGTACTAGCACAGGTTTTCTAGAAAGTTTTCTGGTGCACGTCCGATCCATAAAATAGACAAACTCCAAATGTCTTCCAGCAGGTCTCCCAAGTGTGTTCTGACTTCTTACAATAGTAGCAAGAAGAACCTTGTTGCTCCCGTCTCTGCTGCTGTTGATGCTGAACTGGTGCAAGTGCAAGAGAAATCTGAGGTGGATGTTGGAAAGTCTTCTGCTGCTTCGTCGGTCCCTTGTTGTTGTCTCCTCAGCATCCCGACATTGTTTGTGACAAAGGTCAAAGTCTACCTCGACTCCCTGGGCGATCAAGACCATCTCTCCATAAGTCTTCACCCCATTTATTATGACATGCACGCGAATCTCCTTGGCTAGTCCTTGGCAAAACCTTCTGGCTCAGTCTTCGAGATCTCGAACCATGTAGTTGACGAATCGGCTGAGCCAGCTGAACTCTGAGACGTACTCATCCACGGTATGATTCCCTTTCTCTAAGTTCTGGAATTGCCCCTCTAGAACCTCTTTGGCTATGGCCGGGAAGAGCTTCTTCTTGAATAATTCTCTGAACATCTCCCAAGTAAGTCCCGACACTGCAAGCTTGGGTTCATTTCTGAACCAAGTCCTAACAATGTCATGGTGCTAAAGTCATGCGACTTCGATCTTCATGTCTTCTGGAAGCTTAGCAATGCGAAGAAGCCTCTCTAAATGTCTTCAATTCACTCATCCGCATAGATAATCCCATCGGTGCCATTGAAGTCGTGGGGGTTGAGCTTCTTGAAGTCCAGAATATTTTTTGCCTTGGCTTGGGTAGAGTGTTGAGCGATCATCTGCTCCATGGTTCTTAATGATACCAAGTGAGCGTTCTCCATGCTTTCCCTCATGACAACGATTTGCTCTTTTTGTGCCTCATCCTAGAGTCTTTGACCCACCATCATTCCTCTGAAAAACTCAAGCAATTGCGCTCCATCTAGCAACAATGATCCAGTAACCGAAATGGTAGGAATGTGACCCTTAGCTGGAAGAGATGGGGGAGGAGGAAGAGTCCCAGTCTCCTCCTGGCCCACTGGATGGGTAGAGGATGCCCTACCGAAAGTCGTAATACTGGAAGTGCGGCCTCGCGTCTCCTTGCTTCCCTTAGCCATTCTTTGGAATAGAGAAAAGTGAACATAAGTCCAAAAGGATATGCGGTCAATAAGAGAAAATACATAACAATACAATTGTCCTATGTTGTGACGAGTTCCTAATATTGCAGGCTCATTGTGGTATGACTAAACCTAGGTACCACCACGATATCGCACTATTTGTGAAGACAAACCTGCATGGGCCACCATACATCAAGAATGTTTGCCTTGTTACAAATTTGAAGCACAACCTTCTTAGCGTTAGCCAACTCACAAATAATTACTATGTTGTCAGCATTGTCAAATACAAATTAATGCTTTATTTATGACAACACTAGTCATACCGTAGTATATGAAGGAATTAGAGAGGACACTATTTACGTATTTTGGTTAAGCCTTGGAAATAGTTGAATTAAGTTTGGTGGTATAACCTGTTCAATGGATTTGGCTAAGGCGTGAGTGAGCTTGCATTGATTGATGATAGATCTTTGAAGTTATGTAAGGCGTATTCAAGTTGGATATGAAGGAAGAAGCTTCACAGGTTCATTGGGTTCATATGTTTGAGTATTTTGGCGTAGCTATAGGTTGGAAGAGAAGACATAGGCATAAGTGAAGAGCGCTGTTGCAGATGTGTTTGTTGTGTGCAGAATTTTTTTTGCAAGTGTTGATTAAAATGAAAGGTATTTTATGATTTTTGTGGGTGTTATTGTGCATATTTGGATGGTAATTCTGACGTGGAGTCAGCATCGAAGTTTGAATCAAAAATTAAGTAGAAGCTTCTTTATTCGTCAGTGATGTAGTTGGATGAGCAATTTATTCTTATAAGTTTCGAGAATTTTTTTCTTCTGAGTGGTGTATATGTAATACCCCACTCTACATAGTGTATTGAGATGGTTTGTTGGCTATAAAAAATTTTTGGACTTGGGTTCATGTAGAAAATTTATTCATAGATCTGCTCGATTGAGATATTTGTTTCTTCAAGGTGAATGATTTTGATCATTCTCTCCTTTGCCTTCACACTTAGTAAATGGATATTGCATGTTTAGTTCGTTATGCTATGAGTTTTGTTGCATGGTGATAAAAAGAAAAAAAAACTAAGATAGATAAAAGAGAGTAGTCACATTTATGTAACTTGCTGCTATAGAACATAAAATTGTTAAACTGTTGATATAAACTTGTATAATGTAGATACATATCACATGAATTATTAACTTATTGTATAGATATAGATTTATATCTTTTTAGTATGTTATAATATGGAGTATAATTCTATTGCTATGTTTTAGATGTGGAATATAGTGTTATAATGATGTATCTTATGGAATTATAGTATCGTGGTTTCAAAGAAATAGAAATAATGGAAAGGTTTGGGACCATTGGGTCGCCAAGGTAGAATTCCTGGACTGAAAATAATGTTGTGAGCGATGGCTCGAGGAATATGGTAAAGGAAAGAAGAGATGCATGTATAGTAACTTTTAGTTTATGTACCATGTATGCATTTATGTTAGAGTCTTAACTATTCACACATTTGCAAGATCATTGGATAACTTGTGCACGATTTTGGTTCATCGAATGATCATCGGGACACCGGGATCGTATCAGCCTACGAGGACCCTGGTTAATAAGTTATATGTACATGTATTTAGGGGACCTTCGGTTAGGCTAGCTACCCGTACGCAAAAGGATCATCGTCTTACCATGAATAGTCCTGGATGGCTTGTGGTGTTAGTGACATTCATATACTTAAGTTGCATGCTAATGTTATCTATTTGCAGCTTTGACAAGTTGAGGGATGAATGCACGACACACTTATATTTTTATGGAAGATAACAATTGATACAGGGACACACTAATGACACAATTAATTTTTATAAATTGATTTCGTTGTATTAACAATGAAGGATGGTAAGTATTGAGTAAGATCAACTTTGTTGCATGATACTTTTATGCTTATGGGCACATATATACTCATGAATTGTTAACTGATCCTAAGATAAGATTAAAAAGATCACATATATTTACCTGCACTTATTTAATCAACGTGTTAGTTTTAGTTGAGTTGGCTAGAGGCCACTCATCATATACGATAATGTATTGAATCCCACCAGATCTTCTTAGGTGCGAAGTTTTGGTTGGTCGTGCTGAGGGATTGGAGCATAGATTGACAACTTGACGAGGTTCGGCTGGAGGTGTTATCATTTGTATATAAAACACAACTTACAGCAAAATAAAATAAACTAATTACAGGATTTAAAACTTGGTTATATTGTCTAATTTACTTTTTAAGTTAATTTTAGAATTAATAATTAGGTTGGACGTAAAACGGCCGTGAACTTGTGAGTTCGGGACAGTTTCTGAAGTCCAAAATTGGGTTATGTTTCCTATTTTTGCCTCGCAGTTTGCGACCGACACAGGACACGATACCCCAATCTAATTATCCAGAGTTCGAGAGAGTCACACAGCGAACATGTCATAACAGGCCGTTCGAAAATCGACGCGACGAGGAGGATGTAAACTCACTCGGAATAGGGAGTCGGAATCGACTGTACTGCGCGTGGACGGGACGGCGTGGCGGTGTACGTCGTTGGCGACGGCTAGTGCTGTGGTGGCTGCTGGTGGGTCATGGTGGGTCGTCGGCGCCGTCGTGGTGGCCAGAGGGAGCTCGGGTGCAGCGAGGGTCGTCGCCGGAGGAGAAAAAGACGGCGGGGTGAATCGTGGTGGCGTCGGTAGCTGTGATGGTGAAGGTGGTGGTCGAATTTTGGGAGTTTAAATAGGGGAGGGCGCGGCGGTTACAGGGAGGGGGACCGGAGGGTCGGAGGCTGCGGTTTCGGCGGGGAGGTGAACGGCCGCGGGGAAGTAACGGCCGGCGGCTGAAACGGTCGGCGGCGTCGGGGTAACGGTCGGGATTTATTTCCTACGGTTACTGTAGCCTAACGGGTCGGTTCGGGTTGGCGGATACGGGTCAGGCCTAGATCCAAATCCATTAGGGTTGGTTCAGTTCAGCTGCACTTGGTTTAGTTGGGTGAATTTGGTTTGGTTTGGTTTGGTTCGGTTCAAGCTGGTTCAGTCTGGTTTATTTAAAAATAATGTTTTTAGCTGTTTAAAAATAGTTTTTTGGGCCCAATAAATTACAGAAAAATTACAGTATAACCAATTATTTATTTTACACTCAAAAATATAATTTCTATAATATTTTTATATTATTTTAATAGTTAAAAAATTTATCCTTTGAAGAATATTTATTTTATTTATTTAAAAATCACAGAAAATCCTAAAATTTTATATTTTAATTTTAGAAAAAAAAATCCGGGTGTTTACATGCACGATCACTTGTATTGCCACAAACAGATGATCAATATCTCTTTTTTCCTTTCAAGGGTCGAAACGAAAATACAGTTCAACGAACGAAAGCAATGAAATCCATCGAAATCGTTCAAGAAAACGCAAATCCGAAAACCAAGTAAAAAGCACGAAAGCAATAAGGCGACAACGAAAACTAGACAAGAAAACTCGCAGCGGAGAGGTCCCTCTTGACTCTGCCGCTAAGTCCATCTTTGCGGCACGGTCCGCTGAATATGGAAATCGATTCCGAAAAAGTAAATACATAACGAGGAAGAGATTTTGATTCAATCTATCCCGATCGAACGATATCGAAAGTATTTCTTAGCCGCACTCTCCGTATTGGAGAAATAGAACACCACACCCTAAATAGTCCTTTTAAATGATTCCGTCTCTGTCTTTGTGTGGCCTTTCTGTGAAAATAGTTGATATTCTTATCGTCTTCCTCCAGCCATAGAGCTCGTGATCTAGCTCTCCAGTAAAATTTTCGATTAGACTCCGGTTCACCTATTGTGTCAATATTTTGGAGGTCTCCGGTTGAGTCAAAGAGGGCTCTATAATATTATGACATGTCTGGATAAACTTTTGTATCCCCTTTTCTTCTGTTGCACTCCACAAATTTGAATGAGTAATTAAGAAACTAAATGACCAAGAGGAAGTCTACTATCAATTATTCCCCATATATGTCACTGTTAGAATGCTTTGTCAGGTTCATAAACGTGCATTTAAACTTGTTTAGTGCAATAATTTTGCTGTTGAGAATAATTTCTTAATGCACCTACTTTGATTCCTCATGTTTGGTGTGCAAGACTTTTTCCCCTGCAAGTTTATTTTTTGGTCTTGCCTGCATATATTGACACAGTAGGAAAGTTTGTAAATAGTTTGATCGTATCATATTTTACACATTACATCGAAATTGTATGCAATAAACATCATATTTTACATATACTACAGAAGTGGTCGTCAGTCTCTGGAGTCCGAGAGAGACAATGATCAAGATCACACAGGAAGCAAGCTAGCGAGACCATATTGAGTTAACATACTTGTGTCATTTCTTCCATTTTATGTTGTAAACATATTTGTCATTCAGTAATGCTAGTTGTATCTCTAAAATATTTTTTTAAATTATTTTTCCTTATATGACAGCTGACGTAGTTTATTAAATAATATTACGTGACAGCTGATATGGTAAATTTTAATCCAAAAAATTAATCACCTAAAATTTTTCAAAGTTAATATTAATATTAATGTTAATATTAAAATTAAAATTAAAATTAAATTTAATATTAATGTTAATATTAATTTTAATTTAATTTTAATACTAATTTTAATGTTAATGTTAATGTTAATGTTAATGTTAATTTTAATTTTAATTTATAATTTTCCATGTCAGGTGTCACATTAACCGTCATGTCATCTGTTACATAAGGAGGGACGATGTGAAGGAATACTTTCGAGGTACAAATAGCATTACAGAAAATAGTTTTAAATGAATTAACTATAACGATAATATTTCTGAAAATTTTAAACGGATGATAGCAAAATCGAGTGTGACAAATTTTCGCCAACTCAGTTGGCCAAAATTCAGCAGACCCGCGAGTGGGTGAGTGAAGATTGGTTCGGTTTTAATGTTTGAGTGAGTGTTGGTTTTTTTTTTTTAATTTTTTTTTTTTGGGAAAAAATGAGTGGTTTGGTTTAGTTTTATTTAGGTTTTGTTCTTTGTAAAAAAATTATTGTAACAATAATTTTTTTAAATAAAATAGAAAAAATAAAATTTAACATTCAAAATAAAATATGCTATCATTGAACATCCAAAATTTTAAAACTTTTAAACCATAAGAAAATTATGTCTGTCGTCGAGCAGATTTCGAGCGGCTATAACTATTTGTTCGGAAATCTTTTTTCGTCAAACAATAGGACGATTTGTATATTTTCGACGAGAGTAACATAATTCGTTTAGAAAAAAAATTCATCCAAAGCAAGACGCACATATTACAGACAAAAGTATAAAATTTAAAACTTTAAAGTATTATAACTTTTGATTGAGAGATCGAAACGAGGCTCAGTTTGTGCCAAAATGACCGTAACGAAAAGTACTATGGGATAAACGATTTTACCATTTGACGGACTTTGAAAAATTTTAGAGTTGCAAAAAAACGATGTTTCGATCTCGAAATTTTACTTTCGGTAATTTTATTTTTGGATTTTTTTTCGGTATTTCGATATTAACGAGTAAAAATTGGTGTCTCCGAACCCCCAAACGTTATCATATAATATATCAGAGTGAAGATGATTAAAATTTGGACAAGATTTTTTTTTAACGATAAAATTGTCTATTTATAAATAATTTACTAATTGTAATAAGATAGATTTAACTTTCGATTACGGTTGAAACTTTAAGGGTCTATTTGACAATTGTTGGAGTAGCGGTTGTGAGGTATTTTTAGAGTACTGGTTATGAACGATTATGAGGGGTCCAATTTTGAGTGGTTTTAAGTAGCGATTTTTAAACCAATCCAATACATGCTTGGTAACAAGTTGTTCTGAAGTTTTTTTTTTTTTTTTACAAAAATAAATAAAATAAAATAATTTGAGATTTTCATAAACAATCGAAGGTTTTTATAAATAGAATAATAAAAACCCTCAAAACTAACACATAAAAAATCAAACCCAACTATTCCAAAAAATAACACAAAAAAAATCCAAAAAAAACAAACCAAAATAGACCCAAAACAAAAAAACCAACAGAAAACAAACTAAAAAAAAATTCATAGTCATGTTTTCACCGACTGAATTTGCAAAAATGTTAAATTTTTTTTATTTTATATTTTCGCTATTTGTGATGGCGAAAGCTTTCGCAATTTCAAATTTTTCTAAAATAATTTTATTTTATTTAAAAGTATTTTTCGTACAACATATTTTCTGATAGCATTATTCTTTGTCATTTGAATACTATTTATTGTTAAATGTATGCTTATTAGGAATTATATGTGATTATGAGTTATCATTAGTAAAACTAGAACGTCAAATACAAATGGACTTACAAAATTTACTTCGAAGTCTATTCACAACAACATGCTTCGAGAGAGCGTGTTATGATACGTTATGCCGACAAAGAACGCTTCTTCGACAGCTAAGTTTCTTTCTACGCTGATGAGTTACGGATTCAATATGTACAATTTTGAACAAAAAAGAAGTTGTGGAGAAACTGGACTGCATAAAATAATGAAGAACATTCTTGGTAGTTTGTACAAAAATTCTTAATGCAGCAAGTGGTATGTTAATAACTTTATATATATACGTTTTTATATGTCATATATATATATATATATATATATATATATATATATATACGTGGTAAGTATTGAGTCCCATCATCTCTCCTAGCAATGGTCTCAGCAATGGAGGCAAATTACAAGTTCAAACTGTCCATCTTCCTGTTCCTCTTCCTTTCTTCCTATGTTTCTCCTGCAATTGGCAGGAAGAACAGACTTATGTCCTTGGCTAATTACCAAAACAAGACCTCCTCTTCTAGCCTACAAAATCAAACATCCTCTTCTTCTGGCGGACTCAAGACCTACATAGTTCATTTCCAACGCAACTCCGGTACTGCAACATCATCGTTGGCCAACGGCGATCAGGTCGAATGGTACAAGTCCTTCTTGCCTCCCGAAATCGTAACCACAGACGAAGAAGGGAAGTCTTCGACATCTTCGCGGTTAATACATGCTTACAAGAAAGTCGTCACTGGCTTCGCGGCGAGGCTAACGGAGGCAGAACTAGAACAAATAAAGAAGAAGGACGAGTTCGTTCACGCCTACCAGGACAGGCTTTTGCCCCTCCTGAGCACCCACACGTCCAGCTTTTTGGGCTTGTACCGGGACGCTACCGGATTCTGGAACGACTCGAATTACGGGAAAGGTGTGATCATCGGAGTGCTGGACACTGGGATCCTCCCCAACCATCCGTCGTTTGCGGACGGAGGAATGCCGGCTCCGCCCTCCAAGTGGAACGGCGTGTGCGAGTTCAACAAGTCGTCCTGCAACAACAAGCTCATCGGCGCGAGGAACTTCGTCCAGGGACAGGCTGCCATGCAAGGGTCCTCCGACGTCAACGAACTGGCATTGGAACCACCTTACGACGATGAAGGGCACGGGACCCACACCGCCAGTACTGCAGCCGGCACGTTCGTCGGGAACGCCAACGTTGCCGGCCAGGCCAATGGCACGGCCTCCGGAATGGCACCCTTAGCTCACCTAGCCATATATAAGGTCTGCGGCAAGGCTGGTTGTGCCAGTTCCGATATTCTAGCCGGCATCGATACTGCTGTTGGCGACGGAGTCGACATACTATCGTTGTCCCTAGGCGGGGACTCCGCCGCATTCTACGACGACGCAACCGCGGTCGGTACGTTCGGAGCCGTCGAGAACGGCATCTTCGTTAGCTGCGCAGCCGGGAACTTCGGGCCGTCGTACGGATCGCTATCAAACGAGGCGCCATGGATTCTGACGGTGGGAGCTAGCACCACCGACCGGTCTATTCGATCGACTGTACAGTTGGGCTTAGGATCCGAGTTGATCGGAGAATCACTCGTCCAGCCAAACAACTACACCTCCACCCAGTTGCCTCTAATTTACCCCGGCTCTCTGGGCAGTTCTGATGCTGCTCTTTGCTTGAACGGCTCGCTGGACGGCATCAATGTGAAAGGAATGATAGTGCTATGTGACGACGGAAATATAACCAGAGTCGCAAAGGGTTCGTTTGTCAGGAGTGGCGGCGGAGCCGGTATGATCATCGCGAGCACCGTGAGCTCCGGATACATTCTTCGCGACGATGTACATGTCCTTCCGGCGTCGCACGTGAGCTACTCCGACGGACTGACGATCAAGACGTATATAACTTCTGCTACTTCCCCCACCGCGTCGATTTCGTTCGACGGCACGGTGTTGGGAGCGTCACCGGCTCCGATGGTCGCGGGCTTCTCCTCCAGAGGGCCTAATCAGGCTGACCCAAACATCCTCAAGCCGGACGTCATCGGTCCGGGGGTGAACATCCTCGCGGCATGGCCATTCCAAGTCGAAGCCACCAATGTAGCTTCGTCCACTTTCAACGTGATCTCCGGAACATCCATGTCCACTCCACATCTCAGCGGCATCGCGGCGCTCCTGAAGAGCTCGCACCCGAACTGGTCTCCGGCCGCGATCAAGTCCGCGATGATGACCACCGCCTACGCCCACTCCAACGGCGGTAAATTCATCCCTGACCAAACCATGAGCCCCGCAGACTTCTTCGCGACCGGGTCCGGCCACATCAACGTGTCGAGCGCCAACAATCCGGGCCTGGTCTACGACATCGCTTCCGACGACTACATAGCCTACCTCTGCGGCATACCCTACAGCAACGCGCAGGTCAGTGCAATCGTTCGACGCAAAGTTACGTGTTCCGATGTCGCCGCCATCGACGGAGCAAACTTGAACTACCCTTCCTTCATGGTGTTCCTAACTGCCGCAAATAGCTACACCGCAGTCGTGTCGCGAGCGGTGACGAACGTCGGTGCGGCGAATTCCAAGTACACGGTGCGGGTGGAGGATCCCCTCGGGGCGGCCTCCGTGACGGTGAAGCCGACTACGTTGTCCTTCACCGAGGTTAATGAGAAGGCCAAATACACAGTTACTTTCGTCGGCAACGTCACCGGTACAACTACTTCTTATTCTGAGGGATACTTGACATGGTTCTCGGCTGATAATAGTATTGTTGTCAACAGTCCGATAATGATGGCCGTTGGATGAGGCACTGAGGTGAGGTGAAACTCTAACTGAACGATGAATGCTGTACAAAGTCAAATTCATTTCTTGTGGTTGTGGGATTGTTAATGCATAAGTGTTTTCACATTATTAATGAATTTGGAATTGTGCTAAATTAAGCTTCATTGGGAATAATGGTGTGCATGATTATAGATAACAATTTCTAGTTTTTCTACATAAACCAATAATGATACACATTTATATTTTGTGGGTTAATAATTAGACTTTTGGTTGCATAAAAATTCCAAAATTAGTGTTAGCATTTAGTGTTAGAATTTTGAAGATGTCCATATTAAACTTTTGGTCCCGAGATGTCGGTTGGCACTTGATAATCATTCAAAAAAATTTAATAAAATATTTTAGGATTAATTAGACTTAGGTTTCAGGAACATTATTGTCTTTCTTGAATTCGAATTCAATTTATTTATTAACACGAGTTAGCTGTCGTCATTGTTTCATATCCTAGCTGCATTACCACATTTCCACAACAAGTCTATAGATGACCAAACAATAATGGTACATATCTTTTCTACTCTGCCTCATGATATTGTAATTGTAGACAAACACCCATTTTGGTCAGAATTGACTAAAAGGTTCTAAAATTTAGGTCAAACCTTGATCAATTTAGAGGCTAGATAGGACACGTTCAATATCCAATTTGACAATTTTTGCTCCAATTCTACAAGAAGTATAATTAATCCAGTTGATACATAATTGTATCAACATACATATTGGCTACTTCAAATAACATTGATTTTCTATATACGTTGCAAAAATATAGTACTAGTTAAGATGATATTGGAGATAATGTTAGTTATTGTTATTGGAGATATTGCTATTTTAGGATATGTAGTGAGTATATCTTTTCCATTGTTACTCTTTCTTATCTTTAGTTTTTTGTCTTTCTGTTTAAAGCTCAGCCATTTGAGCCAGAAGAAGTACAAAAAAATTACAATCTTTATCCCATTATTTTCATGGTATCAGAGCAGGTTTTCAAATCGTAATTTTTTTTTACGATCTTCCTTCGTCTAGTTCATTCTCTGCTTCTCCTACACAATGAGTGAAACAGACACAGACACTTTCAATCCCACCTCACCATTGAACGTCGCTCGTCAGGCCTCTGCCTCATCTTCTGTTGTTTCTGCTTCTCTCCGGCATTAACGATTGGGTCATCCTTCTTCATCTGCGATATCAACGTTACCTATTATTCAGCATTCCATTAGCTCTAGTGCACCTTGTGATATTTGCTTTAAGGCTAAACAAACTCGTGTTTCTTTTCCTATAAGTTATAATAAAGCAGATGATTTGTTTCAGCTTATTCATTGTGATGTCTGTGGTCCCTATAGTACCCCCTCCTCTTGTGGAGCGTCCTATTTCTTGACAATTTTGGATTATTACTCTGGGGCTACATGAATTTATTTGAGTCTTCTAAGTCTGACGTTGCTGCCTTGATCAAGCAATTTTGTGCAATGCTTCAGACTCAGTTTCATAAGTTAAGGTTCAGCGTTTTTGGTCCGACAACGGAATTGAGTTTCTACGTCTAAAGGATTACTTTGCTGACTACGGTATTCTCTTTGAAACATCATGCGTGTATATGCCTCAGCAGAATGGGCGTGTTGAACGCAAGCATCGTCATATTCTCAATGTTGCCAGAGCACTACGTTTTCAGGCTTCTCTTCCTCTTCAGTTTTGGGAAGAATGTGTTCTTACAGCTTGTTACTTGATCAATAGAACGCCCACTCCACTTCTACAAAATAAGACTCCCTACCAACTCATATTTGGCCATGAACCGAGATATTCCTATCTCAGGGTGTTTGGTTGCCTATGCTTTGCTTTGCGACTGCCCGATCCAAAGACAAGTTTGCTGCTCGTAGTCAATTTTTTTTTTTTGGGTATCCAGTTGGTAAGCTTGGTTGGCGTTTGTTTGATCTCGAGTCCAAAAAGGTCTTCAACTCCAGAAACGTCATCTTCTTTGAGGATGCATTTCCTTTTCAAAACACCATCAGGGCTGGCATCCCAGCCGGCGCCGCCTCCTCATCTGGCGGTATTTTATGTCCTGGACCTGGCACCCATCATCAGAGGGAGCAACAGCCCATCTCGGTCGGCCTTGCCAGCGCACGACCCCGACCACTTGTCTCCCATCGACAGGGGGAACAACAGCTCATCTAGGTTAGACTCGCCAGAGCACGGCCCCGACCACTTGCCTCCAGCCGATAAGGGGAGCGATCCCGTGGCTAAAGTCTGACGGGGCACCAGGTCTCGACAGCCTTCCTTCTTGCTCCGTGATTATGTCTGCAATACAGTTCTTCACGACCCTCACCCTGTAATACCCCGTTTCGCTCAAGCGGACTGCCAATTCAAATGGCAAAAGTGCAATATTCCGACCCGCTTTGCTCAAGTAAGAATACTCGTTTGAAGCAAAGGATATCCAGACTTGGCCCTACAGGAGTTCGGCTTAGTCTTTCAGAAGCTCTCTAGGAGTATCGCTCAACCGAGGTGAATCATCACTAAGGTGAGTGGCTACGGTGTACTTGTCTTTGCTTAGCCAACACACTTAAAATATGGAACGATACATGCTAGTTGCTAGGTGAATCACCCCCTACATGCTAATAAGAATACAACGCACCTAGCTAAGGGAATAATCCCAACTTGTATTGCTTGTATTAGAACATGAAACTGAAATATTGCTTATATTCAGACCCTCGCATGCTACCTTTGCCTTGTGCAATCAAACCCGTTATGCCTCGAAGTAGAACCATATAAATATGCTCTTCTTAGTGCACTGTTTACTTGTTTACACGGCACGACCCTAGATCATGTCGCTCAAAAAATTCCTTTACGATTTCACTCATCGGCTTACCTTCGGGCCCGAGCCAACGAGAATGCTTAAGTTTTTAATATGAATGCATGCTTGCCTGCTTAGTATAGTTTGTACACATTTCCTGTTTGCTACACAAAATACCTTGCCACAATCAAGAACACTGTCGTGTATTGTGCATGCATCGAATCAGCTAGAAGACTATCGAATAGTCCGTCTGTGCGATATGAATCTTAAAGTATCCGGGACCGTTAGGTCGCCAAGGAATTTCTCGAATCAGGGGAATGTATCAAGGCAAGTTTATATTTGAATGGAAAGCATATCAAGTTTACATCTTAACGAGAATCGTATTAAGAAGAAATGAATAAACAGCTCGTAGAGCAAAGCTCGTTCAGTAAAGAAATAAGAATTATCGTTATGAATCTGGATTTGCCGAAGACTTGCATATCGCGGACAATTTGTGCACAAGGATTATGTGGTTTCCGCGGTCGGCTGCCATGGCGCTGGGACCGGTCCGATCTGGACGGAAATATTATGTATAGTCGTATGTTATGGATGGAGTGTTATGTATCGAGGCTCGCCACCTGCGTTGCATATCACTTTTAGTCTCGTGACTGTAAACTAGTCCTTTATGGCTTTGTCAGCGACAATCGTTCATATAGATAAGTCATCCTCGCTTAGCGGCTATCCGCGTGCGAGTCATTACATCGCATCAAGAGTGATCTGAATCTGCTAAACGATATGAATATGAAACACTTGTACGTATGGAACACTTCAGCATCATATGCAACACACCTGATATTATGTGTAACTCGTGCACCCGATATGAATCTCGTATTGAAATAATTGTATTTGTATATGTTATTGTCCCTGAATGTTTATACGTGATTGTGCTTGAATTAACTTGGTTTGCCTTGGATAAGGAAGGACAAATGGTAGGTTGGTAAGTCTTGTCGTGTTTCCTCCCATATCGCATGGCGCACTGCCATACGAGTTAGGCTATTCAATATATGCCATGAAATTGATCCTAAGGCAAAACTAGAAAGACAACATAATAGTTGGTGCACGAAACCTATATTACGTGTTTGGATTTTTCTAGCGGGCAAGTAGCCTCCCCAATAGTGCATTTGTGTACTGATAATCCACTAGGTTGGTTGCAGGGTGCAGGAGAAATTCGTTCGGTGCAGATGCCTCCTACGTGCGTGCTAAGGCATGAAATTTACTTTGGAGCCTTGGAGCGCTGCGTCCGGAACTGAAGCACATATACAAGACATAATATTGGAACATCGTCTGTACATTATTCCACAAATGTAGCCACTTGGTATGCCTTTACTGTTTCAGAGAGAGAGGCTTGAGCGACTTATAATCTCATCTATGCGCTGCCTGTAACACTTGTTTATATCAATAAAGAGTTTGTTTTACTTAAACTTGTGTTAATCATTGCTTCCGCTATTGTCGACTCAGTAAACTTGTTACCAAATTGTCTATGCATTTATAATTCTGCTGCACATGGACAATCTGTACGATCCTGCGGCTTAGACCTCTTACCGCCAGCCAATGAACCACGGTCTTGCACGGACGCGGCTCACGCTCGTGCGGCATCACGCCCAGATAGGTCAAGCGATCGTTCCGCGGGAGCGCTGGCGCGATGATTCTCGCCTAGCGGGGACGGCCGATTAGCCTACGGGAGACCGGGGCATAACACCTCCCCCTCTAGGCTCTCCACTCACACCATCACCGACCTCAGGTAAACCATATCCCATAGCTGCATATGTTTCTTGTGCTCGATTCTCTAACCATCAAACCAAGTTTTTAGCCGCTGTAACCGCAGGGCACGAACCGTCGCATTTTTCGGAGGCCGTTAGGCATGCTCATTGGCGTACTGCAATGCAGAGTGAGTTACATGCCCTTGACAAAAATCAGATATGGGAGCTGACATCCTTTCCTACTAGCAAGAAAGCTATTGGCTGTAAGTCGGTCTATCGTATCAAGTACAAATCTAATGGAGATATTGAGTGCTACAAAACTCGTCTCGTCATTTTGGGCAAGAACCAGGTTAAAGGCATTAATTTTAATTATACCTTTGCTCCAATTGCGAAGATGGTCATTGTTAGGGTCTTTCTCTCTGTAGCTGCCATACGTGGATGAGAGATACATCAGATGGATGTTCATAATGCCTTCCTCCATGGGTAATTGGATAAAATTGTTTACATAACCCCCCCCCCCGAGTTACTCGCAGGCTTCTCCAGGGAAAATCTGTTGTCTGCAAAAATTACTCTATGGCCTACGACAAGCTCCTAGGAAATTATTCTCGAAGCTTGCTGCTGCGCTACGTCAATTCGGCTTTCAACAGAGCTATGCTGATTATTCTTTATTCACACTACAATGGCACGGTAATGTTCTTCACGTGCTCATATATGTGGATGATTTGATTATTACGGGCAACCATTATTCTGCTATATCAGCTTTCAAGAATTACTTAAGCACTTATTTTCATATGAAGGATCTTGGTCTTCTCAAGTACTTTCCTGGTCTAGAAAGTGCTCGTAACTTATCAGGCATTTTCGTGTCTCAACAAAAACATGCCCTCGAGATTATTGTTGAAGTTGGTCTACTTGGTTCCAAGCCCATTGATTCGCCTATGGACCCCAATCACCAGCTTTCAGCCGCCTCTGGTCCAAATTTTTTGTGCCCCGATAGCTATAGTCGTCTTGTTGGACGACTCATCTACCTCACAATCACGAGACCAGAGTTGAGTTTCGTTGTTCATACCTTGTCTCAGTTTATGAATCAGCCGAAGGAGGAACACTGGACAGCAGCTTTACATGTTCTTCGATATTTGAAGGGGCATCTAGGTCAGGGTTTGTATCTCTCAAGTGCAAGCAGTATCACACTTACGACCTACTGTGATTCGGACTGGGCTGCCTTCCCTCGCACTCGTCGATCTGTGACCGGTTATTTTATTACTCTCGGGCTCTCACCTGTCTCTTGGAAGACCAAGAAGAAACCCACTGTATCTCGGTCCTCTGCATAAGTCGAATACAGGTCTATGGCCAGCGCGTGTTGTGAGATCTTATGGCTTCGATCGCTCCTACGGTTGCTTGGCATCTTGTATTCTACTTCGGTTAGACTCTTTTGCGATAGTCAGGCTACTCTTCATATCGCTGCGAATCCTGTCTTTCATGAGCGCACCAAGCATATTGAGTTCGACTATTACATAGTTCGTGACTTAGTCCTTGCAGGCACAGTTGCGACTTCTCATCTTCCTTCTGCGGAGCAACCAGCAGACATGTTTACCAAGGCGTTAGGTCGTTAGCCGTTTAGTAATCTCCTTCCCAAGTTGGGCATTCTTGATCTCCATGCTCCAACTTGAGGGGGAGTATTGGAGATAATGTTAGTTATTGTTATTGGAGATATTGCTATTGTTAGGATAGGTACTTAGTATATTTTTTCCATTGTTACTCTTTCTTATCTTTAGTTTTTTATCTTTCTGTATAAAGCTCAGCCATTTGAGGCAGAAGGAATACAAGAATAATTTTAATCTTTATCCTATTATTTTCAGATGAACTTGCCAGCAATGGCATGAATAAAGCCCTACCAATTTCTTATACCTGCTCGTGTAGGAACATTATGAGACTCACCTTTCAGGTCTTTTGTTTTATATAGGATGTGTGTATTTCGTACCTTACTATATATCAGCAAAATAAACTTTCTAAATATATTAAATCCCTAAATCAAGATTGTTGCAATCCATTCTTTTATGGTTCCTTAAGGTGTACTCCTATGGTTTGTTATATATTGTTCAAGTATACAATAAGGCAACCTTTAGTTGCTTTACTTTATATGATATTATTTTGTGACTGGCAGTAAATTAGTAGTATGCACTTGGTAATAACCATATGGATGTGCTCGTGCCTACACACTTTATGCAATGGCCCAGTACTTTTTTCTAGTGTGCAATTGATTACTTGTCATAGCTTTACATTCTAAAGGTGCTTATAGTTTTGTTCAACAAGATACTACACATATTTGATGAGAACTTATGATACTACATATGAGTAGAACTTAGATAATCCTAGATAATGTATGCAAGTAATGCAGTTTGGTTACTATTTTAAGTCACTCATTATATGGGTAAACAAAGTGTTTGGAGTTTACTGATCAATATCGCTATTTAAGTTCAATCCATATATGGATCGCATGCTTCTTTGGGGTCAATCTATTTATCTATCACAATACAAACACAACAAACATATGTCATGTCCCTATAGATATATTAGATATATGATATGGGCCTATTAGGTATTTGTTAATGACATGTTTTGTGTTTAGGCTTTCAACATCTCTTCAAGCTTCACTCATGATACTTGGTATTAGGGGTTGAGCCCTCTAGTTTTATATGGCCAAATATCTTAATCGAGAGAAAGTGGTGATAGATCCTCAGGCTCGGTTATAATATCTAGTAATAAAAAAAATCAGAAGGGTAAACCTTAATGGCAAGCACCACAACGAAAGGTTGAAACCCCAAATACAAAACATACATATATAAGCCATATCAACTAAAAAATATCGAACACCATGAGAAGAATGTCTAGACTTGGCAATGACCCTATGTATGTCCCTCCCCCTATACTTGGCAATGATGGTGTGTAAACCCCCTCGACCAAATTTAGGTCCACATGGCTTAGATAAAGAGACTAGGGTTAGTTTGAAGCCATTTAGAATTAGAACATAGTATTTTAGATTAATGTACACAATATTCATATCACTTTGTGCATCTTACCATTACTTTGATATTTGGAGCGCTACACTAGCATTTGCTTTCATACAAATTTCACACACTTTTCCCAGACGTGCTAGCCTTCCATTCAGACCTTTGTGTCACTCATAAATACCTTCCCTTGTACTTCATTTTAGTCGCACAATATTCGTTACAAACGTCCATTTCTAAATCCAAATAAATCTAACTTTGTATCTTTGTCCGTTCCAATCAAAATTGGAGACGCAACCTCGACCAGTTTTGTGCAACCCAAATTATGATAATATTCTATTCTGAGTCAACTACATCCATGATACTTGTGTCCCACCCAATTTTAACCCTGTGTATTTCCAATTAATTAAAGAACATATTTTATACTAATTTTAATTAAATTAGTGTAATGACCCAACCTAACCCAAAACTAGACCCAACACCAACCCAAACCTCCACTCACACCCTCAAGGTTCATACTAAACACCACACACCCTTCTAACCCACTATATCACACCAAACATGGTATTTTTTTCATCCAATCCTAATTTACATTGTTTGTGCAATTTTCTAATTGTTGGGGGCTTTTATGCAAAGTGCAATAAGGTGTCCACCTCCCATTGGATCCAAGCCATGTAGAAACCCCCTTCCTCCTTATTTGACCGGTCATATATTCTTTCCTCCCCCATTTTGGAGTGTTCTACACACAAACCCTTAAACCATCTCCACCCTCCATTCAAACTAGCCCATCTCCACCCTTCATTTTTCCTTCATGTAGAAACCATCCCCATCCCAAGGAGCACATGGCCGGCCCTAATCCCAATGCAAGCCTCCCCTCTCTCTCCTACATAAAACTACCTCCTTCCTCTCTCCATTCTTCATGCACAACACCACCATCACCTTTACCCTACCCAAACCCTAAACTTCTCCAACTCCCTCTCCTTTCCCGACTTCTTCTCCCTACTCCGATCATCCACCACCCCGCCGCCATAGAGCTACCACACCATCCCGTCGGCCTCCCTACTCCGGTCAGAAACTACCCCGTCGCCACAACGCCACCGCAGCCACTACCATCCACGACCACAACAACCTTCCCCGACTTCTTTTTCCCCTGCCACTTCCTGCAGCAGCCAGCCTCTTCCAACTCCGACCACCTTCCTCCTCCGCATGCCCCCTTGACCTCGACCTTTCCCCCAACCATCCCAACACTGCCAGCAGCCCATCTCCGCCTCCACAACTGCCACCACAGTCCCCACCTCTCTTCTCCTCTCCCGACTTCTTCTTCTTCCGTGACTCCCTTCTTTCCCAGTCACCCGTGTAACGACCCGCTCTACGGAAAACGGAGGGCCAATTCAACGGCACAAGTGTAGCTATTCAACCCGTCTTGCTCAGCGAGATTGCTCGTTCGATGCAAAGGCATTCATGTTGGGAACTTCAATGGAGTCAGACTTAGGCTAAATCAGAGGTGCGTTCGGAGTCTCGCTCGACCGATGCGATACATCGCTAAGGTGGGTGGCCCCGGTGAACCTCTCTACTTAGCTGCACACTAAGAAAATGGATGTTACATGCTAGTTTTCAGGCGATAACATTTGCATGCTAATAAAAGAGATGAACGCACATAGCTAAGGGGATAACCCCGCTTTATCATTGTATAGAACATGATCTTACTTGCTATTTGCGTAGTCGGGATTGTTGAGTTGGAATGTGGTAAACTTCCTTCATATATGCCGTAAAATAGTGTGAGTTCATACTGAGGCATTTCACCGCACGAAACATGACACGGGTTGGAGTAAAAATCACTTTGCATATGGGACAGACATTTGGCTACCGTAGTTTCAGATTAAACTACAGGATCGTAAGCCTCAATGTTTCCCGGTTATGGGCCATGTGTTACCCGGTTATGGGCTAAGTGTTACCCGGTTATGGGCGTATATGCTTGTCGATACATCTGGTAGATGTTACTAGCTGCGCGCTATCATGATCGGTGATATAGTCAGCATATACTCCTGGCATCCAGTTTACAGCTAATGCCAGGTACTTAGCCTCTGGCTCGACTCTAAGCTTTATACCTTTCACCTACCCATACGTACCAAGGTTGTCTTCAAGTACATTTCACTTAGCTGGTTAGTTCACCCTCGAGTTTTTACAGTATTTACTTTATGGCATGGATTTTTGTATCTTGTTATGTCCCTCTGAGGACCTGGTTCCCTTCCAGGTTATTTGTGCAGTTTGTATGATACTTGATCTAGTGGAGCGTGGACATCGTTGCAGGTATCTTTATATTTTCAGCTATTACAGTCATGTACTACTTTCCATTTTTGCTTCTGCTTTTATAGCCTAGTATTTATAGGCCTATGTTGTTCTTTTGGTCTATTCGAATGGATGTGTTATTGGGCTGCAGACTGATGATGCGTATCGTTCTTTTTTATGATTATTTACCATGAATTAAGATTTAGTTTAGTTATTGCATATTAGAATTAGATCCTTAACTGGATCACTTAACCGTGGACAGCGTAAGTGCACTTCGTCGGGTCCATTAAATTGGAAAGTCCTACGGAGACGTACCAGCTGGCCAATGCCACGTGTCTGGTCCCGTGTATTTTGGGACTGGGCATGACATGGTTTTATTGGTGGCCCATGCAGGTTAGAGCATATCATTTCAGTTACGTTACTGTACCGAACGAGCCTGCAACTTAGGATTAATGTTGAATAAGATCTCAATCCATAACTGATTTTAAAACTCCTCTTGTATTCGATTATCGTCCTTGGACTTCGTTGCTGTATTCGTTTATTTACCATCGGTATCGTTATTATTGTTTCTCATCTTCCTTATTTCGGAAAGATGGATGCTCGCGCTCGGTGATTTTCTCTAGGAGCAGATCTTCGTCAAGATGAAGATGGCATATTTGATTGGACGTTTGAGTATATGGTTAACCATGGTAGAGAAGATTGATAAGTTCTTTTTTGTTGCTAGAGCTAGTATAGACTGTTGGCATAAGAATTAGACATAGAAGTAGAGACTTAAAACTAGACCCTACCCTTACTTAAGGTAGCAGAGATTTGTTAGTATTAGAAGCTAAAAAGATTGTTTAATTTTAAGGCTCTAGAATAAATTGGGGAAGACATAGCTAGATGCTAGGAATTAGTTGTAGTCTTATGGTAGTGATACAAGGAACGACATTATGAACTTGACAAGACAGAATTTTAGACCCACATCTAGAAGAAGATTATCGGATACTAATAAAAATAGGGTATGAAATAGCACTTTAGGTAGCAAACCATAGTGGTTAACCCCTAGTTACCTTGTGACTTACAGTATCAGACCTAGAAATTCTTTCGCCCTTTAGATAATAATGATTCCGACTAAGCTAAAACAGATAGGTAGATTGCTAGACATAGATTGCTAGACCCAATATTTGGATGATAAGATAACTTGAGTACTACAATGTAGCTTTCAAATTAGATTAGATGTACTAGACTTATTTTGGTTCACAGTATCTATTAGGCTCGTGTTCTTACCATTGATAACTCAATTAGTTGAGCTAGTATCTGAAATAGAGCAATTAGATTGAAGGATGAGAGTATCGATAGATGTTATAGCTTTGAGTTGGATATCGTGAACTACCTATTATGGATAGCCCGTTATAAACAAGATGGTACCCATATAGTTTGAATGAAGGGTACGCATGGAGTAAATTAGGAGAACCCTCAGGTTCAAGGTAAAAAGGTATATTGGCAACAAGATGAGATTCGCGACAAGTACCTGACCTCGAGTTTCTTTTAAAATTTAGAGAAGGACCTGAACCAGAGACAAAGACGTAGGCTCAAGGTGATGACAGACTTTGAGATTGAGCTACAGTACCATCCAGAAAAAGATAACGTAGTAGCTGATGCATTGAGCAGGAGGCCCATGGCATTCTTTTTGACTATCCAGCAACAACTGTTGAGAGATCTAGAGCAGTTGAGTATAGAGGTCATTATGCCTGGAGCATACAACCAGTTGTCGAGTTTCTAGGTGTAATCGATATTGGTTGTGAGGATCAAGGCTGCCTTGCCAACAGATGCCAGATTCCAGAGGCTTCGACAGAGGACAGAGGCCAGGATACAGACATGATTACGCATACACGAGGACGAGACTTTGAGATATGGAGATCGTCTCCATGTTCCGAACGCAGAATTTCGTCAAGAGCTGATGTCAGAGGCATATAGTTCAGCATACTCTATTCATCCAGGAGGCACAAGATGTACAGAGATTTGAGGTAGTACTATTGATGGCATAAAATGAAGAGGGAGATAGACCGCTTTGTGGCAAAGTGTCTGGTGTGTCAGCAGGTCAAGGCTGAGCATCAGAGGTCTGCAGGTTTAGTTAAATCCACTCCCGATACCTGAGTGAAAATAGGAGCACATCACTATGGACTTCGTTACGGGCTTTCCGAGGAGTCCCAGTGGTTGCAATGCGGTATGGGTGATCGTGGATCGACTCACCAAGACCGCTCACTTTTTTACCTTTCAGAGTTGGACAGTCTACGAAGGTCTTATTTCAAGGAACGAAATACAGGTTTAGATCACACGTTGACTCATTGGTCAATTGGTAGAGGATTACCTCTGGACTCTTAGATTATATATTGACATGTGAGTATGGAGTATAAATGAAAGATAGAAGTCTGACAGGAATGTTAGCTGAATATTGTGGATTACACATAAACTACTTAGGGATAGAGATTTATACTTTTGACTAATAGGACATGAGCTTGCTGAACCTAATCCTTAGTAGTAGGTGGTTATATGGGAACATGTTTTCAAATTACCCTAGCCGGTGGATTTTCAAATTTTAGGATTAGTATTCTTATTATTATTGGTTATATTTTATTCTAGGGTATTTAGAATAATTGAATAAATATTTATTACATAATTTCTATATATTATTATTACTATGTATTGATTAGAGACTTATGTCGTATTTCATTACATATACTTCTCCTAGGAATTGTTTGAGTTGAGCTTCTAGACTAGGTATGACTAACTAGCTAGATTAGACATATTGCTGCCAAGAGTGATTGTAAGAAGTTAGGATGCAGAATTTTAATATGGATATTATTGGAGGATGATATTATACCTATGAAATAATGTTTGAGATATTAATCGTCCTAGTTGTAGAAGAAGGTTAGGACAGCGTTTGAGGTGCGAATCGAACCAATATCAGGTTCAGGAGTATTCCTAGCGTGCCAGTAGAGCCCAGCAGATATTGCAAGGGCCAGCTCCACCGGTCCTAGGTATGTCCGTAACATTGCTTGATAATTTATAGTTTATTATGTGTTTGTTTTAATTTCGAGGACAAAATTCTTATAAGTTGGATAAATTGTAAACTCCCTCGACCAAATTTAGGTTCACCTGGCTTAGATAGAGAGACTAGGGTTAGTTTAAAGCCATTTAGAATTAGAACATAGTATTTTAGATTAATGTACACAATATTCGTATTACTTTGTGTACCTTACCGTTGCTTCGATATTTAGAGAGCTACACTAGCATTTGCTTTCATACAAATTTCACATAAATTTCCTAGGCGTGCCAGCCTTCCATTCTGACCTTTGTGTAACTCATAAATACCTTTCCTTGTGCTTCATTTTAGTCGCATAATTTTTGTTACAAACGTCCATTTTTAAATCCAAATAAATCCAACTTTGCATCTTTGTCGTTCTAATCGAAATTGGAGACGCAACCTAGACCAGTTTTGTGTAACCCAAATTATGACAATATTATATTCTGAGTCCACTACATCCATGACACTTGTGTCCCACCCAATTTTAATCCTATGTATTTCAAATTAATTAAAGAACACCATTTACACTAATTTTAATTAAATTAGTGTAATGACCCAACCTAACCCAAAACTTGACCCAACACCAACCCAAATCCCCACTCACACCCTCAAGGTTCATACTAAATACCACAGACCCTTCTAACCCACTACATCACACCAAATATGGTATTTTTTCTCATCCAATCCCAATTTATATTGTTTGTGCAATTTTTCAATTGTTGGAGGCTTTTATGCAAAGTGCAATGAGGTGTCCACCTTCCATTGTACCCAATCCATGTAGAAACTCCCTCCCTCCTCATTTGACCGGTCATATGTTCTTTTCTCCCCCATTTTGGAGTATTCTACACACAAACTTTTCCCTTAAACCATCTCCACCCTCCATTCAAACTAGCCCATCTCCACCCTTCATTTTCCCTTCATGTAGAAACCATCCATATCCCAAGGAGCACATGTCCGTCCCTAATCCAAATGCAAGCCTCCTCTCTCTCTTCTACATGAAACTACCTCCTTCCTCTCTCCACTTTTTATGCAGAACACCACCATCACCTTCACACTACCCAAACCCTAAACTCCTCTAATTCTCTCCCCTTCCCCGACTTCCTCTCCCTACTCCGATCATCCACTACCCCGCCGCCATAGAGCTACCACACCATCCCGCCGGCCTTCCTACTCAGGTCAGCAACCACCCCGCCGCCATAGGTCCACCGCAGCCACCACCATCCACGACCACAGCATCCTTCCCCGACTTCTTCTTCCCCGGCCAATTCCTACAGCAGCCACCCTCTTCCAACTTCGACCACCTTCCTCCTTCGCCTCCCCCCTCGACCTCGACCTTTCCCCCGACCATCCCACCACCGCCAGTAGCCCATCTCCGCCTCAACAACCGCCACCACAGTCCCCTCATCTCTTCTCCTCTCCTGACTTCTTCTTCTTCCCTAACTCCCTTCTTTCCCCAGTCACCCCCACCGCCACCACAGCCAGCCCGTCTCCACTGCCACCATCATTACCCTCACCACCGCCATTATTGTCACAACTATCGTCACCAACACCACCGTCACCCACACCATCATCATCATCACCACTCTCGCCTCCACGACCACCGCTACCCATACGTCCACGACCACCGCCACTCTCGCCTCCACGACCACCACCACTGCCACCGTCATCATCCCCACCACCATCATCTCCACGTGTCACCGCTACCAGCAACCCGCGTCAACCCAGCGCTGCGGTTGATGTGTCTACTGCTGCTGTAGCTGCTGCCGTATTTTGGCCGGAGCAGACCGCCGAGCACCCCCCCCCGACGACCGCCGAGCACCCCCCGATGACCGTCGATACCCCTCAGGGCTCCCCTCCCCTTCTCCTCCTCCAAACCACCGCTGCGACTGCGAACGCTGCTGCCGCTATTGTTCTTCTTCTTCTTCTTCAAATCAGCATATCCGAGCCTCAACCAACCCCCTTCACGATGCAATTACACCTCCGTCTCTCGACCAATTTGTGAGCCATCTTCGCAGGTGTGTTCACTATATGACCCTCATGCTATGTGTTCAATTAGAATAATTTTGTTTCATTTCTATTGATAGTTATTTGAGTTCCAAATCGAAGAAAAAATATTTTATAAAACATTAAAAAATTTTGATACGGTGTTGGTCCCGTCAATCCAGGCAACCGCGTAGCATAACGACTGCACCGAAAGGCACGTGTCGTCAACGTGGACGTGTGAGCTTTTACGAAACTTGATTTGGATGTGCGTGCACACCAAAATCAACCCATATCCGTCAAAAAGTACCATATCGGCATGTTCTAACACTCGTCCAAATTTCATATGTGTCTGTCGTTTCGTAACGAAACTTGTGCCAACGGATTCGCAGCGTTACGCTAGTCCTGTGACCTAAGTTTTGTTCGATTCTGAGAACGTTGACGAAATATCGATTCGTGGGCCCCACGGTTCCACATGATGGGCAATTTCGTGATCGACTCATCAGAACCCAGTTCTGGATATTCCTTTGGATTCGTATCATCGTTCTAGACTCGTAGACACTAAGTTTGACAAATTTGGAGAATTTTATCTCTGGCACATTTTTTGGTGCAAGACGGGCCCACGTGTGGACCCCGTGTTGACCAAAAACTACATTTTTTTGCCCTTGTGTCCAAATTGGACGTATATATATATGCTTTTCTGAGTATCTCACTTATTTTGGGACTATTGGTGATATTTGTGACAGCATCCGGGGATATCAGCTCTAGTTTCCATTGCTGCGCTACTACTCCCATGGCGATTTCGTGTTCGAATCTTCGCCTGACTTTCATGCAAGTATAGCTTGCCTTGTTGTACTGTTTAAATTCAGATATTATTTAGTTGTATATTTTATTATTTTAATATTATATAACTGTGTATGTCCGAGAAAGACACGGGTGCAGTCAACGAAGGCGTTGACGTTATGACTTGTGTCTGACCTAGTATCTAGTGGACGCACATAAAGTTATGGAGTTATCAATATGAATCCTCATGCCTTGACACGTATCATTACACATCACAGAGTGAGTTCATGTCGGGACGCGTGCTTCATGACTGACTGGCCATCGGTGTGAGCAGCCCGTGTGACGGTATTTAGCTTAGTTGTGTATTTCTTTAGTGACTTGCATTATAGTACAAGATGTACACGTCATATTCACGACTTGTACATTTGCATTGGGCAGAGAAGAAAATTAGTAGGCGTATGAGATAGATATTTGGCTACCGTAGTTTCAGAATAAACTACGGGGTCGTGAGCCTTAGTGTTACCCGGTTATGGGCCATGTGTTACCCAGTTATGGGCTCAGTGTTACCCGGTTATGGGCGTATATGCTTGTCGATACATCCGGCAAAGGTTACTAGCTGTGCGCTATCATGATCAATGATGTAGTCAGCATATACTCCTGGCATCCAATTTACAGCTAATGCCAGGTACTTAGCCTCTGGCTCGACTCTACGCTTTATACCTTTCACCTACCCATACGTACCAAGGTTGTCTTCAAGTGCATTTCACTTAGCTGGTTAGGTCACCCTCGAGTTTTTACAGTATTTATTTTATGGCATGTATTTTTGTATCTTGTTACGTCCCTCTGAGGACCTGGTTTCCTTTCAGGTTATTTGTGCAATTTGCATAATGCTTGATCTAGTGGAGCGTGGACATCGTTGCAGGTATCTTTATATTCTCAGGTATTAAAGTTATGTACTACTTTTTATTTTTGATTCTTCTTTTATAGCCTAGTGTTTATAGGCCTATGTTATTCTTTTGGTCTATTCAAACGGATGTGTTATTGGCCTACAGACTGATGATGTGTATCGTTCTTTCTTGAGATTATTTACCATGGATTAAGATTTAGTTTAGTTGTTGCATGTTAGAATTAGATCCTTAACTGGATCACTTAACCGTGGACAGCGTAAGTGCACTTCGTCAGGTCCATTAAATTGGAAAGCCCTACGAAGACGTACCAGCTAGCCAATGCCACGTGTCTGGTCCCGTGTATTTTGGTACTGGGGCGTGACATGATGCGATGACCCAAAATACTATTCTAGTGTACATTTACTTGTCTTAGTTTCATTATCATGGTGCTTCTTGTCACGCCCCGATCTTCCGCAGGTAATCGATAGTCCTTGTTGGGTGCGAATCACCATGCCAACGCTTTCATGGGATAATCTTTCCCATCTGGATGTGATGCCACACGAGCGTAAGCCGCGTCCGTGCAAGGCCATGATCCAAACAGACGATATCAGGTCTAAGCCACAGAGTCGTACAGATAGTCCGAGTGTAGAAGAATAAGAAACACACAGACTATTGGTAACAAGTTCACAGAGTCGTCAATAGCGGAAGCATTGAATAACCCAAGTATGAAAGTAAAATAAGATCTTTATTGATATTGAACAAGTGTTACAAGTGGCGCTAGGCCGAAATTATAAGTCGCTCAAGTCTTTCTCTCTCTGAAACAGTAAAAGCGTGTCAAGTGGCTATATTTATGGAATGATATAGGCGATGTTCCAATATTAGGTCTTGTATATATGCTTCAATTTCGAACGCAATAATCCAAGGCTCCAGAGTGAACTCCATGCCTTAGCATGCACGAAGGAGGCATCTGCACCGAACGAGGTTTTCCCGTACCCTGAAAGCAAACTGGTGGGTTATCAGTACATGAATGCACTGGTGGGGAGGCTTCTCGCCCGCTTGATAATCCAAACATGTTATATAGATTCTGTGCACCATCTATTAAGTTATCTTTCTAGTCTTGCCTTAGGATCAGTTTTATGGCATAATGAATAGCCTAACTTGTGTGGCAGTGCACCGTGCAATATACAAAGGAACACGGTGAGACTCCGAGCGAGACTTTAAAATTCTAAGTCCGAACTCCTGAAGGACCAAGTCTGAAATTTTTTTGCCTCAAACAAGTATTCTCGCTGAGCAATGTGGGTCGGGTCGTTGCACTTTTGCCGTTTGAATCGGCTGTCTAGCTTGAACAGAATGGGTCGTTACTCTTCTAGTTATGTTCAACAATAGATAATAAATATATATGATGATACTAAATATGATAAGAACTTAGATAATCCAAGGTAATGTATGCGAAAAGGAAATAAATTTTGGTTCCTATTCCAAGCCACTGCATAGGTAAATAAAGTGTTTGAGGGTTAATAATTAATATCGATACTGAATTAAATACAAATACTACTTTATGTATCTATTACAATTGGTTATCAATTAATACCGAGTTGATACTTGAACTATTTTTTACAGATATTTTATATATTGTCCATATTAAACAGTGTATGCCACGTCCCATGTAACATCCCGGCCCGCTCAATCCAGTGAGACGAATTATTGGTGCATCAACGTTCAAACATGGCTTATTTCAGTGGGATGCTCGGAGTCCCACTCGGTCGAGGCGGAGTCCTCGTTCATATGGGTAGATCCGATGAACTCGTATTTGTCTTGCATTCACACTTAATAAAATGGACGCTACATGCTAGTTCTCTAAGCAATAACTTGATGTATGCTAATAAAAATAGATTAACCTATATAGCTAAGGAAATAATTTCACTCATATCAGTTCGTATAGAACATGAAAACTTTAAATTGCTCTAGAATAACTGTCACACTGCTGCATTGGATATGATCTTTTATATGCTTGATGCAACTTGCATAACATAGTATTTCTTGATGTTATCACTCAGAATATTAAACTTGCTGCCACAGTAGTAGAATTATATGCTACTGATGTATCATATCATATAGATTATAACACTATTGTTGAGTTATCACGTAGAACATAGTACTGCCACCTCAAAAAGGAAGACAACAATTATTTATTCTTGGAGTTGGAGATAGAAACATGAAAAGATTTTTGGGACCATTAGGTCGCCGAGACACAATCCCTGGACTAGGATCTGCATAGAGATAAAAAGTTGAGATAAGCAAACTGCTCGAGTAGTATGGTAAAGTTTGGGTAGAGACTTGCATGGTCGTTGACAACTTGTGCACAAGGTTTGGTTCCTCGAATGTGATCGCTAGGGCACTGGGATCGATTTGACCTAGGGGGAACCCGCATAGTTGTGCTTACTTAAGTAATAGTACAGGTGATTCGGTAACTTGTAGCAGGGCTCGCTACCCGTACTGCAAGGATCGCCATCTAACCAGACTATAATTCAAGATGGCTTGGGGTGCCAGTGACCCTCATATAGGCTAAGTCAGCATGCTAGCGATAATCTGCGTGCATGTCGTTAATTACACAATAAAATGGATCTACTGTATGCTACATATTTATTGAGCTTAACATATCTTCTATAGAGATACGTTCGAGATACTCAGAGTTTACACATATATTTCTCTTTGTTTTATTATATATACTTGGATTATGTTGTTGTATTTGCATTTGCATGGTCATTAAACAACTTGTGCACAAGGTTATTTCTTGAATGATCGTCAGGGCACCGGGATCGTATCTGTCCGGGAGAACAATGCTAACATACTACCACGGTAGTTGTGCTAGCTGAAATACTAGCCCAGGCCATTCGAGAACTTTTAGTGTAGCTAGCTGAAAGGATCGTCGTCTAATCAGCTACAGTCCATGATGGCTTGTGGTGCCAGTGACTTATATATAGTTAGGCATCATGCTAACGCCTATCTGCATGTTTGTTAATAATGTTTGGAAGAGAATGGTTGCACCGCGCACATATTTATGAGCTTAAAGATTGTCTTTTGTAGGGATACTCATGTAATACATAAGTATATATTTATATTAATGTATCTGTATGCAATTATCTTTATTATATTTGACAGAAAAGGACAGAGGGTAAGTATTGGTAAGATGAACCTAGTTTCTTTGTTACGTGACACTTATATACATGTGACACAAGTATGCTTATTTCTAATATATCATGTAACTGATCCTAAGGCAAGATTAGAAAGAACACCTAATAGTTTATGTGCACTCACATAAATAATGTGTTGATTCTATTGAGTGGGAGAAATGCCACTCACTAGTGCATATTTATGTACTGACACCCCACTAGACCCTTGCAGGTATGGAGTTAGCTCGAATGCGCTAAGGCATTGGAACCCGATTGGTTCTTGAGGCATTGTCTGCTAGAGTTATGATATATAAAGGACAAAATATATGGAACATCATCTTCTGTATAGTTCTAGAGCTATAGGCCTTGTGGCATAACCCATTGTATTGAGAGAGAGAGAGAGAGAGAGAGAGAGAGAGAGAGAGAGAGAGAGAGAGAAAGAGATTGTATCTTGGCTTCAAGCCGTTGTAAATTCCATTGAAATATCAATAAAGATAATTGTTCTTTTGTATTTCTTTTGTTGATTCAACTTTACTGTTGGGGACTTCTGTTGCAAAAATTCGATAACTTAGTTGCTCAATCGGCCGTTTTGGTGCTTACCTTTTTCAAGTGTAACTTAGACTTGTACGAAATCACGTCCAGTGACGACTTTTGGTTCTGCGGGACCATGACGTGACCGTGGATAGCTTTGCAAAATGTCTCGTTAGCTGAGTTTTATTGGGGCATTACTAAGATAAGTTGGTTTAAGCACTTGGTGTGTGATCAGAATATTTGGATGAGAATAATTTTGAATGAGGATAAGTTGGATTCAGCTTAGTTGAATTTGGGATATCATATTATCAGTGGATATGCCAAAGTATGTTGGGAGTTTAAAAAAGAGAATGTGTTTGGATTTTGAGGAATGGATTGGTTGGATGTTCAAGTGGATGGTTTGAATTCATTTTCGAGAATTTTTTGAGTGGCATGATCGTTGAGTGGTGTATTGGGTAACCTTGGGGACGTTCGATCGAGTGAGAATTTTTGGGTATCAATGAGTCTATCAGCAAGAGAATGGATAATATTTCGGCTATTGGAATAGAAGATTACATCATCTATCAACTCTTTACCGATCCAACACGGATCACCACAACTTTTTGAAGTAGAAAATTGATCACAGACACATGAAGGACAGAGACGACGAGAAATAGAATTACCTGAAACGACCCCCTCTTCGAAATAGCCGTGGATATCTCATTTTCCCTCCCAATAGTTGCAAAGAACTCTCGCCACCTCTTTTGTTGTATTGTACGAACGTTTTATAAACCCTTACATGGATTAAGGTTACCATGTATTTTGGAAATATATATATGAAAGTCTAATATATATATATACATATATATATATATATATATATATATATATATATATATATGAAAATCTAATTATATTCAATCATATATTTAATGGAAATCCAATCATAAATTGGCTTGCCATAAATTGAAAATTCAATTATATGAAAAGTCAATATATGAAAGATTCAATCATAAATATATAATCAAAGTCAAAAATAAAAATCCAATACGACGCATGATGCACTCTTCGGTCTTCTCCGACATACGAATGACGCTAGTCATACTCTCAAATATTCTCGTTGGGAACTCCGTCCACTCTAACAAGTCATGTCCGTCGAGTCCCCACAAAGATCATGTTTGAGTCCAAATTGCACTCCACTTTGTACCATGTGAGTCTCAACGAGAGCGCCGCAAGGAGAACAGTGGTAGAGAGAAGAAAGCTGCTGGAGTATGTTGGCGTAATTTCTAAGTTTAGTTTGTTAGCTTCTGCAATGGGATACTATGCTTTGATCAACAGGCCAGAGGCAAACTGGGAGGAATTGGGTGCCAGACATAAAAGCCTTGTATCTTCTAATTTTTTGAAGATGTGATAGTGATTATCTCAGTTAACTTATGAGAATGAATTAATCAGATTAGTTTTAGACTCTAGCAGCAGTTTCGATTGAATATTGGTCTTCCTTTTCACTATGGCGTAATGTGTACTTGTAGAGATGACTGCAATTCATTCCCTTTACTGTGAAATAATGATATCCACAGCCAACACTCCTATAGTCGTCCATGGTTAAAGAATCAAAGTGGTATAATTATCTATAAGAAATTAATTATATTTTTTACCAATTAGATTCTACAAGAAAGTCATCAATTGTTGTGGTATTAAGCATCAAGGATGTTCTATTGCACTTGTACTTCTAATTTTGTGCAGCACTTGGAGCTTTGATTGCACAAACTCTATAAAATCAAGGAACTCTTGAAATATGGCACCGATTTGTAACAGTCAACTTTCCAACCAGTTTCACTTCTTGTGCATATATATCATCTGTGATATACAAGGAATCATAATTTCTTTAATTTTGAAATTAAGACCTATGCTTTCACTGTTGGTGATTATCATTATTTAAGCATCACTACTAATACAAGGTGAATGTAAATATCACAAGTTTTTGAGTGGTTAATTCCAACTCAAATAGGTTAAACATTATCATCAAACTATTCAACAGAACTGGTTAATTCCAACTCTACTAAGGTTCAACATTATCATTCAACTATTCAAGAGAACGGTTACCATTGGTGAATTAGTCATCTCCCTAATGATTAGTCATGTGTAAGCTATGATGAAACTATTAAATTCATACAATTAGCATTACGTTGCAAAAAAATAATACAAGAAGCATGACAAATGATAATTAAATCATACGCATATATAACTATTGAATAGAGTCGATTTGATTATTGTTCTTCGTCTTTTTATCTTGGCATTTTTTTGTAGTTTTTTTAATTTTTTTAATTTTTGAAATATATTAATCAAATGTTGTTTGTCTTGAATTTTTATAATTCTTTTAGTATCTTTTATAAATATTAATTGTAAATATATCTTCAGACTTGAGAGATTGGAGATAACCAAATGTCGTCACATAGCACTATCATTCCTTTCACAATGATGAAATCGAGTGGACCATTGGAGCAAACAGCAGCATCAGAGCCATCATAAATTAGAGGCAACTTGGTGGAAGGGTTGTTGCTCAACTCGATGTGGGATTCACAGATGAACTCGGCTCCTGAGCCCAACTGTACAATCGATCGAATAGACCGATCGGTGGTGCTAGCGCCCACAGTCAGACTCTATGGTGCCTCGTTTGATAGCGTTCCATATGACGTCCGAGCAGTTGACGAAAATGTCATTCTCGATAGCTCCGAACGTACCGATTGCAGTTGTGTCGTTGTAGAATTCATGAGTCTCTGCTTGGGGACAATGATAGTACATTGACTCTGTCGCCAACAACAGCATTGATACTGACTAGTATATCAGAATCTATGCAACCAATCTTGCTGCAGATCTTATTTATGGCTAGACAAGGCCGGACTTGATATGAGTCTTATGAGACGGTTGTCTTGGACCCAAAATTGTAAAAAGCTCCAAAAAAAATTTAATACTAATTTATGTACGTAAGCTTAATTTTGAAGAAAAAAAATTCCAGCAGAATCATTCAAATACTTTTAGTCCGTATAAGAATTTTTTTTATTATAGGATATCTAAACGCTATATACTATAATACTAAGAGACAAGTCAATTAGTCAGATTAAAAAAAAAATTGTACTCGCTGTCAAAATTTTCTTCCCTTACGTCGATCTAATAGTCCGACACTCTCAATCTCCTCGTTCGATATATTTCTCTTAATTTGTTTGTGTTTCTTGGAGGTAATTAATAATAAGTTGTAGTTTTAAATTTTTTTTATTTGGAACATCTTTATTTTTTATTAGTATTTCATTATAAAATGTATTATTTTTTATATTATATTTTATTTATTTAAATTTGTGTTGATAATATAATCGTATCGTCGTCGATGAAAAAATAAATTATGTGAACATTAAATTTTGTGGGCACCATTTTTAGAATTCGTCCTAAACCTTAAAATAAAAAGTCTGGCACTATAGATCGGTGGGCTAAGGGCCCATTCTAGAGGCAGGGCCGTTGGCCTGGTCGGCTAGGTTGGCATTCCCGACGAATGCACCGGCTGCGGTGCTGACAGTGTGTGTCACGTGCTCTTCGTTGTCGTAAGTTGCATCTAATGACAATATGTTGTTGGAACCTTCATGGCAGCCAGTCCCTTGACAAAAGCTGTGACGACTTTCTTGTAAGCATGTATCAGCCGCGATGATGTCGACGACAACTTCCCTTCTTCGTTTGTGGTTACGGTTTCGGCCGGCAAGAAATGTTATCAATATTTATATATATATATATATATATATATATATTATTTTTTCAGATATTTATAGGACAACAAAGAAACTAAAAAAACAAAATTGTTACCGGCCTCCGGGGAAGTCGTGCACGAAGCACTGCCCAAAGAGTTGATCCGAGGTCTATGTGCAGACGATTCTCGGAAGCTCCTAGTAGTAAAATCCCCTGACTACCGGGTTCTCTTCGTCGCACACAACTCGGAGAGAGGGACCGAACATAGCTCTGTCAAGAGCAGGGATTTAGAAGTCAGAAGATGGGTCGAGAGAGGAATAAAAGAGAGGTTTCGCGTAGGATAATTTTTTTCGTTCAGAAAAAGAAGGAGTAGGAGACCATTTTAAATAGGCTGAACCTTATACACAGCCACAGACATGATACTTAATGGCTCATAAATAGGCCATTAAGGAGCAAATAAAACGTGAGAAAAAGGCTGTTAAAAGAGCTGTTGCAAGGTTCAAAGAATCTGGATATGAGCCTTAACATTCAAATTTGAATGAAACAAAACAGTTCAAAAAATAAAGGGGAGCAAAAATAATTTTGGATCCCAGACCGAACCCGAAGAGCAAATTGGATCGGCATTCAGCGTCCGCAGGTGTGGGCACGTACCCGCACCCGTTACGCGCGCCGAACCGAACCGAACCGAACCGAGCATAGCAGAGCCGGGCCGGACGGCGGCGGTGGCGCACGCGTGTGGCCCAAGGGGTTCCCCATACAACACCTTTAAGAAAGCAATGAAGAGAAACTAATATATACATATAAGAAGGGTTTGGCCCATTCGATGTGGGTTAAAGGAAAGAAGGAAGTTCAATTTTTGCTCAAGCAAAGCTAACAATCCCCCCCCCCCCCCCCCAAAAAAAAGGTCAAGTTCTGAAATAGAAGTGACAAAGAAATTAAAAGAAAGAGTTTCTGGACAGATATATACTATGCATAGATGAGATGGACTACAACCTTGAATCTCACTTAGTGACTATTGTCTTTGTCTGAAGAAGTGCTTGATGGACTATGCCTTGAATCAGACTTTTTTTTACCAGATTCAAAAAAATAGCACACATAGTACGCTAGAAGTTCTGGGTCTAACGGGTGGCGCTTTTGGTTGGCCATGCGCACTTAATTCCAAATTCCTAAGAGTTATCTGGAATCGCCTTGTCCCATAGTCGCGGCCTTCACGACCTCTCATATAGGTAAGTCCTTAAGGGTTGGTGATAGGTTTCAACCCCGCATATCAGCTTGGACCTATTAAGAGTTTTAAAACTCATCCTAACCATATCACTCAAGAACACTGTCACCATAGGGATGGGGAATCATTGTACGCATGTAAAACCACTTGGGCAATATAGAATAAGATTTTAATCTCGGGTCAGTGTTCCATAAAAGTCAGCTAAGTCCAGCTTGTTCCTACCCATTGAACCGGCTTCTTAGGATCTTCAGTCAGACTCGGTTGGGTTGCCACTGTTGGTGACTTTACTTATGGGCTTAACCCTATCCCCCTTGTTGATTCTAGGATCAAAGTCCTAGATAGACCCTTCGTCAAGTGGTCTGCAAAATTCTTTTCTGACTTTATATAGTCAAGAACCACATATTTGCCCAATAGGCTCTTTATAGACTTGAAGCGCAGCTACATGTGCCTGTTCATCTTAGCATTCACAGAATCATGCTTTAGTAGTTCCATAACAGATTTATTATCACAGTTTATAGAAACTACAGGAACAGGATTAATAGAAACGGGTATATGCATAATAAAGTTTCTTAGCCATTTGGCTTCTGTACATATAGTGTCCAAGGCTATCATTTCGGAGTCCATTGTACTTCTAGCTATGATAGTTTATTTATATGAGCCCCAGGAGATTGCAGCTCCTCCCAGAGTGAAAACATATCCAGTAGTGGATTTTATATCATGTGAGTCAGTTACCCAGTTTGCATCTGAATAACCTTCTATGATATCAGGGTGTCTAGTATAGTGCAACATATAATCTAGAGTACCCCTAAGATATCTGAAAACTCTTTCTAATGTTGTCCAGTGTAACTAATTTGGGTTACTATTATATCTACTTAGTCTCCCAATAGCAAATTCAATATCAGGTCTGGTCCTGTTTGATACGTACATGAGAGAACCTATCATCTGAGAATATCTGTATTGTTCCATAGGAGAACCCCCATTCCTCTTGAGAACAACACTACTGTCATAAGGAGTAAGGGCAAGTTTGTTATCAAAAAACTCAAATTTTCTTAGCATTTTCTCGATATAGTGTGCTAAGGATAGAGTATAGCCCTCCTTGTATTTGGACAGTTGCATGCCTAGAATCAAGTTGGCTTCACCTAGATCTTTCATATCAAACTGGCTGGATAAATAGTCCTTGGTATTAGTTATCAATTCTAGTGACGATCCAAAAATAAGGATGTCATCTACATACAAACATAACATGACGCAACTTTCATCTAAAATTTTGGAGTATATACATTTGTCATACTCATTTGGCACAAAATCATATTCTGAGATGACTATGTCAAATTTATTGTGTCATTGTTTGGGAGCATGCTTTAGGCCATAAAGAGATTTAGCTAATCTGTAAACTTTCTTTTCTTGGCCTTTAGCGATGAAACCTTCAGGTTGCTCCATGTAGATTTCTTTCTCTAGGTCCCCATTTAGAAATGCTGTCTTTACATCCATTTGATGGATTAGCATATTATGTATGGATGCTAAGGCTAGAGGAGTTCTAATAGAGGTGATCCTAGCTACAGGTAAGTAGGTATCAAAATAATCTAATCTTTTTTTCTGGATAAATTTTTTGGCTACTAATTATTTGTGGTATTAAACGAAAGGATGAAAGTGTGTTTCAATGACAGGGTTTATACGAGACCCGTGCCCTTTGGTTTACAAACAAACTTGTACAATTTGATCCTATACGAGGACGTGGGAGTACAATTTATTTAATCTGGGTATAAATTGCTATAGGTGTCTGATCTGCAGTAGATCACTTTAGCCCTTGGACTACACGATGTTGAAGAAGTGCCGTGGAAGACGGGAAGCAGCTTTGAAGGTTGCAAAGGAGGGTGGATGCACGATGCCAAAGTCGTCGATCCCTGCTCTTTGCCTGTGCTTCGGATTCCTCTCTCCTTCTCTCTCTCTCTCGACCTCTCTTTCCAAGTCTCCGACCTCGTTCGATTCTTCTTTCAAAGTTTCGACCCTGTTCGGTCTTCCAGTTTTAAGTTTTTCGACCTTGTTCGATTCTTCTTTCAAAGTTTTGACCTTTTCTCCCCATTGATAGGGGTCTCTATTTATAGAGTTTTGGTGACAGTGACCACTCCGTCGGTGTAACAACCGAGGAGTGGACAGTACAGCACCCTTTTACACAACGGTTAAAATAACCAATGCCTGCGTATAAATGACCTTTTGAGTGAGCATGTGACGCGTGTCCAACTAAGGGGACAAAACGCGTATATCTGCTACGAAGATCACGTCGTAGAAGCCACGTAGGTAGGTATCCCTTGTGTAGAAGAGGTTGGCGTAGAAGCCAAAATAGGCATAGAAGCCGAACAGGCGTAGAAGCCGAATAGGCATAGAAGCCGAACAGGCATAGAAGTCGAACAGGCGTGAAAGCCGAATGGTCGTAGAGACTGAGTGGGCGTAGAAGCCGCTGCGTACCGTGCCAGAGTGCTGATGTGGACGTATTCGCCGGAATTACGGCTTTCGAAGATGTAATCAAATCTCTTACAGAGATTTGCTATCATCCCGTGCATTAAATACGGAAACGTGTTTTAAAGGTCTGCAGCTCTTCTGTGTAACCGTCACAGAGATGTGCCTTGAGGGAAACTGTCACCGCTCTGTGCAATTTGACGTAGAGACGTGCCTCGGGCCCTGTACGAAGTAAAGCTTTTGACGTGGCAGGCGGTTTGTCTACTGCGGAGCGTAAGACAGCTCATGTTTGCCTGTGTAAAACAAGGCAGCGTATTCCCTTGTACGCGAAAGAGCGGTTTACGCTGAGGGGACTTCAGTAAATGACGGTTTGGTAATATTTTAACCAAATCCTCTGCATTGAATGCAGAGATCTGCCATTATACTGTGGGATGCGTCCTGAGGGGTCTGCCATCGTTTCCAGCCGTCGTCTGGGTAGCCGTGCAGCACTTTTTGTCAGGAGTCAGAGGCCAGGTTCACTGCGTGACTTGACAGGTTCATTTCGGGGAAGACAAAGCGTTCCTCGTACGTATTAACGCTGCTTTGAGAGTGGCTGAGTTTTACGCCATGGAGGCGATGAAGAACTCTGTTTACGCTGGAGCGGCCTGGACGTACTGCACTTACGCGGATGGTCCTTTGAGCTTTATACTTTATGCTGTGTTTAGCGAAAAAAGCTATGTTTCACGCTTGATGAATCTGAAGGCTTCCGTTTATGCTGCTCTGCATCAAGAGACTGCATAGATCCTCCCAGCGTATTTTTCATGCTTCTACAAGACCCCCTTCAAAGTTTTTAAATTCTTCGGAATTTGAAACGCTTTGAATGAAGCATGAACGGCCCCTCGTAACTCGAAACGTTTCTGAATGGAGCATTGAAACGGTCGATACTGACTTTATGGCAGATTTATTGGGGACCGCTGTGATCTCTTTCGCCTATAAAAAGGCTGGGGGGTGAACCTGTTTTCACCACATTCCCATCACCATGCAGAGATGATCGCCGGAGTTCGTCGGGTCGACCTGAGGAAGAAGGAGATCATGTTCTTCCAGCATGTAGGGAGCCGAAAAGGACGGCATCTTCGAGCAAATGTCCACTACAACGATGGATCATGGAAGGATATCTTAGCCTCCCTTTCTCGGGATAATCAGCAACTTTGTATGGCGTTGCCCCAGGAGAGAGGAAGGGTCATATTTGACCACACAGCTTGCAGGCGTTGTCTTCTCCCGTTGCCTCTAGTGACGAGAGGCAGACAGACCGGCTAGCGTGGCGGTGGTCTGTAGGAAAGCAGACTTACCCTGCTTTCCTTCTGTTGGAGGATGGTTCATATGCCCAGTTCTGTATCCTCCTGCCACTGATCATCTTCTTGTACGAAGAAGAAGACCTCCACCCATGCGAGAACCTGTCAAAACAGATTCTGGGTGCGATCTTCAGACGACGAGGGGGTGTCTCCTTTGTAGACGGAGTTTCCCTCAGATGTAACCATGAAGAATAGAGAAAAACCCTTGTAGATTGGATTTCCCTCATATGTAATCATGATTCTAATCTTTTAATAAGATCGTCTTCTTCTTCATATGATCGCCTTGCCATATGTTGCTGTGAAGTCTGAATATGTGTAGCTTCGACACGTCTGAATTTTTACGCCGACTCTGATAGAAAGAGTATTAGGCCCTGTCCTTTACGCATAGCGAATACTCCATAGAATGCTGTTGAGCATCTTAAACATTTTAGAACTGTCCTGTTGCTAGGACTGAGGGACTGCGTAGAATTTCTGAACTGTTGCCTCTCTAATGAGCAGAATTTTGTTTTGCTCAGACCTCGTCTTCAAGAATGATCTCTCGAAACTCCCTTGGAACAGGATCGAGGTTTTTGGCTGTCAAACCGAGTTGCCACCTTGATAGACGAGATGTTCAGACTGGAGTCTGGATGAACCTCCAATTTTGGACCCGAGAAGAGTAGTTTCTAAATGTTTGAACTATGTCTGCTTCGGGTACTTTGGGATGCTTTGGGTCAAGAACGAGTATCTTCTGTGTGAACTCTTTACAATTGACTGCCTTGGGGACTGTTCGGATATGCGAAAAGTCGTGGAGCGTGAAATCATCAATCTGTAGCCTCTGAGCGTAAAAACACCATCGAGCGTGAAATCGTAGACTTGTGGTTCTTGAGCGTGAAGTCGTAGGTTTGTTTCCTCTCGAGCATAAAAGCTACCGAGCATAAAGGCATCCGGGCATAAACCGTAGACTTATAGCTGTCGAACGTAAAGCTGTAGATTCGTAGCCGTCGAGCGTAGAAAGCTCCTTCAGCGTAGGACTGGAGATCTGTAGCCTGTGAGCGTAGAACACCATCGAGCGTGAAATCGTAGACTTGTGGTTCTTGAGCGTGAAGTCATAGGTTTGTTGCCTCTCGAGCATAAAAGCTACCGAGCACAAAGGCATCCGGGCATAAAACCATAGACTTATAGCTGTCGAACGTAAAGTTGTAGATTCGTAGCCGTCGAGCGTAGAAAGCTCCTTCAGCGTAGGACTGGAGATCTGTAGCCTGTGAGCGTAGAACACCATCGAGCGTGAAATCTTAGACTTGTGGTTCTTGAGCGTGAAGTCGTAGGTTTGTTGCCTCTCGAGCATAAAAGCTACCGAGCACAAAGGCATCAGGGCATAAAACCATAGACTTATAGCTGTCGAACGTAAAGTCGTAGATCTGTTGCTGTCGAGCGTAGAAAGCTCCTTTAGCGTAGAACTGTTTGATATGTAGCTCCTGAAAAGAAAATTTCTTCGAGCGTGAAGTTTGCAGATCTGTTGCTTCTGAGCGAAAACTGAGCGCCACCGAGCGTGAGATCGTCGATTTGGTATCTGCTGAGCGTAAAGTCATAGGTTTGTGGCCTCTCGAGCATAAAAGCTACCGAGCACAAATGCATCCGGGCGTAAAACCATAGAGTTGTAGCTTGCGAGTGTAAAATCGTAGATCCGTTGCTGTCGAGCGTAGAAAGCTCCTTTAGCGTAGAACCCGCTGAACCGTCTTGCACGAAAAACCTTTCGAATTCGCTGACTGTCCGTCTTCCAAGGGTAGTGGGCTGACGTAGCATCCAATCATAACCAATTATTAATTGCGAGATTTGGTTAGGGTCTCGAGGGGTTCGTCTGAGGATTCGAGGAGTCGATCCGGACTATATATATATCCCAGGCTTTTGAGAGAAAAACTTTTTATCTGTCTTCTGCGAAAGAGAGCTTTCGACTGTTCGAGTTTTTCTTCGTTCCTTCTCCGAGCACTTCGAGTCTTCAAAAATAGCGTCGAAACAAACCTCCTCCACTAAGGGAAAGAGCATAGGTTCTTCCTCTCATTCTTCTGTCCCAGCGAGGGAGTCTCTGGTTGGGCAAGGCGAACTTCCTTCTGAGAAAAGTATCCCGCCGACGAGCAGCGCACCCGGCATTAGAGGTAGAGCCTTCGGGATGACAAAAACGACAAAAAATTGAGCAGAATTTTGTCCTGTTGCTAGGACTGAGGGACTGCGTAGAATTTCTGAACTGTTGCCTCTCTAATGAGCAGAATTTTGTTTTGCTCAGACTTCGTCTTCAAGAATGATCTCTCGAAACTCCCTTGGAACAGGATCGAGGTTTTTGGCTGTCAAACCGAGTTGCCACCTTGATAGACGAGATGTTCAGACTGGAGTCTGGATGAACCTCCAATTTTGGACCCGAGAAGAGTAGTTTCTAAATGTTTGAACTATGTCTGCTTCGGGTACTTTGGGATGCTTTGGGTCAAGAACGAGTATCTTCTGTGTGAACTCTTTACAATTGACCGCCTTGGGGACTGTTCGGATATACGGAAAGTCGTGGAGCGTGAAATCATCAATCTGTAGCCTCTGAGCGTAAAAATACCATCGAGCGTGAAATCGTAGACTTGTGGTTCTTGAGCGTAAAGTCGTAGGTTTGTTTTCTCTCGAGCATAAAAGCTACCGAGCACAAAGGCATCCGGGCAAAAACCGTAGACTTATAGCTGTCGAACGTAAAGCTGTAGATTCGTAGCCGTCGAGCGTAGAAAGCTCCTTCAGCGTAGGACTGGAGATCTGTAGCCTGTGAGCGTAGAACACCATCGAGCGTGAAATCGTAGACTTGTGGTTCTTGAGCGTGAAGTCGTAGGTTTGTTGCCTCTCGAGCATAAAAGCTACCGAGCACAAAGGCATCCGGGCATAAAACCATAGACTTATAGCTGTCGAACGTAAAGTTGTAGATTCGTAGCCGTCGAGCGTAGAAAGCTCCTTCAGCGTAGGACTGGAGATCTGTAGCCTGTGAGCGTAGAACACCATCGAGCGTAAAATCGTAGACTTGTGGTTCTTGAGCGTGAAGTCGTAGGTTTGTTGCCTCTCGAGCATAAAACCTACCGAGCACATAGGCATCCGGGCATAAAACCATAGACTTATAGCTGTCGAACGTAAAGTCGTAGATCTGTTGCTGTCGAGCGTAGAAAGCTCCTTTAGCGTAGAATTGTTTGATATGTAGCTCCTGAAAAGAAAATTTCTTCGAGCGTGAAGTTTGCAGATCTGTTGCTTCTGAGCGAAAACTGAGCGCCACCGAGCGTGAGATCGTCGATTTGGTATCTGCTGAGCGTAAAGTCATAGGTTTGTGGCCTCTCGAGCATAAAAGCTACCGAGCACAAAGGCATCCGGGCGTAAAACCATAGACTTGTAGCTTGCGAGTGTAAAATCGTAGATCCGTTGCTGTCGAGTGTAGAAAGCTCCTTTAGCGTAGAACCCGCTGAACCGTCTTGCACGAAAAACCGTTCGAATTCGCTGATTGTCCGTCTTCCAAGGGTAGTGGGCTGACGTAGCATCCAATCATAACCAATTATTAATTGCGAGATTTGGTTAGGGTCTCGAGGGGTTCGTCCGAGGATTCGAGGAGTCGATCCGGACTATATAAATATCCCAGGCTTTTGAGAGAAAAACTTTTTATCTGTCTTCTGCGAAAGAGAGCTTTCGACTGTTCGAGTTTTTCTTCGTTCCTTCTCCGAGCACTTCGAGTCTTCAGAAATGGCGCCGAAACAAACCTCCTCCACTAAGGGAAAGAGCATAGGTTCTTCCTCTCATTCTTCTGTCCCAGCGAGGGAGTCTCTGGTTGGGCAAGGCGAACTTCCTTCTGAGAAAAGTATCCCGCCGACGAGCAGCGCACCCGACATTAGAGGTAGAGCCTTTGGGATGACAAAAACGACGAAAAATCCTTCGCACACGTTGAACGTGACCGCGCTAGGTCGTCTTTTGTGCTGATCGGCTCTTTTGAGGAAGATGATGCACGGAGGCGTTTTCATCTTTTACGCCCACATTTCTAATGTGCCAGCGTAGAAACTCCATATTTTCGTAGTTCTGAGCGTAAAAGCTCTGGCTACCGAAAATTGGCGTATATCATAAAATTTGAAATTTACGCTTTGTGGAGGGGACTCCCGGCGTAAGATGACCAAATGTGTACAATCTTGACGTAAAGCACAGACTGTCGTTTCTTTGGTCCATATGCAAGATTTGTAATGACGTATTTTCCTTGCACTTTTGCAGTTGATTTGGGTGAGTCTCCATTGGCCCAGGTGATGGGCTCCGCTGCCGGGATGTTGCACTCGAACTACCTGGAGGATCTCTCCCACGTGGCATTTCCCATCTCCGGACCCCAGTATCCTGAGGGAATTGAGTTTCTGATATCGGCTCAGGGTGAGCGGATGCTGTTGAGTATGATCAATGGTGAGCCCTTGACACATATAGACGGGGAGCAGTACATAAAGCCGACTTTCCTCTTTGGGGACATGATTGATAAACAGTCCCAGACGAAGCCCAAGAGGGAACCCTGGGTCTTCCCTGCCGGGAATTTGGTCTTGTATCTGCCGATGATGCCGAGGGATTATCCCATCTCGGCCTTCTTCCATGCGACGCATCCCAGGAAGATGTCGTGGACGCTGACTCCTGATCTTAACGGGAAGCCGGGGAAGATCTTTCATCTGAAAGGAGCCGACCGGGGGTCGTTTGTCAGTCGCCCTTCCGGCGTTGTGACATTGTTCCGGGGACTGTGCCCGGGCAGTGTCCCGAGTGAAGACAGCTCGGTGATCCAGCCGGTCCAATTGCCGACCTTCTGTAATGACTTCATGGGACGAGGTGGGGTATATCCCAAGAAGAATCCCCGGTGTAATGGGTGGATCGCCCCAACAAACTCCCGATGGACATGCCTAGTTGGCTGGGCCTTGAAGCACTTCCGGAAAGAGCTGGAGGTCATTGGGCTATATGCCGCTGTGAGTGCGACGAGCGTTGGGTTGCCTCCTAACCCTAATTTGTTCTTGGCGCTGATGGAGCGGTATATTCCGCTCACCGGGACTTTTGCCACTCCACTGGGGGAGTTGGGGCTGGCCCTCCACGAGATGGCAGTTGTCTCGAGACTGCCGATGGGGGATACTCCATACGAAGAGTATGTTCCCACCAATCGGGAGTTGGGGGATTTGGACCCTCGGGTGGTGGAAGTATATCAGGAGCTGATGTGTCAATACTTCGCATGCACCGCTTTTTATGACGAGCCCTCTGATTTGGCTCATACCACCAAGTGGATGTCCTACCTCTTCTTCCACCGAGCTAGGGCTGCCAAGTCGGAGAAAGCCTCGGGGGGTAAGAATGAGCCTGTGAACTGCTTGGGTGTTCTCAGTGCCCAGGTCGTCAAGGATCTTATGGAAGAGGCTAAAGCTCCGGATCAGATTCTCGTTGAGGGGGTAGGGAAGTACCCCGAAGGTACTAAGGCCCATAGTTACTTGAGGCGCTGTCGCATGCCTCTGTCTAAGGAAGCCCAGCTAGCCGGTTTCCTCTCCATATGGCTGCGTCGAGTAGTAGTGCCCGGTACTGCGTCCGCGGACCGCATTCACCGGAACATCCTATGACCTGCAGTGTGTCTGGTGTTTGGTGCAAGACTGGGCTTGCTTCCCGCCATGGTGTGCCGTATACAGGCTGGCCTGAGAGCCATGACCGACGGGTTGCTTGTTGATGAAGCTCGGCGTGAGAGTTTTCCCCAGGGTGGAATTACCATACCTATACTTGATGGGATGGTTGATTCTCCACAACCCCCGAGTGATGTCTCCTGGCTCCGGTAGCAGCTCGGGGGGTATATTCTTGCTGAATTACAAGAATTCCTCCTGGAATATGAGTACAGTTTTAGACTGTCGCCTGGCGTTGAACCTCAGCCACGGCTGGAAGATCCTCTGCATTGTCCCCTCCGTACATCGCAATCAATCCGGGGTGTGGCTTGAGGATTCAGGTGGAGAGATGTCCGACCTTTTCCCGGAAGCTTTTAACTGGTTGGTCTGTATTAGACCCTCCCATCTGCTGTACAGGAGCGAAGATCACTGCTTCTTCGAGCCCTATTTGCCTAGTCGGTTCGCCAGGCAGTTTGGGTATGATCAGTTGCATGTAGGCAATGCCGTCACCAGCTTCAGGTCCAGGGGCGGACTCATTGATGGAGCTAGAGGGTGGCGATATTTCGTCATGGGTTGTACGGGGGCAATCTTTATTGTGCCGGTCGTTACAACCTCCACGGAGCTGCGCGTCCTCCATTCTTACGCCCAGTTCTATGTGTCGATTAACACCTTCCACCGCGATTTTGACATGCGTGAAAGCTTCATGGTGCCTTCTCCGAATCCTGGGGGAAGAGTTGAAGTCCCCTCGGTTTCTTCTGACGAGGGTGAGGAGTCTGGTACTCCAGATGAGCCTCTGGTGTCGGTGCCGAGGTGTGAAGTACCTCCGCCTGCGGGGGCTTTGGTAGTCTCTTCTGGGAAGCGGCGGGCTTCTGTCCCGAAGGAAGCTTCTCTTCGTAAGAGGAGGAAGGAGACGGTTGCTCGTTCTCTTCGCATTCCTGGTATTGAGGCTCCCGGGATTGAGCCTGCATCTCCCTATATCAGGGATGACTCTTTGGCTGGAGGTTCCTCGCCTTTTAGAGAGGGTCCTTCTTCAGCTCTGGCGGGTGGCGCCAGAGTATCTTCGCTAGAGGTTGCTGTCGCTGCTACTGCTCCAGGTAGCAGAATGAGATTTCCTGTATGGCCGAGACAGATGGGAGAATCTTTCCCGAGGTCAGCAGCGGGCGGAGTTCATGCTGTGTCTGTGAGCATGCCTGGCGAGGTTCCAGCTGACGAACCTCGACCGCGTCTTGGTGAAGGCTTGACAGAACTCTTGGCGATGTCGGTCGGCCCACCTCCTTCTCCAGGTATGACGGTTCGTATTGCGTCATTAAGGCGTGGTTTAGCTACATCGGGTGCAGATGCGTCGTACATACCGTTAGCTTCGGGTAAATACCGTCTTTATGTCTTCCTTTAGAAAGATTACTATTATATTGATATAAGCTTTCTTGTCCTCTTTTCAGGGGATAACGTCCATGGGGAGCACAGCGTTGAAGCGCCTTCTGGCTCTGCTCCGGGTCCTGGTGATGACACAGAGGTACCCGACTTTGAGGAGGAAGCGTCCTCGGGGGCTAGTTCGCTCAGATGGGTTCCGTCGTCTCCAGAAGAGGACGAACCTGTCATCGTGACCTCGCCTCAAGTGAGCATGCCGACGACTTCGATCATCGTTGTCGCCACCTCGTCTGCAATCATTCTGGGAGAGGGACCCGCTAGTATCGCGGCCACTCCTGGCGTTCAGCCGGATCTAGCTGCGTTGACCGAGCAGCATACCAGCTTCTTCTACACCGGTTTGAAAATGATGATATCGATGGTGTTGGCGAAGAATCTGGACTTCGAGCACCTGAAGAAGACTTCTCAGTTTTCGATCGGGGCTGTCAGGGAGCTCGGTGATCCTGGGGTAGCTGATGCCCTGGAGGTGGTGGTTAATGGGTTAGAGCAACCCCTTACCGAATACTTACAGCTGACTCGGGGCAGCCTCGATGCTGACGTCTAGGCTCGATTCGACCTTATGACTGCGCGGCTTGCTACGAAGCTGGAAAGTTTAGACAACTCCATCCAGATGCATAAGCTGGAGATGGATAGGAGAAAAGCTGTCGTGGAAGAGGCTCTTGCTGTTGAGACGAAGTATCGATCCGAGCATGAAGGGAATGCAGCACGGGCCTCCAAGCTGAGGGAAAAACTCGCTCGGGCAGAGTAGTGGGCTTCTCAGTCGTTGGCAGGTCTAGAGGTAGCGACTGGTCGACTGAGCGCAGCGCGACCGGATTTGGATCGTGCAGAAGCTGCTCGTGCAGGCTGTCTTCGGGCAAAGGTTAATCTGACCCTTACGGACACCCCCGAGGCACGGCTGGAGCAGGCTCGCGCCGATGCCTTGGTCCTTAGGAACGAGAGGATAGCTGCATTGGAGCGGCTGATTCGCGATCTGACTACTCCGCCATCATGATGTATCCTTTCCCTTTTTTTGCTTGCCCAGATGTGATTCTGCTCCCTTTTGGGAATGAATAAAAGCGACTCTTTTCTGACTTTTGTGGACCCATCATTTCGGAATGTAAATGACAGTTTTGAGAGTGATATCAGAGGTAGTATGGACATGATAGACTCTCGACAAACTTCTTAGCAGGATATATCTATTCAGAGGTCGTACCGACATGATAGGATATGACCCAACTAGTTTTGTTAGTAGTTTTGTCAGAATTTGAGATCCTCGCTATATTCTACCCGAGCAGGGGAGATTAAGCATAGTACCTTTTCAGGAATTTGCCGTTGATAGGAGCCATTAACAGGTCTCCATTAGGCTGGGCTATCCTGTAGGCACCGTTTGAGAATGTTGTCTCGATCACATAAGGGCCTTCCCACTTGGGCTGGAATTTGCCTTTACTTCTGTAAGTAAGAATCATCGGCCTTCTTACGGCTAAAACTAGCTCGCCGACTTTGAACACCCTTTCCTTTACTTTATGATTGAAAGCTCTGAAAATGCGTGCTTGGTAGAGCGCGATGCGCTGCTGAGCTTGGAGGCGTTTCTCGTCTAATCCTTCTAGCTCTTGGAGCCTTAGCAGGTCGTTCTTTTCTCGAGTCAGCTCATTAGTCACGGCTATCCTGAGCGACGGGATCTGGATTTCAATGGGGAGGACTGCTTCGCTCCCGTAGACCAGCAAGAACGGGGTGCATCCTGTTGGCGTGCGTACCGTTGTGCGATATGCCCAGAGACATTCGCCCAGCTTCTCATTCCAATCTCTCTTGTTTGAAGAGACGAATTTCTTCAAGAGTTTGATAATGGTTTTGTTGAAAGCCTCCGCCAAACCATTAGCAGCTGGATAGTATGCCGTAGAGGCGATATTGTGTATTCGATTTTTATCGCAAAACCGATGAAATGCTTGGCTGATGAACTAAGGCCCATTGTCGTAGATTATCCTCCGGGGTACCCCAAAGCGATAAATGACGTGATGCTTGATGAAGCTAATCACATTAGATGCCTTTACCTCAGCGAGAGGGATTGCCTCTGCCCATTTGGAGAAGTAATCCGTGATGGCCAGTATGAACTGGTGACCCCTGGAAGAAGACGGGTGAATAGGACCGATGATATCCATACCCCATGCTTCGAAAGGCCAGGATGCGACCGTATGATGTAGATGTTCAGACGGTTGATGTATGAAGTCTGCATGAACCTGACAGGCTCTGCAGTGTCTTGCCTACCGTATTGCATCTGCGATCATAGTAGGCCAGTAATAGCCCATTCTCCTGATGCGATCCTGTAGCTTAGGATCGGGTTGATGCGCTCCGCACACGCTGTCGTGAGCTTCACGGATGATCTGCTGTGCTTCGTCGTTAGAGAGACATCTCAATAGCAGTCCGTCGTAGGTCCGGCGATATAGACACTGTGAAGATGCATCGAAGTAGAAGCGTAATGATCGTCTCTTGACGGATACTGCTTCTTTGGGGTCCTCCGACAAGATTCCGTATGCCACAAAATCTATGAAGGGACTTGTCCAATCTCTTGTAGGAGGATCGGTGTTTACAGCGTAGCTGCGTTCTATGTGACGGCTGTTCTTCACACAGAATAAATCTCTGTTAAGAAGGATTACCGAATCCTGCCTTCTTACGGGAGTAGCTAAATCTGCAGCTAGACTGGCTAGGGCATCAGCTTCCAGATTCTGAGATCGAGGTACATGCTCTAGGAAGAACTCCTTGAATGTCATGGCTATCTCGATCGTCGCTTGGTGATAGGGGATGAGGTCTGGATTCCGGACTTCATATATTCTCCTGACTTGATTGACGATAAGCAGAGAATCACCGAAAGCTTCGAGGGACTCTACCCCCAGCTCTTTAGCAACTTGGAGCCCGATTAGCAGAGCGTTGTACTACGCTACATTGTTGGAGCAGGGCTCGCTAAGAGAATATGCTCGGTAGATGACGAGCTGATCGGGGGTGACCAGGACGACTCCCACTCCTGAAACGATGTTTCCTTTAGGACCGGTTCTGGAGGCACCATCGAAGAACATTCGCCATACGTTACTTTCCCTTGCAGAATTACATTCTGCAACCTCATCAGGGATGTCTTCGTATAGTTTGGAGGTCTCCGGGATCGGATGAGCAGCTAGGAAGTCGGCCAATGCTTGACCTTTGATGGACTTCTGTGGAACGTATACCATGTCATATGGTGTTAGCAGCATTGCCCAAGTTGCAAGTCGGGAATTGAGGGCACTTGGCTTGTTCATCAGTACTCGGAGAGGGTTGATCCTGGAGATGATATGAATAGTCTGGCCGGAGACATAGTGCCGCATCTTCTGGATAGCGAACATCAGAGCCAAGCATTCTTTCTCTACTGGGTTGTACCGGTGTTCGGCTCCGACCATCATCCTGCTGAGGTAGTAGATAGCCTGTTCATGACCCATATCGTTCTTCTGCGCGAGGAGAGCCCCTAGCGAATGATCCATTGCTCGAACGTACAGCAAGAACAGTTTTCCCATGACGGGAGGCACCAGAACTGGCGGACTGGTGAGGTAGCGCTTGATATCTCCGAACGCTTGCTGACAGGTTTTGTCCCATATGAAGGATACACCTTTCTTCATGAGATGGGAGAAGGGCTGACATCTCCCCGAGAGGTTGGATATGAATCGCCGGATGTAAGCCAGACGTCCTTGAAATCCCCTGAGTTCTCTCAGATTACGGGGCGGTCGCATTTCCACGATTGCCTGGACTTTGTCAGGGTCCACTTGGATGCCTTTGGCGGTAATGACAAATCTCAGGAATTTGCCACTAGATACACCCAGAAAGGACTTCGTAGGGTTCATCTTGAGTTGATGTTGGCGCATTAACTCGAATATCGTCCTCAGGTCTTGAGTGTGATCACCTTTGAGACGGCTCTTGACGGCTATGTCGTCCACATAACATTCCACTGTTTTGCGTAAATGCTCGTGGAATATGTTACTCATAGCCCGTTGGTATGTAGCCCCGGCGTTCTTCAATCCGAAGGGCATGACCGTGTAGCAATCTTCTCCCAATGGTATTCGGAAGGCAGTGTGCTTTTCATCTTCAGGATGCATCTTGATCTGATTGTATCCTGAGAACCCGTCCATGAAAGACATGCGTTCAAAGCCGCAGGTGTTGTCGATCATGATGTCCGTGATGGGAAGAGGGAATTCATCCTTGGGGCAGGCCACATTCAGATCTCGGTAGTCGATGCAGATACGTACCTTCCTATTTTTCTTCATGACTGGGACAACGTTGGCGACCCAGTCGGGATGTTGTTCTTCCCTGATGAAACCGCAGGCTATCAGCTTCTTGACTTCAGCTTCGATGGCGTCCATCATATCTGGACGGAACCGGCGTTGGTGCTGCTTCACTGGCTTCGAATCGGTTGATATATTGAGCTTATGAGTAGCTACCTTCGGGTCTAGGCCCGACATATCCTCATAATCCCATGCAAAGACGTCGATGTATTCCTTTATCAGCTGTGTAACTTCTTCCCTTTCAGCTGGGGAAAGGTTGTTACTGATAAATATCGGTCTTGGTGAAAGTTCACCCCCAACGTTGATTTGGATAACTTCGTCCTTGGTGGGAGGTTCTCTCTGCTTGAAGCAGAATTCCTACTGTGTATCCATTTGTTGAGCCCAGGAGTCATTCTCGAATGGCTCAGGATCCTGTTCATCTGCTTCTGCGGGATTTGTCACCACCATATTTACTGATAGTGTTTGTTCGAGAGCATCAGGTGAGTCGGAGGGCGACGAGCCGTTCTGGGAGAAGATGTCCTCATCTGGCCTGGAAGTCGTAAGGGAGGTGGCATACCCTAAACCGCAACGGGTCTGTCGATAGCGGGTGTCGCCGCGCGGCGGCGTCCGTCTGCCTCTTCCGTAGTTGAGGCCTGGCTTCTGCTTCAAGTCGTAGCCCATGTTTGGCATGATCCTTAGCGCTTGTGGGCTGTATTGGTGAACTTGCATTTTTCCAGTATCATTGTTGAAAGGATCTTCCTGGACAGTCGGCTGATTGCACATGCGGCCGAAGACTATCGAACGCTGGCTGCTGCAGGTAGGCGGGACGATGAAGACAGAATCCTCATGTGGTCCATATGTCGCGACAACGTTGGACGATGATGCTACTTCCCAGACATACGGACGGTAGGAGTTTATAGCTTCCAAGAACTTTTGTGCTATTGGTTCTACTTCGTCATGGGGAATGGTCTATATACTTGCTCAGAGGTGATATGGACATGGCAATTTTGTGGACTTAACATTACTGGCGTACTTAGAATTTAAGTACGAATGTTAAGTGTAGACGACAATCGATATCAGAGGTAATATGGACATGATAATAGATAGTCGAAAGTTTATTCAGAGGTAATATGAACATGACAAACTTTGTGATTGTGACTCCATCGGGGAGGGAGACACATATCTGCTCAGAGGTAATATGGACATGGCAATTTTTGTGGACTTAACATTACTGGCGTACTTAGAATTTAAGTACGAATGTTAAGTGTAGACGACAATCAATATCAGAGGTAATATGGACATGATAATCGATGGTCGAAAGTTTATTCAGAGGTAATATGAACATGACAAACTTTGTGATTGTGACTCCATCGGGGAGGGAGACACATATCTGCTCAGAGGTAATATGGACATGGCAATTTTTGTGGACTTAACATTACTGGCGTACTTAGAATTTAAGTACGAATGTTAAGTGTAGACGACAATCGATATCAGAGGTAATATGGAAATGATAATCGATGGTCGAAAGTTTATTCAGAGGTAATATGAACATGACAAACTTTGTGATTGTGACTCCATCGGGGAGGGAGACACATATCTGCTCAGAGGTAATATGGACATGACAATTTTTGTGGACTTAACATTACTGGCGTACTTAGAATTTAAGTACGAATGTTAAGTGTAGACGACAATCAATATCAGAGGTAATATGGACATGATAATCGATGGTCGAAAGTTTATTCAGAGGTAATATGAACATGACAAACTTTGTGATTGTGACTCCATCGGGGAGGGAGACACATATCTGCTCAGAGGTAATATGTACATGGCAATTTTTGTGGACTTAACATTACTGGCGTACTTAGAATTTAAGTACGAATGTTAAGTGTAGATGACAATCGATATCAGAGGTAATATGGACATGATAATCGATGGTCGAAAGTTTATTCAGAGGTAATATGGACATGACAAACTTTGTGATTATGACTCCATCGGGGAGGGAGACACATATCTGCTGCTCTGCCGTAGTGACCATTCCTTTATTTTTTATAGACACAGGGTGATGACCTTGGCATCGATTAATTCCTGAATTCTCCTTTTTAGCACATAGCAGGCCCTCGTAGGGTGATGAGTGTACCGATGGAAGAGACAATAGTCTGGGTCATCGATTCTGCCGGCCCTCTCAGGATATCTGATATCGGGTAGCTGAATCTTATGTTCCTTCCTTAATATATTGAAGATTTCAATCATGTCATCTTCTTTGAAGGAGAAAGTTCCTTTTGGTTGTGGGGCTTTCGATGCCTGAGTTTCACGGTCTTCCGGGAAGACAGCCGTCGTTGCACTACCTTTGAATCCTGTGGACATTCTGTCCCTAGCCTTGGATGCTGCTTTGCTTTGTCGAGGCGAGTTACCCCCAGACATGCTGTGGTCTCCGGTTGTAGAAACTGACTCAGCAGGAGTTGTTTCTGGTCATACAGGATTAGATTTTGAAGTTTTGGGATTAGCAGCATATCCCAGTCCAAAACGAGCTAGTTGATGGCGAGAATTACCTTGCAATGGTGTTCGTCTACCCTTCCCATAGTTGAGGCCTTGCTTTGATTTCAAATCATAACCCATGTTCTGTATAATCTTCAAAGCTTGCGGGCTGTATCTGTAGATTTGTATCTTGCCACTCTCAGGCTCGCGGAATTCTTCCTGTTCAACCGGACTATTCCGTTTGTGTTTGAAGACTATTGGATGTTGATCGCCGTGGGTAGGAGGGACAACAAAGGCATCATCTTCATATGGTTCATACATCATGATGACATTAGATGTTGATGCATCTTCCCATACTATCTCTTCCCGTTTGACCGCTAGGGGTTCTAAAACCTGTTTGCGGCTCCTGTCTATGTCTTTTTGGATTAGATAGGTACGCAGGTCAGGAGGATTTGCCGAAGAGGAAGACGAAGGCTTGTATCTTCTATTCCCATCAGTAGGTACGCGGAGACTGGGTACCACAGTTTTCCCTATACCACCTGTATACAACAGGTTGGCCATCTGGGTGGCGGATAATCCCCTGGAAGGGTGTCTTTCCGCAATCTGAGCTTGTTTTACGCCAAGGGACCGTAGCTGGCGTAATTTGGAGATTCGGTTAGTCTGTCGTAAGGCTGGAGAGGCCTTCAGTCGGCCGTTAGCTTCTCGCGTAATCCGGAGGGTAGGCAGATCATTCTCTTGCCGGCGTAAAGGCCGAGTAGTTGAGTGTTCGCCTGCTTGCTTCCCCTTGTGGAGATCACAACGCTCATCTGGTTCACCGTAGAGGTCAGATATTGTTGTGCGCGTGGAGCGTGATCTGTACTTCTGATTTGGCGTTGAGGCACCACCAGAGGTTTTTTCTGTACCACGCGTAGCGGGAGACCGATTTCTGCGCGTAAAGCGCAGTGGGTACTCCGGGGTTAGCGCTGAGGCTTTGCCCGAAGTTTTGTCTGTACCGCGCGTAGCGGGAGACTGATTTCTGCACGTAAAGTGCAGTGGGTACTCCGGGGTTAGCGCTGAGGCTTTGCCCAAAGTTTTGTCTGTACCGCGCGTAGCGGGAGACTGATTTCTGTGCGTAAAGTGCAGTGGGTACTCCGGGGTTAGCGCTGAGGCTTTGCCCAAAGTTTTGTCTGTACCACGCGTAGCGGGAGACTGAATTTTACGTACGGGGCACGGAGGGAGCGATGCTACCACCTCATTGGTCGGAGAGATCGGAGAGTCCACAGGAACGGCGGAGGATGTCTTGGGCATCCATACTTTGTGCAGCTTCCTGTTATTTTGGATGGAGAGAGAGTGAGAGCTACCCCCAGTTCGAAGCATGTCTTCGTAGGCGGACTGGTCGAAATGAATGACCAGTATTTCTTCGCGGTTCCTACAGATACCGCATCGTGTTGAGCAATTACTTCCTCGTCAGAAGAGAAAGACGTTGTCACGACCCACACCCGGTTTAGGGGCACAAGTGCGTGGGTACGTCCAGCCTACGTCGCAGCATCGACGGTAGAACGCTGTCTAGGTCATGTAACTATCTAATCAAACTCACGTGAATACCCAACTCCATAAGGAGACGTGGATATCATAAAATAATGTTAGAAATACTCAATCACATAAACTAAAGCACGATGAGATATCAAGGCAAGCAAAAAATACAAGACAAGTCTAACGACAAAATAATCATACCTGCAATCATTAACTTCCAATCCTCAAGTGTGTCAGAAACCAGTCTACTAAGGTCACAGTCTGGAAAAATATTTTCCAGTCAGGAAGGAGCAAAGTACATCTCTAGATAGCAGCTCTATATTAATGATATAAACTATGTAGCAGTTCTAGATGGAAATATATGAGAAACATGTATAGGTACGAGAAATAAAAGAAATACTGGAAATACTGTAAGTAAATGCAGGAGAAAAAACAATATGTGCATGAGCAAGAACCTATGACTAAGTGTATGAGTACTAGCTTTAACATGTGATCGGCTTGGGAACTTGATCAGGCTGGTTACATGTGATTAGCTATGATTCTTGTAAGGTCAGGCTAACCGTTGGTTAGCTATGATGCATGTAGAGGTCAGGCTAATCACACGTAACAGCTATGAAGCATGTAAATGGTCAGGCCGCACCCGACGTGAGATGTGGGGTGAGCTATGATGCATGTAAAGTTGGGTATGATCACATATCTACACTAAATACTCCCCACCCCCCGACTGGTATAGTAGACCCAATCATGGTACGCTATGGCACGGGATTCCCTAGGGAGGTAGCAAGTCTCCCCGGAAATCAGTGTCTGTACATGCACAAGATAACAAGGAAACAAGTCTTGTACAAGCTACACCATGAATAAGGAATAACATCTCATGACGAGATCCGTGTATACCAATCCGTGTAACCAACGTGTCAAGAGCATGGATATCTACACTAGATACAGTGAACATAGGAGATATCATAAATTAGAAACTAATCAGAGAATGTACTCGCCTTGGGTCCTTAGCTGTCAATACCAATGTCCTATCCCAGAGTATCGTCTGGAGAATCCGACAGTCCTATAAACATATAATAATATCACTTGTATCAGATGCTACACTAACACACAATAGAAATACCCTGGCCTCAGGGCTATGCCAGGCATGGCTCTAGTCAACTAGTGTCATCTAGTAGGGATACGTATATAATACACATTTACACTCAGGGTATATACTAATAAAAACGTATATAATATATATATATATATAAAAGTGTCTATTAGTAATTGTACAAAATACGTATATGTGTATATACACTAAATAGATGTATATAAATATATATTTATACACCAAAATACATATTTGTATATATATATATCAATCAAATATTTTTATATATGTATATTAACAAATCAAAGAATGTACATAATTCCACACTTCTCAAGGTGATCCCAAATGAAGTAGCAGTTAGTTTCAATGAGTCCGGAGCAGTCCAAATAGCTAGAAACTATATAAAGAAGTCCAAGATCGGAGTTCGACACGAAAATCGAGATAAGGATACCAGGCTAATAGGAGAAATGGTCGTTTGTTTGTTATTAAGGTAACACTTAGTTTAATGAAAATCATTTCGAAATTATTTTGAACAATAATTACAAATAAAAGTTTATTTATAAAAAATCTAGAATTTATGTAAAAGCCATCATATATTTTTATATCTATAGTAAAAATCGGTCACCAGTCCAAATAAACAATTTTTGAACTAATTTTTATTATTGAAACTATTTCTTAAATAATAATATAAACCCCAACAAATTATTATATTTTTGCATAATCAAAACCCTTATAATTATTACGCAACTACTAATTACATAAAAAAACTAACTAATTACATATTAATATAACCAAATTTTTACACATAATAAATAACTAAAATCATACATTATAAATAATAAAACTAATTATATTCTAATTTAACTAAAATGAAATTACTAAACTAAATATATTTAATTACTAAACTAATTACATTAATTACTAAACCAATTACATACTAACTAACTGATTAAGAAATTACTAACTGATTAATAATTAACTAATTAATCTAATTATAACTAAACTAATTATAATTTAACTAATATAGATACTAAACTATACTCAGTGAATCGAAAGAAAGAGGGAAGAGGGAAAAGAGGGCTCACGCTGGGTTTTTCTCCGGCGTCGGCGTGGGGAAGTCCGCCGGGGTCATGCGGGTCGATGGTCGAAGCTCGGCGGCGGATCTGCTGTGGCGGCGGCCACAGGCGCTCGTATCGAGGATGCGGCGGGTGCTCGGCTCGAGACGGCGGCGAAGCTCGGCTCGACGGTGGTCGACGGATCCGAGGCGGCTGCGGTGGAAACTCGAGAGCGGTCGACGGATCTGGCTGCGGCGGCGGCGGATCTTCGAGCTCGACGCGGCGGAAGGAGTGGACGGCAGCTCGACTCAGAGGAGGAGGTCCCAGACGCCGGCGGCGGTCGAGATCTAGGTTAGGGTTTGCTCTGTATGAGTCGGGTGGATCGTGTCCGAGGCTGGACACGGGGATGATGCACGGTGGTGGATGTGTCCGAGGCTGGACACGGGAATTGGGTGTACTGTGGTGTGGGGGTTGTGTCCAGATGGTGTCGGACACGAAAATTGTAATATTGTAATAACTGGACACAGAAGAATGAATGGATACGATAGGACACCCGGGGTCGGACCCGAGGCCAACACGGCTGACACGGTAATGTTGGACACACGGACACGAGCACACAAAATAATGGTGATGGCTTGTTGGCTTGTGGAAATTTGTGAGGGCTAGCTAGGGTTTCTTGGGAATGGTGTGAGTGAGAGACTTTAAATAGGGAGAGAGGGTGTGGGATAAAGGGTGAGGATTGGCCCAATAATGAATGGCCAAGATTATATATAAATGAGTTTTTCATGTGGAAAAATGAGGGTGTGAATGGGAGACGATAAACTGATAAATTTAATAGAAAAATATAATTTAAGAAAATATTTTAAGAGGCTTCCAAGGCTAACTGATTCCAAATTAGCTACTAATTAAACCCATATTTCAAAACCCTAGAAATTATGCAATTTATTTATTTACTGTTCCAAAATGGATATGAAAATTTATTATGAAAACAACTAGTCCTTCAATAATTTTATTAAACAAATAATTTTATGATTTCAAGCCAATAAATATTCGAAGCTAGAGTATTATATATATATATATCATAATTTATCTATTTAATTTATAATAAATCGACATTTAGAAAAAATGATTTTTATAAAAGATTTTAAATCACCTTCTAAAATCAAACATTGTTTAAAATCTAATAAAAATTTCAAGGAGAAAATATTTTATAAACTTGATATTTAAAATAAATTAAAAATCTAATTATTTCCGAAATTTGGAAATCGGAGGTTACAAGTCTACCCACCTTAGAAAAATTTTATCCTCGAAATTTAAGGTTCTCAATAATTGCCTTTACTCATCATATTATTTCTATCAAATTTAAATTTCAAACCAAATAATCATGAAGTAATTCCATATTATTATTTCACAACCTTTCAAAATTCTATAACATCATATTCCTCAAAATCTTCAAGTTTAAAAAAAATCAAATCCCCTTTTTGTCATAATCTCCTCCAAAAATTTTAAGTTCGTATCTAAATACTCCAGGATTTTAATATCCAATCCTCCAATTGAAATCCAATCAATGCATATTTATAAAAATTGTATCCCAAAATTTAAATTTTAACCACTAATCCGTCAATCATCTTACTCCTCTAACTCAAATTCAATTGATGCTTATTCAAATCTAAATTCTCCTCCCGAGAATTGAATTCGACACCATTCCATTAACGATTTTATTTCCCGATTTTCTTTTTTCTTAAATACTCAACGATGCGATACTTTCAGAATCTTCAATGCAACATTCATAATATAAAATTTTAAATTTCTATCTTGCAATCAAATAGATAAAATGATAATTTCCCAAATTTTCTCAAATTTTAATAATCAATCATATCAAGACCTTCCTAAAATTAATAAATCCTCAATTTTGCCCTGTAAATTTCTTAACTCTCTATTTAAGTTAATGTTTATCCTCGAATTTCAATCATACCTCGATTTTCGCAAAATCAATGATCCATCAACTCTGTTATAACAACCCCTAAATTCTTTATTTAAATTAATGCTCATCCACAATTTAATCCTCTTGTCTCTTTTGTCAGTCATAACCTTGTCATAGATCTTTGCTATGGTCAAAACCCTAATGTTCATGGTTTAAGAAAACTCTACCTACAGCCATGCAATTTAGGAAAAAAATATAGGTCATGTATCTTTTGTCATGGTATTTCAGTCTCTGTTAAGGTGTACTACTAGTTATATCCTAACAAGAAAATCATGAATACGAACTACAGTATTAGGAAAATTAATCAATCGAAAGATGGAAGAAGGAATCATTAGGAGGGAAAGAAAGAACCTGTTAACATATTTCTTGCGTTATCTGCTATCTCTAACAAACACTTAACTCTAGCACATTCACTAACTAATTTCCTATTCCTGTACACTGGTACCCATCTCAACTAATCATTAATCCACAAGATCCATGAATATATCTGTATTGCACACACCTGTCTATTAATGCCAAAATCTGATGCCAAGAATCTCTAATATAACCATGATTCAATAATGCATCCAAGTTGATACCTCTATCTCTTTAGTACCATACCCGCTGTCAGTTCTCGTTCCTACTACAATTGTTCATACTAGTCGTTCTTATCACTCAAATATACGTCAAGCGCAACACCATACTAATTACTGCTCTTTCCAATACAATTTTAGATGGACACCCAAGTCAGTCTGCGGTGCCATCTCAATCATGCTCAAGTCACCAGATCCTTACACTTGTATATCATCTACTCATATATTAATATTCATATTTCTCATCTACCATAAATTTAATCCTCAAAAATAATCATCAAGGTTTAACTTCTCGATCAACTTAAAAATAAATGTATATGCCTCCTCAAAGTCAGATACTCAACATCGAAATAAAATTTTAATCACTTCTAAAATCTTTGTAGCCTTGACCATGTTTATTGAATCAATATTTGAAATCCTCAAAAATTTATGACACAATCTTAACTCCTCAATAATTCTCAAAGTTAAAATTTATTTCCACTCTTTAATTTATAAATCCACAATTTTACATATAAGTGCTCACAATCTCCAATACTCGAGGTGCACTCAATACCTCTAGTGTCTACAACTGTGTACTAAATTTGTACTGCCCGAATCACCTGCACTATTACCTCCAATGATCAAAGTTATCATCACCTATATTTTTCTTTCATGATTTCAATTTATGTCAACTGGTATGTCATCCAATTATCATCACGCAGAGTGCTTACTGTTTTGAGCGTCGTTCTTGACTAATCCTCGATATAGAACCATTATCACTCTTGGTGTTATATCACTAGCTGCATTAATGGATTATCTCGTCAAGCTCATTAGAACTCATGATCACCTGAATCCTCTATTACACTCATGTTTCTTTACTCTCATGGGCATGTATATGGTTCTTCATCTCGATTGATGTATAGGTATTTCCCTTTAACCTTTTACAGCCTGTTAAACTAATCTGTGATACACTTCACAACTTTCATTACCAATCCTAATATTTCTCTACTCATGACATCTCATTAATACCCTTTATGCATATACATTCATTTACTCTTGACACACCCAAGTAATCATCATCAAATTGAACATCATGCTCCATTAATCTTTAACACAATTCCTTGATACTTAATTGTTTACATAGATCATCCCATTACATAAATTCATGATTATCCAAGACGGGTATGCCGACTCTGATACTAACTCTTGGAACCATCATTGATACTCTTACTCCTTCTTCTACCTATAGTACCAATATTAACTATAATAACACCAATCATAGAACTATTGCTACAAGGTACTATGCTATGGGTATCTCTAGATTAATGCCTACTGCTCACATGTCCAACTAAGAAACACTTACAAACTCACAAGTCACACTCAGTCAAACTAATACAAGACACAACCAAAATTGCAAGTCACTAATTATCACACTAACAAGGATCCTTAAAGAAATAAGGCTCAAAAGAACTGGGTTAAGGACTGAAGGTATCTTTACTGCTAGTAAAGAAAAGAAGCGATGGAACAAAGTCCTGGAATAACAGAAATAGATAAGTCTTGAGATGATACTTTAAGAACCAATTTAAGATACAACCTGATAATCATACACGTCTGTCTGAAATCATGACACTCGGAATCCTCGCCACGCCAGTAAGCATAGATGCGATAAACGATAGGTTTCGTAACTAAGGTATGCAACTCTATAATCATGTCATCTAGAATCTTCGCCACGCCAACCGGTATGGCTGCGAGAGACTCTAAGTTTCATAACTATAGTATGTACATCCAAGTCAGGTTCCTACGTTCTCGTCACCACAGCTAATATGGCTGCGATAAACTCTAGGGTCCATAACCAAAGTAGACGTTTTACCTTTCCCACTGTCCTCATCAACATATGTCATCAGATGATACCGTAAATTTTAGCCCGTAAAGTTTATCTCGATATGAAATAAACTTCAACAACGATACCAAGAATTAAATTTAACAACTGGTCAACAAGAATCAAACTCAACAATGATACCAAGAATTAATTTTAATAACTGATCAACAAGAATCAAGTTCAATAACAACAAGCGAGAGCGGACGGAAACAAGGAAAGATTTAAATTGTAAATTGTAATAAGATTCTCAAGGGGTCGTCCCAGGAATCTTTCAAGAATTTGTGATTGAGTATCCTCTCTCATCCTAGTATCCTATGTCCTATATTCAATAGCAGGTACGCAGTAGTACAACTATGACGTCGTACTACTACGACATCGCACAACTAGCGAAGTCTGACCTGCATGGGCCACCACTAAAAACGTGTCATGACCCGCACCCGGTTTAGGGGCACGAGTGCGTGGGTACGTCCAGCCTACGCCGCAGCATCGGCGGTAGAACGCTGTCTAGGTCATGTAACTATCTAATCAAACTCACGTGAATATCCAACTCCATAAGGAGACGTGGATATCATAAAATAATGTTAGAAATACTCAATCACATAAACTAAAGCACGATGAGATATCAAGGCAAGCAAGAAATACAAGACAAGTCTAACGACAAAATAATCATACCTGCAATCATTAACTTCCAATCCTCAAGTGTGTCAGAAACCAATCTACTAAGGTCACAGTCTGGAAAAATATTTTCCAGTCAGGAAGGAGCAAAGTACATCTCTAAATAGCAGTTCTATATTAATGATATAAACTATGTAGCAGTTCTAGATGGAAATATACGAAAAACATGTATAGGTATGAGAAATAAAAGAAATAGTGGAAATACTGTAAGTAAATGCAGGAGAAGAAACAATATGTGCATGAGCAAGAACCTATGACTAAGTGTATGAGTACTAGCTTTAACATGTGATCGACTTGGGAACTTGATCAGGCTGGTTACATGTGATTAGCTATGATTCTTGTAAGGTCAGGCTAACCATTGGTTAGCTATGATGCATGTAGAGGTCAGGCTAATCACACGTAACAGCTATGAAGCATGTAAATGGTCAGGCCGCACCCGACGTGAGATGTGGGGTGAGCTATGATGCATGTAAAGTTGGGTATGATCACATATCTACACTAAATACTCCCCACCCCCCGACTGGTATAGTAGACCCAATCATGGTACGCTATGGCACGGGATTCCCTAGGGAGGTAGCAAATCTCCCCGGAAATCAGTGTCTGTACATGCACAAGATAACAAGGAAACAAGTCTTGTACAAGCTACACCATGAATAAGGAATAACATCTCATGACGAGATCCGTGTATACCAATCCGTGTAACCAACGTGTCAAGAGCATGGATATCTACACTAGATACAGTGAATATAGGAGATATCATAAATTAGAAACTAATCAGAGAATGTACTCGCCTTGGGTCCTTAGCTGTCAATACCAATGTCCTGTCCCAGAGTATCGTCTGGAGAATCCGACAGTCCTATAAACATATAATAATATCACTTGTATCAGATGCTACACTAACACACAATAGAAATACCCTGGCCTCAGGGCTATGCCAGGCATGGCTCTAGTCAACTAGGGTCATCTAATAGGGATACGTATATAATACACATTTACACTCAGGGTATATACTAATAAAAACGTATATAATATATATATATATAAGTGTCTATTAGTAATTGTACAAAATACGTATATGTGTATATACACTAAATAGATGTATATAAATATATATTTATACACCAAAATACATATTTGTATATATATATATCAATCAAATATTTTTATATATGTATATTAATAAATCAAAGAATGTACATAATGCCACACTTCTCAAGGTGATCCCAAATGAAGTAGCAGTTAGTTCCAATGAGTCCGGAGCAGTCCAAATAGCTAGAAACTATATAAAGAAGTCCAAGATCGGAGTTCGACACGAAAATCGAGATAAGGATATCAGGCTAATAGGAGAAATGGTCGTTTGTTTGTTATTAAGGTAACACTTAGTTTAATGAAAATCATTTCGAAATTATTTTGAACAATAATTACAAATAAAAGTTTATTTATAAAAAATCTAGAATTTATGTAAAAGCCATCATATATTTTTATATCTATAGTAAAAATCGGTCACCAGTCCAAATAAACAATTTTTGAACTAATTTTTATTATTGAAACTATTTCTTAAATAATAATATAAACCCCAATAAATTATTATATTTTTGCATAATCAAAACCCTTATAATTATTACGCAACTACTAATTACATAAAAAACTAACTAATTACATATTAATATAACCAAATTTTTACACATAATAAATAACTAAAATTATACATTATAAATAATAAAACTAATTATATTCTAATTTAACTAAAATGAAATTACTAAACTAAATATATTTAATTACTAAACTAATTACATTAATTACTAAACCAATTACATACTAACTAACTGATTAAGAAATTACTAACTGATTAATAATTAACTAATTAATCTAATTATAACTAAACTAATTATAATTTAACTAATATAGATACTAAACTATACTCAGTGAATCGAAAGAAAGAGGGAAGAGGGAAAAGAGGGCTCACGCTGGGTTTTTCTCCGGCGTCGGCGCGGGGAAGTCCGCCGGGGTCACGCGGGTCGATGGTCAAAGCTCGGCGGCGGATCTGCTGTGGCGGCGGCCACAGGCGCTCGTATCGAGGATGCGGCGGGTGCTCGGCTCGAGACGGCGGCGAAGCTCGGCTCGACGGTGGTCGACGGATCCGAGGCGGCCACGGCTCGACGAGGGTCGACGGATCTGAGGCGGCGGCGGTGGAAACTCGAGAGCGGTCGACGGATCTGGCTGCGGCGACGGCGGATCTTCGAGCTCGACGCGACGGAAGGAGGGGACGGCAGCTCGACTCAGAGGAGGAGGTCCCAGACGCCGGCGGCGGTCGAGATCTAGGTTAGGGTTTGCTCTATATGAGTCGGGTGGATCGTGTCCGAGGCTGGACACGGGGATGATGCACGATGGTGGATGTGTCCGATGCTGGACACGGAGATTGGGTGTACTGTGGTGTGGGGGTTGTGTCCAGATGGTGTCAGACACGAAAATTGTAATATTGTAATAACTGGACACAGAAGAATGAATGGATATGATAGGACACCCGGGGTCGGACCCGAGGCCAACACGACTGACACGGTAATACTGGACACACGGACACGAGCACACAAAACAATGGTGATGGCTTGTTGGCTTATGGAAATTTGTGAGGGCTAGCTAGGGTTTCTTGGGAATGGTGTGAGTGAGAGACTTTAAATAGGGAGAGAGGGTGTGGGATAAAGGGTGAGGATTGGCCCAATAATGAATGGCCAAGATTATATATAAATGAGTTTTTCATGTGAAAAAATGAGGGTGTGAATGGGAGACGGTAAACTGGTAAATTTAATAGAAAAATATAATTTAAGAAAATGTTTTAAGAGGCTTCCAAGGCTAACTGATTCCAAATTAGCTACTAATTAAACCCATATTTCAAAACCCTAGAAATTATGCAATTTATTTATTTACTATTCCAAAATGGATATGAAAATTTATTATGAAAACAACTAGTCCTTCAATAATTTTATTAAACAAATAATTTTATGATTTCATGCCAATAAATATTCGAAGCTAGAGTATTATATATATATCATAATTTATCTATTTAATTTATAATAAATCGACATTTAGAAAAAATGATTTTTATAAAAGATTTTAAATCACCTTCTAAAATCAAACATTGTTCAAAATCTAATAAAAATTTCAAGGAGAAAATATTTTATAAACTTGATATTTAAAATAAATTAAAATCTAATTATTTCGGAAATTTGAAAATCGGAGGTTACAGACGTCCCCAGCAGAGTCGCCATCTTGTTTGTGGTATTAAACGAAAGGATGAAAGTGTGTTTCAATGACAGGGTTTATACGAGACCCGTGCCCTTTGGTTTACAAACAAACTTGTACAATTTGATCCTATATGAGGACGTGGGAGTACAATTTATTTAATCTGGGTATAAATTGCTATAGGTGTCTGATCTGCAGTCGATCACTTTAGACCTTGGACTACACGATGTTGAAGAAGTGCCGTGGAAGACGGGAAGCAGCTTCGAAGGTTGCAAAGGAGGGTGGATGCACGATGCCAAAGTCGTCGATCCCTGCTCTTTGCTTGTGCTCCGGATTCCTCTCTCCTTCTCTCTCTCTCTCGACCTCTCTTTCCAAGTCTCCGACCTCGTTCGATTCTTCTTTCAAAGTTTCGACCTTTTTTCCCCATTGATAGGGGTCTCTATTTATAGAGTTTTGGTGACAGTGACCACTCCGTCGGTGTAACAACCGAGAAGTGGACAGTACATCACCCTTTTACACAACGGTTAAAATAACCAATGCCTGCGTGTAAATGACCTTTTGAGTGAGCATGTGACGCGTGTCCAACTAAGGGGACAAAACGCGTATATCTGCTGCGAAGATCACGTCGTAGAAGCCACGTAGGTAGGTATCCCTTGTGTAGAAGAGGTTGGCGTTGAAGCCAAATGACTGTCACCCTGGCGTAGAAGCCAAAATAGGCATAGAAGCCGAACAGGCATATGTATATCAAAAAAAAATGTATTCAACAACATATTTAATACAGTGATGGATATAAAGGAAAAAATGAAAGACAATTTCAAAGCAAGAAATGACATGGAAATTATTTGCAGCCCTTCAGATTTGCACCTAAAACGAAGTGCAAACGTTAATTAGGTGAAGCCTCCAGCGCCATTTACATTGAGTAGGGAGAAAAAATTGATAATATGCAACTGGATTTCAAAGTTGAGATTTCCTAACGAATACGTGTCAAATCTGGCAAGATGTGTCGATCTCAACGAACGCAAGATGACAGGGATGAAGAGACATGATTGTCATATGTTTGTGGAGAGGTTACTACCTATTTCTCTGAGAGAGATGTTGCCTCATCAAGTATGGACTTCGTTGGCCAAATTATCTATATTCTTTGGAGATTTTTATTCAAGCAAGTTGACGGTACAATATTTAATAGAACTTGAGGAGAAGATTGTATTGACATTGTGCAAGTTAGAGAGGGTGCTACTCCCCCCCCCCAGTTTTTTTTGATAGTATGGAGCATTTGCCGATTCATCTTGCATACGAAGCACATGTCGGTGCTCTCGTCCATTATCGATGGATGTATCCATTTAAGAGGTATAAATTGATTACTTTGTACTATTAATTTATTTACTCATATAATTCTAATATTCAATATATTATCTATAGGTATCTACATCACCTAAAGAAGAAAGTGGGCAATAAGGCTCATGTAGAAGCTTCGATATACGAAGCATATATCATTGAGGAGGTTTGAAACTTCTACTCCATCTACTTTGATACTCATGTCAGAACAATCGTAATAGAGCCCCAAGGAATGATGACGGTGGGGTTAATGAATCGAATAGTGTAATCCGTTTTATCTTTAATGTGGGAGGCAAGACTATAAGTGCAACTAAAGTACGGTAGTTGGAAGACGATGAGTTTGAAGTCGCTCATCGGTATATATTGTTAAATAGTGGTCTTGGGAAGATGCTAGATATTAAGAAGTAAGTGACACATCTTTGCAACATATTTCAATTATGTATATGCTTGAAAAGAAGTTCTCTAACTATTCTTCTTACTATTAGAGCTGAGGTAAAAATGGAGAGACCTACTATTAATGATGATGATCTTTCTAGAGAGGTTAATACAAAATTTCTATCGTGGTTCCATAATTATGTACGAATCCTAAATATTAAGCATTCTAAATTTAGCATTCTGACCAATCTTTGTCTAATGTTTATATGATACGTGATATTTCAGGTTTTTCGTCCTAGTACAGGGTTATAGAACAAACGACTTCGAGCATTAACTATCGGACCAAGCAAGAGGTCAAAGTGTTGGGATTGATACACCATCAATAGATTCAAATTTAGAACCACTAATAAGCCTATTAATCAATCATTTTTCGATGAGGAGGCTAATTATACAAAGAATTCTAGAGTATGTGTGAGGGATTCAGTCTACGATGAGAATCCAGAATTCGACTATTACGGTATACTAAGAGATATCATAGAGCTGTAATACTCTTATGAGATAAAAATTATATTATTTAAATATGATTGGTTTGACACAACACCCAAGCAAGGATGGAAATTTGACAACCAATTTGGGTCTGTTGTTATAAACTATAGAAAAAGATATGTAGATTTTGAACCATTTGTATTGTCTAGTAAAACAGTTCAAGTGTATTATATGAGCTATCCTAGTCGACGACGCAATTATAAGGATTGGTGGGCTGTATGCAAAACTAATGCTAGAAAAAAAAAATAATGTTAGAGATATAGCACACCAAGAGGATGAGGTGGTCATGCCTCAACCTACATATATGAGTTTGGCCGGTGTTTATAGTATGGAGGTTGATGTTACCGTAGAGGATAATAGAGTTAATTAAGAGATTGACATAGAAGATTTACCTCATATAGAGGAGGACTCTGATATAGAGGTATCGAACGAGGAACAAGAACTGGAAGATGAAGGTGATAGTGAAAGTGAAAATAAAAATAAAGAAGATGAAGATTGTATATTGTATAATTTTAAATAGAATTTCTTGGACCATGATTTTTGGGGGTTTAACCTAGAAGGGGTACGACCACCCTTAAATTTAGAGGACAAATTTTTTTTAAGGGGGGTAGGATTGTAACTACCACTTTTCTTGAGAGGGATATTTTTATCTTTTACTATTTAGTCTAATTATTAATAATTATATTCATATTAATTGTATATTGATATTAATTTAGTTATTCTAGTAATTATATGCCTAATTATATATTCTCTTTAGGTTCTATTTTGTTGGAGATAGGTATCTTGAGTATCATGAGCAATGAGCTCTAAGGGTTTAATATATTGTCTATTGCATGTGTGTGTGGTGTACCATAGTATGGTGCATATGAGGTATTCGTCATAATGCTTATGATATGTGTTGGGGTATTTATGAGAAGAAATACTTGTATGTGCTGGTGTTTAGTGTTGGGTATCATGTGAAGGGTTTTGTGGGTACTGGGTTGCACACATTAGGGTATCATAGAGCAAGTAATTGCACTTATGTGGGTAGTACAGTACTCAGGTCTTAGTTGGGTTACCAGTATGAGGGGATCGGGATGGTGAATATGTATAATTTATGTGGGGTTCCTGGGTCAACAGCTAGGAGGTCTAGGTAGATAATTGTTAGGGTCCTGGGTGAGTGTGAAAGTGGGGATTAAATACAGTAAAATAGACTAAAAGGAGTGCCCGGACTAGTTGTTGATACTGTCATTGTTGTTTTTGATGATGTATTACTTGAGAAGGAGTAAGAAAGGGGGAGTAATATAGAAGTTGATGCTATTGATATTGTTTTTGGGGTTGTTTTGGTGTTGGGTGAAAAGTTTTGGGCAAGTTTTAGATGAAGGCATGGTTCAGATGTGATCTATATTAGTCCAAACTGCAGGGACTGAAGTTGTAATAGCTACTACAAGCAGATATTGGAGGGAAAGTAGGACTTATGCAGGATCAATTGGAGGCCAACAGTAGTATGCAGTGCCTTTGGCACTGCAATAAAGACATGGGATCGGGCACAGGCCAGTTGTGGGGTGATTTCTGTGTGAGTAAGTGAGGGTTGTTATGGGTGGTTAGTTGAGTATGTTAGTATGAGTGTAGTAATATGAGGGGGTTCCTGATCTAACTTTAGACCTGCAATTATGAGTGTCTAGCGTGGAGCTAGGTTAGTGAGAAATAATGAGCAGGAGTGATGTGATAATGTATTCTAGTTGGTATCAGTATATAGTATAGATGTCTTAGTGCCAGTATAGGTTATATTAGGTATAGGTTTTCAACCAGTGTCGGGTGTGTGAGTATCATGTGGGGATTATGTACAGACCCTTGGAGCACAGATGCTCGAGTGCATCTATAGTAGAAGTTGTGTGGGAAAGCAACTGATATATGTAGAGTTAAATGGGAATTTCAGCATGGGTAGGATGCTTATTATAAGAGGGTATCTTTTTAGTATCAGTAGGAGTACAAATAGATTGGGGCAATCCAGGGGTAGATGTATATCTTAGGTGAATGTGGGTGTTTGAGTTAGTTGTTAATGTGGATGTTAGTATTGATGTTGCAAATTAGTGTTAGTGTTGGTGCTTATAGTTGTGGTGCATCACAGTGATGTTCATGATGGTGTGGGTTTGGATAATAATTGTGTATCATATATTCATGTAGGGGGTTATGGGTGTTAGGATACTCAGGTATCAGATGGTAAATTTGGTAAGTGTCTAAGTAGGTGTGTAGTAGAGGTTATTGTTAGATTATGTTATAGCAAGTGTAGGAGAAGGGTATGTCTGTGATTGTGCTTATGCACTGATTTAGGGCATGGAGGGTCTTGGGGGTGAGCCTGGCTGCTGCAATAGTTCAATTGGAGGCAGCAGTAGCAGTATTAGAGCCTGCTACTAGGTGATGTGCATTGCTTGCAGGTCCTAGTGGGTGTAAGTATGTTGGTGCAAGTAAAGGCTAAGTGAAGCCATCATGCTCGGGGTTTTGAATGATACTGGAGGTTTCTAAATGCAAATTGATATTAGGAGAGGTAGTGTGCATTGGTAATCAGTGTGCATTATTGGTGCACTTGTGGATACCTATGTATTTTGAGTGATGTGTGAAACAGTTTAGAAGGCATTAAGGGGCACTGCAGGTCTTGGGAGTTAGTATCAAGGGATAGTACTAATAGGTAATTTATTAGAGTAAAGTACTTGACTACTAGTATAGGTTATGGGTATATGTGAGATATCAATAGGTACCAACATATTTGGTTAAGTATTTGTAAGTGTATCCAAAAGAGTGGGTATTGAAAGTTCCTAGTGTTTAAGGGCTAGCACCTAGATATGAGTATTAGGTATTAGAGTAAGGTTCTAGATAGAGTTCAAATATTAGGAAATAATCTATTGGATATTGGTTGATGTATTGGCAAGGTAAGTGTTGATACTAGTTAAACAATTGTGATACCAAGGTACTAATTCTAAATTAAGGTATTAGTTATATTTTGGTATTAAGTTAAAAGGTATATAGTATTGTATAATTTATATATGTATAAATATTGATACTATATTAATTAGTATAGGTATATAAGTTAAGGTATGTATTGATATTGGTATAGATAGATATCCTATTACCTACTACTAGCTAAATATGAATATATAACACCATTAAGGTACCAACCTAAAAACCTAGATATAGGCTAATAAAACCTAGAAAAGGTTAGTTTGACCTAGTTTGACTAGTTTAACCTAAAGTTGACCTACTTAGAGTAGTGCAACCAAGTTGACCTAGTTAGACTAATATGACCTAGAAATGGCTTAGAAAATCAAATTAGTGCATTTTTACTTATTTAGCATTATTTTCACCCAATTGATATAATATTCATATATAGGTGTGTATGACACCAGCTCGGACACTGAGTTATACCTTTTGCTCAGGACCACAGGCGAGTACATCTCTCTGTAAGTTTTCAATCATGATAGTGTATATATCATATATTCTAGAACTGTTTTCTTGATTCTGACACATTGGCTACACGGACTGGTACTAAATGGATCCTGTCATGGGATGTTATCCCCTACCGTGTTCAGCGGGTACATCTTCACATGTATTTCATTATGTGTATCAGATATTGATTATCGTGTACTTCGTGTTCATATACTGCTCGTGTTGTGTGTGCTTATATTCATGTTCGTAACATGTCATGATTGGATCCATGTGTATTGGTTGGGGATAGGGGAGTAGGAGTTGGTTATGTGATCAAGTCCAGTGTATTCGTGTCCATGTCGATTACATATCATACATGTAATCAAGTTATAGTATTATATTCATTTTCAACCCAAACTGATGACATAACAAACTTGTACTCTATGGCACATTAGCTAGTTTATTTATTTTTATTACTTACAGTTATTCCATATTACATGTTTTTTCCTTTCTAGTACTTTACATGCTTACTCTAGTTTATTTCCACCTCTTAGTTGCTAGTATATCTTGTATTCTTTTCTATTACTTATCATATATACTCTACCATATATTTGGAACTGCTTTCAGAGTTTTGTACTTTGCTCCAATCATGATTGGATATATTTTTCAGATGATTGGTTAGAAGATGTGTTCTACGTATTACGGGCACAAGATGGCAAACCAGCTAGAGAGTTAGCACTATTAGTTCAGGAGGATGTATCTCTAGCTTCATAGGAGACAGCTTATTAATTTATTGTATTTGTGACTTCTTAGAGACATGGTATATATTATTTTTTGAGACCATTTTGATGAGATTAGATGTTGGACTTGGGCTTATATTTTGAGATTCTTGTATTTCTTTTACTTCTACTCCATATTATTCCATTCTTTCTCTAGTAGGATATTGCGGTTGAGTATTATTTATTCTTATCATATTATCATATTGTTCCTACATTTGGAGTTGAGATAGCATGACAAATACCTTATATATATTCATGTGAGATAGTTAGATAGTACTGTGGACCTAGATAGCGTTCTACGTCATTCTTATGACATAGGCTAGGCGTTGTCCACGTACTCATGTCCTTATTTCGAGTGCGGGTCGTGATAGTCCATGGCCTAGAACCATATTATACCATTAGTATTAAAAGTAGTAATCCTTGATATTAAATATTATGGCTAGGTTGATGCTTAGTGAATGCTTTATGCGAGATAAGTAAGAGATCCAGCTAGGCCACCTGTGGCACATCAAATTGCTCCGCACTGGCAGAGGGAGACACCCCAAGGGGCAGGTCCTTTTCGATAACTGTCGAGGAAATGATACTACAAGTGTTGGGTTAGTAGGTTTGAGATTCTCTTCTCCTTTCCTTTCCATCCATTGACCTGCGTGGTTCTATGGTATCCCATATTACATTAGAAAATATTATGATATAGTATAAGTAGCAAGTGACCCTGATAGAGACTGTAATATCAGGACTAATAGGATTATAGCCATACATGTTTGATAACCAGTGAATGATTCCTTTTAATAGAATTATATGTTTGAAAGATTTTGGATAAGACTTTATAAACCATGAATAGCTTGGGGTTGCCACTATAGTGAGGATTACAATGAATTGATTATAACTAATTAGAACAGAGAGGGAAAGGTGTCTACAATTTTGAGAACAAAATTTTTCTAAGGGGGGTAGACTCGTCACTACCATATTTCTAGAATAGGATTTTTTGTTATTTTGTATTATTATAAATATTATGTTATATTTTATTTATATATATGTCCATGTTATATATATAATATGATTAATATAATTATTGATAGTGATTAGACTATTGATTAGACATGATACTAGTGGACCTAACTAGACTTGGCATGACAACTTGAACCAATAATTAGGCCAGTCACATTGGACCCAAATTAAGTTAACCTTTCCATTAAATAGAGATTAGATTAAACTTTCATTAGGCCTGGAAGCTTCCAATAATTAAACCCCTCTTCATGACAACCCAATCAGGGCATATATGTTATGTTATATTGCTTGGACAAGGGTTCTAGTGGCCGACCCTATAATTGGGGGTAGAACACTCTCTCTCCTCTCATTCCTCATTTCAATTATTTCATAATTAGTTCTTCCCCAAATAGTTTTATTCCTCCACCAATTTCTTCATAAATTACTCATATTTCCTTCCCTAACCAACAACTAAGGAGACTAGGAGCTTGGATTTGCAAGAGCGCTTGGAGAGGAAAGCTTTGGACTAGAAGGTTGTGTCCAAATTGTGTCCATTTTGGCTGCATTGAGAATCCATCTCCCAATAGGTATAATTCTAAAATTTTCCTTCTAATTAGGTTCTAATTATTGCATTTGAGCATTAAAAATTCACTCATGCATTAGGACTACACATAGGATAAAGTTTTGGCTTCTAACAATTTCTATTACATTTGTGTCACTTCCCAGTCCCAAAATATATGGAACCAAGCCATGTGCCAATGGCCAGCTGACACTTCTTCGAGGATATCCTAATTTAATGGATCCACGAAGAGTGCTACGCTGTCCTATAATACTAACATGTCCAATATCAGTCAATAACAGGTAATCTAATCTCATCCACAAAATAAAGAGCAAGAAACACAAAATAAACTGCTGGTTGATAAATACCAGTCTCAAGATATCATAGTACAACCAGTGATGTCTGGTGGGAACAAAACCACTACTATGACGAAATAAAGTACTAAAATGAGATATAAAAGATAATGACTAGGGCATCAGCTGAGTAGATAATGATGCCCTCCATCTAGGCTAAAGGCCTACCAACTGGTCACGGAAACTCTGATGGTTGCACCTCCAACTCCTCAGCTGTAGCGAATCTCGTCTCCTGTCTTGGGCCGTATACGGTGGGGTAGTGAGCCTCATCTAAATCTGGGAAGATACCAGGTCCTCAGAGGGACGTAACAAGATACAAGAAAACAATATGCCATATATGAATACTGAATAAAATAAATACAATAAGTGTGTGCTAGCTATCTAAGTGAATGCAATGTGAGGACAACGCTGGTGCGTATGGATAGGTATAGGCATATCGTCCATGCTCCGAAGAGAGTGGCATCTGTACATTATATCGTCCATATCGCTCCGAAGAACGTGGCATCAGTATAAAGAAAAAGTTATTGGATCCGAGGTTCCTCCGAAACTACGGCTCCAATGGGTGTACTCCATACGCTCACTAGTTGTCCTCCCCGCCCAATATAGATACACAAGTCAACTACTCAACGTGCATACCATGTATCTATATGCCAAGTCTCTAATCTATATCCTGACTACATACTAACCGTGCTGTAGGTGATACGCAACGATAGCTAGTCGAGTGCGCAAACCCGCATCCCAATATGATTATATCTCAGTGTCCGTATAAGGTGTCAGGTCTCAAAAAATAATAGAGTATCGTCCAATGGGTTGAGTCTGCTAAGAGCTAAGTCCATATATATATACTAACATCGACGTAACCGTCGAATGCACCCGAGACAACTCGGACGCGCACAGTTGTATAAACTACAAGCAACAAGAATATAATACAACAGATGCATATTTAAATTAAACAGTAAATATAGCAAGGTATCTTGCCTGTATCCTGAAGCTGTGAATGCCAGAAGCCGGTTCCTGCAACCTCCCCTGGCTGGTCCACTGATCCTAACACACAATATAATATAACAACCAATCATCAGACATTACGCATTAACTACATACCATTACGACTCCGCACTTGAATACTGTCACGAATTCACTGTTATTTGAGTACCGCATCACGCGTGCATGTAGCGAGGATGTACACGTGTTCTGTCTTCGATTAACATGTGTCTCGAGTCAATAATTATCTAGTTACGGGTTGTCCATAATTTCGGTTCTACACGAACACATGTCGCTATTTCCATGCTCAACATACTAGTTTTGTATTTCAGCATTTCAAGTGAATTTCCTGACTCTGGTAATCATTAGTTTAGACTTATTAGTTATTAATAAATATCTAATTAATATTAACTTCCATGCAAATATTTCTTAACTAGGTTAAATACTATGGTTATGGTTTTAAGTGCGACACGACGACACGAAGGAGAAATATAGACACACGAGGGCTGTTTGGAGGACGAGTACCTGACCAATAGGATGAGAGGGGGTGTCTGTTCCTTCGACGAGTGCGCTGACCGTCGATCGGTGGAACTCCGGCATCCGACCGTTAGTAGCGGCAGGCAGCGTCGGGCGGGGTCCAGGCAGCGTCAGGCGGGGGTCGGCTGGGTCCAGGCAGCGTCGGGCGGGGGCTCGACCCAGCTGGACGTTCGGGGGATGGCTGGATGGGTGGTGGTGCAAGTGGCCGGTGTGGTCCGGTGTCGTGGAGGGGTGCAGATGAACTGGGTGGTGGTGGCGGCTTGAACTGGTGGTGGTTCCGTCCGGCAGGGAGGCGGCGGTTGATCCAGGTGGTGGTTCCGTCCGGCAGGGAGGCGGCGGTTGATCCAGGTGATTGAGGGGAATTGGATTTGCAAGGGAGTTCGGCTAGGTTGAGGGGATGGATGATATTAGGGTTTCCATAGTATTAGGGATAGTTGTTTATATATAGTAGGGTTTATGGCCTGGGCCTTGGGCTTGTCTGGCTCCTTGGGGTGAGGTCTAGTCCTCCTGATAGGTATAAAGGCTTGGTTAAGACTAGTTTAGAAGTGATTTGGCCTCAAATTTAAATCAGGTTACAACAATTACATCCGTTATTAGGAGAAAGTTGTTTTTAATAAGAATATACTTAGACGTTTGCCATGACTGTTGTGTAGCTACATTAGGGCACAAGATCGGGATCTGAAGGTTACACAAGGTGTAGGTGGGTAGTCCTGCATGTCTAGGGGATGGACTTAATTAAACTTAATAAAACCTAAATTGGTCGAGGGGGTTTACAATCTCACCTCCTTAGAGCATTTCGTCCTCGAAATTAAAACATACGCAAGGTAAAAACTACTGACTGAAATAAAAGAAATGCTAATGTTTACCTAGTCCTTCGAAAAGATGGCGATAGCGCTGTCTAATCTCCTTCTCGCGTTCCCAAGTTGACTCTCCCGGTGTATGATGTCTCCATGCGACGCGAACTAGAGGGATAGTCTGACCTCGCAGTACCTTCTCACTCATGTCTAGAAACTCCACAGGCTCCTCTTCATATGATAGGCTCGGGTCGACCATGATCTCGGAATGGTCAAGCACGTGACTAGGATCCGATATGTACCTCCTCAATTGAGATACGTGGAAGACGTCGTGGACTCCTTCCAAGGTCTGCGGTAACGCTAATCTGTAAGCAACCTCTCCGACGCGTTCTAATATGTCGAATGGTCCGATGTACCTCGGACTCAGCTTCCCTCTGCCTCCGAATCTGATAGTCCCTCGAGTAGGTGAGATTCTTAAGAATACGTGATCCCCAACCTGAAACTCTAAGGGTCGACGATGCGCATTCGCCCAATGCTTCTGTCGGTCTTGTGCTGCTCGAAGGTGTCCTTGGATCTTCTTTACCTTCTCTACCGTCCGAACAACCAACTCTGGTCCGCGAATCTGTCGTTCGCCTATATCACTCCAGCATACTGGAGAACGACATTTCCTTCCATACAATACTTCATAGGGAACCATCTGAATGCTAGCTTGATAGTTGTTGTTGTAGGAAAACTCGACCAAATGTAAGTGGTCCTCCCATGATCCTCCGAAGTCTAACATGCACGCTCTTAACATGTCTTCAAGCGTTTGAATGGTGCGCTCCGACTGGCCATCTGTTTGTGGGTGGTACGCCGTGCTAAACTTTAGACGAGTACCAAGACTCTCTTGTACACTCCGCCAAAAGTAAGATGTAAATCTCGTATCCCTGTCAGACACGATGCTAACTGGCACTCCGTGTAGGCGCACAATCTCCCTCATGTACATATCTGCTAAAGCCTCCGTAGATTGCCCAATACTAAAGGGTAAAAAGTGTGCGGACTTGGTGAGTCTATCCACGATTACCCATACTGTATTGCGCCCACTAGGACTCCTCGGGAAGCCTGTAACAAAGTCCATAGTGATATGCTCCCATTTCCACTCCGGTATAGGAAGTGGTTGAAGCAATCCTGCAGATCTCTGGTGCTCAGCCTTGACTTGCTGACACACCAGGCACTTGGCCACGAAGCGTGCTATCTCTTTCTTCATTCCGTGCCACCAGTAGTACTGTCTTAAATCTCTGTACATCTTTGTACCTCCTGGATGAATGGAGTAGGTGGAACGGTGTGCCTTTGTCAACAATTCCTACCGATGTTCCCCATTTAGAACATAGAGACGATCTCCGCACCTCAGTATTCCGTCTTCGTGTATTCACAATCTTGTTTGTAATCCAGCCTCTGTCCTCTGCCTGAGCCTCTGAAATCTGGCGTCTGTCGGCAAAGTAGCCTTGATTCTCTCTACCAGTGTCGATTGCAATTGGAAATTCGACAACTGTCCGTCTACTCCGGGTATAACAACCTCTATACCCATCTGCTCTAGATCTCTCAACAGATGTTGTTGGGTAGTCAAGAAGAATGCCATAGGTCTTCTGCTCAATGCGTTTGCTACTACGTTGGCCTTTCCTGGGTGGTACTGTAGCTCTATTTCGAAGTCCGTCATCACCTTGAGCCAATGTCTCTGTCTCTGATTTAGATCCTTCTGAGTGTAGACGTATTTTAGGCTTTTATGATCAGTAAATATCTCCACTCTTTCTCCATATAGGTAATGCCTCCAAAGTTTTAACGCAAAGATCACCGCTGCAAGCTCCAAGTCGTGGGTGGGATAGTTCTTTTTACGTGTCCTCAACTGTCTAGAAGCATAAGCTACAACCTTTCCATGCTGCATCAAGACGCATCCTAATCCTTTCCCAGACGCATCGCTGTAGATTACGAATCCTCCGGGTCCAGAAGGTATGGTCAAGATGGGTGTTGTAGTCAAGCGCTTCTTCAGCTCGTCGAATGCCTTCTAACACTCCTCTGTCCAAGTGAACTCCTGCTCCTTACGGGTCAAGCGGGTCATTGGCTCTGCAATTCTCGCGAAGTTCTTTATGAACCTCTGGTAATATCCGGCAAGTCCTAGGAAACTCCTTACCTCTGAGACATTGGTAGGGGTTGGCCATGTCTCTACAGATAAAATCTTCGCTGGATCTATTGAGATACCATCTCCTGAGATGACGTGTCCAAGGAAGGCGACACGATCTAGGAGGAACTCGCACTTGTTAAGCTTGGCATAAAGTCTCTCTCTCCTGAGCGTCTCTTTCACTAGTCTCAAATGCTTCTCGTGCTCCTCGTGGCTCTTCGAATACACCAAAATGTCGTCGATGAAGACTACCACGAACTGGTCTAAGTATTGATGGAATACTCTGTTTGTCAAGTTCATAAATACAGCTGGTGCATTCGTCAGTCCAAAAGGCATCATTAAGAACTCGTAGTGACCATTACGAGTCCTGAATGCTGTCTTTTGAATGTCTTCTCTTCGCACCTTCACTTGATGATAACCCGATCTCAAGTCGATCTTTGTGAACACCACTGCTCCGGTCAACTGGTCGAATAAATTGTCAATCCACGACAGGGGGTACTTGTTCTTGATAGTCAAAGCATTAAGGGCTCTGTAATCAATACACATACGTACTGTTCCGTCCTTCTTAGGCACAAACAATACTGGTGCTCCCCATGGTGATGTACTAGGACGGATAAATCCCTTGCTCTGCAACTCCTCCAATTGTAGCTTCAGCTCGTCTAACTCCTTTTTCGCCAATCGATACACATTAGAAGATACCGGTGCTGCTCCTGGTACTAGCTCAATGGTGAACTCCACGTCTCTATCTGGTGGTAAGCCTGGCAATTCTTCGGGGAAAACATCCTCGAATTCTGCAACTATAGGTGGGGGCGCAATCTCCATAGTCATGCAAGTTCCAGCTGTCTGTCCTACTCCTTGTTCGACGGTCCCTCGCATGTACTCGAACTCTGGTTGATCTGGTGGTCTAAAAGTGACGCTACCCTTCCGATAGTTCAGTATGGCGTTATACTGGCTTAACCAGTCCATGCCTAGTATGACATCAAAGTATGGCATAGGCAATACCAGGAATTGTGCCCTCATCTCTCTACCACATACGACTACCGAGCACGTTCTAATAGTGCTGGTAACCGACACGATACCTCCTCCGGTAAGAATCTTCCAACTCTTAGGTAAAGGGGAAGTCGCTACTCTATGCATTGCTACAAATCTATTAGATATAAATGACAATGTAGCCCCAGAATCAAACAATGCTGACGCAGGTAAGGATGCGACTAAAATGGTACCTGTGATTGCTTCTCCTTCTGTTTCCTCCTCAGCGGCTGCTAATACAAAGGCCTGTCGTTGTCTCTGTCTTCCTGCCTGCTGTCGGTCCTGATCAAACTGTGCTTGCTGTGGGGCCAAGGGTGGTCCCCTCTGGAATCCTCCGGGTGCTAGTGGACGCTGGCCTCCTGGTGGGGGTAGTATCCTCGGGGCTGGTGCTGCTGGCCTTTGTCCGGCCTGTGGGGCTGCCTCCCTGCGCTGTGGGCAATCTCTGATGAGGAGCTGGCTTGCTCCACAAATCATGCATGTCCCAAGTCTCTTCCGGCAGTCCTTCTCGAAGTGACCTCTCTTACCACAGAAGTGGCAAGTCGGAAGTTCATGGTGTGGATATGGTGCTGCTCTTTGTTGTGTCTGCGCTCCGGGACGACGGATGGGTCCTCCTGCTCCGAGCTGGGCTCTAGATGGCATGGTCATACTGGAACACCTAGCTCTTCTAACAATGGCCTTCTGGATCCTCGCCTCTGTGAGAACCTTCTCATAAGAAATCCTCGCCTGTGCCGTGGTATATCTCTGTAGCTCGAAGTTGAGGCCGTGGTGGAATCTTCGAGCCTTCTCTAGATCATTGGATATCAGAACAACTCCAAATCTGCTAAGGCGGCTAAACTCTGCGTCATAGGCATCAACAGTCATATTCCCCTGTTCTAGGTGTAGGAACTGGGAGTACAGGGCATTTTGGACTGTTGCTGGAAAATATTTCGTATTGAAGTATTCCAGGAACTGTTCCCAAGTCTGGTTCTTGCCTACACTGCGCTCAATGGAATCCCACCAGTGATGGGCGTTGCCTTTTAGTTGGGCCCTCACTGCGGTCATCTAAAGGTCTGGATGCAGTTGTGAGGCCTCTAATAGCATCTTCGTGTTGGCGATCCAATCGGAGATCTGTTCCACAGTCTCATTGCCTGAGAAGGTATCTGGTCCCATCTATCGGAACCATCTGACAGAGCCACCTGTCGGGGCTGGTAGGGGTACTGGTACTGGTGTCGTGACAGGTGTCCTCTCTAGTACTGCCATCAGACTCTATTGCAATATCTCTGTCTGCTGCCACTGTGCTTGCATCATTGCCTGGAAGAACTGAAGCATCTATGGATGACCATCTAGCTGTGGCATCTGGGGTGATAAGGTGGAGGCGGTGGTAGTGGAATCTCTGGTTATGCAGTAGGCGTCTCCTCAGATGTTGGCCTCTCAGTCTGCGGCATCGGTGTAGCTCCTGAAGTCTGGCCCTCACAATGCTGCGTGGGGATCGTCTGTCCCTCCGGCTGCGGTGTAGGATCGCCCTGCGATATCTTGTGCTAATGTATCAGCGGGGTCTGTAGTGGGTGTTGCCCTTGGGGTACCTCATCTCCTTGAGTGGTGTTATCTGGCATCGCGGCACGGGGTGCTCCTCGTCCACTGCACAAATTCATCTTGCTGCAAGAGATAGAGCTTCATTAAAAGAGTACGAGAGCAATCAATCAGGATGCAGATATTTAGAAGCAGTATGAAAGAAGTTCAAGGATGAATCAAAAGTGGATGAGACCTAATAATTTATATCCTATTACAGGCTCGCTGGGCATGTTACCATACCACAAGCGAAAAGTCGACCTGCATGGGCCACCACTAAAACCATGTCACGCCCCAGTCCCAAAATATATGGAACCAAGCCACGTGGCAATGGCCAGCTGACACGTATCCGAGGATATCCTAATTTAATAGATCCACGAAGAGTGCTACGCTTTCCTATAATACTAACATGTCCAATATCAGTCAATAACAGGTAATCTAATCTCATCCACAAAATAAAGAGCAAGAAACACTAAATAAACTGCTGGTTGATAAATACCAGTCTCAAGATATCATAGTACAACCAGTGATGTCTGTTGGGAACAAACCCACTACTATAACGAAATAAAGTACTAAAATGAGATATAAAAGATAATGACTAGGGCATCAACTGAGTAGATAATGATGCCCTCCATCTAGGCTAAAGGCCTACCAACTGGTCACGGAAACTCTGATGGTTGCACCTCCAACTCCTCAGCTGTAGTGAATCTCGTCTCCTGTCCTGGGCCGTATACGGTGGGGTAGTGAGCCTCGTCTAAATCTGGGAAGATACCAGGTCCTCAGAGGGACGTAACAAGATACAAGAAAACAACATGCCATATATGAATACTGAATAAAATAAATACAATAAGGGTGTGCTAGCCATCTAAGTGAATGCAATGTGAGGACAACGCTGGTGCGTATGGATAGGTGTAGGTATATCGTCCATGCTCCGAAGAGAGTGGCATCTGTACAGTATATCGTCCATATCGCTCCGAAGAAGGTGGCATCAGTATAAAGGGAAAGTCATTGGATCCGAGGTTCCTCCGAAACTATGGCTCCAATGGGTGTACTCCATTCGCTCACTAGTTGTCCTCCCCGCCCAATATAGATACGCAAGTCGACTACTCAACGTGCATACCATGTATCTATATGCCAAGTCTCTAATCTATATCCTGAATACATACTAACCGTGATGTAGGTGATACGCAACGATAGCTAGTCGAGTGCGCAAACCCGTATCCCAATATGATTATATCTCAGTGTCCGTGTAAAGTGTCAGGTCTCAGACAATAACAGAGTATCATCCAATGGGTTGAGTCTGCTAAGAGCTAAGTCCATATATATATACTAACATCGACGTAACCGTCGAATGCACCCGAGACAACTCGGACGCGCACAGTTGTATAAACTACAAGCAAAAAGAATACAATACAACAGATGCATATTTAAATTAAACAGTAAATATAGCAAGGTATCTTGCCTGTATCCTGAAGCTGTGAATGCCAGAAGTCGGTTCCTACAATCTCCCCTGGCTGGTCCACTGATCCTAACACACAATATAATATAACAACCAATCATCAGACATTACGCATTAACTATATACCATTACGACTCCGCACTTGAATACTTTCACAAATTCACTGTTGTTTCAGTACCGCGTCACACGTGCATGTAGCGAGGATGTACACGTGTTCTGTCTTCGATTAACATGTGTCTCGAGTAAATAATTATCTAATTATGGGTTGTCCATAATTTCGGTTCTACACGAACACATGTCTCTATTTCCATGCTCAACATACTAGTTTTGTATTTCAGCATTTCAAGTGAATTTCCTGACTCTAGTAATCATTAGTTTAGACTTATTTGTTATTAATAAATATCTAATTAATATTAACTTCCATGCAAATATTTCTTAACTAGGTTAAATACTATGGTTATGGTTTTAAGTGCGACACGACGACACGAAGGAGAAATATGGACACACGAGGGCTGTTTGGAGGACGAGTACCTGACCAATAGGACGAGAGGGGGTGTCTGTTCCTTCGACGAGTCCGCTGACCGTCGAACGGTGGAACTCCGGCTTCCGACCGTTAGTAGCGGCAGGCAGTGTCGGGCGGGGTCCAGGCAGCGTCGGGCTGGTCCAGGCAGCGTCGGGCGGGGGCTCGACCCAGCTGGACGTTCGGGGGATGGCTGGATGGGTGGTGGTGTAAGTGGCCGGTGTGGTCCGGTATCGTGGAGGGGTGCAGGTGAACTGGGTGGTGGTGGCGGCTTGAACTGGTGGTGGTTTCGTCCGGCAGGGAGGCGGCGGTTGATCCAGGTGGTTGAGTGTAAACACCCTAAATTTTTGAGAATAATTTTAGATGAAGTTATTTCGTTTTGGGAATTTTGGAAACTTAAAACGAGGATGAGTGTGATCTAAAGAAATAATTTTAAGTGTGGCTAGATGGGGTTAAAATATTCTGGAAGTAAAAATTTATTGTGTATGATGGAGAACCGGACGCATGGCATTTTTCGGTGAATTAATCGGACACCGGAGCAACGTATCGAGGACCAAAAGCAATTGGATTGTAAACCAAACCCAAACCCACCAACCCGACCCGCAGGGAGAAACCCTAGCTGCCGGAGTTCCTGTAGCAGCCTATAAAAGAGGCTGCCTCGACATCCGTGTCCAGCTTCTGAACCCTAGCCGCCGCCTTTCTCGAGATCCGCGCCGCCGCTCGAGCTCCTCCTCCTCCCAGGCAACCCCGACCCCGGCCACCTTCCTCCCAGCGCGTCCCCTCCGGCGCGTCGACCTCATCCTCCTGCTTCCCCCTCGCTCCGTCATCTTCCCCGACGCCGGCCACCCTGCCATCCACCTTCCACCGCTCCTCCCCTGAACCCTAGGTCTCCGCCGGCTGCTCCCTGTCGGCGACGCCATCCTCCTTCTTCCCAGAAACCCTAGCCCAGCCGCCCGACTCCACAGCGCCGTCTCCTCCCCTTGCCGCTGCCCTAGTTCTTTCCCCCTCCCTGTTCTTCTTCTCAGCGAGCCCGGAGCAGGCTGCCGGAGCCACATCCCTAGAACTCCGCCGGAGGCAACCACCTCCAGCATCACCATCAACTCTCCTTCCCATCTCGACATCTCCCCGCCGTCAGCTCGACAGCCTGGCCGGATCTCCTTCCGCGCCACGCTCGACTGAACCTCACAGGCAACACCACGATCTCCCCAACTTCGCCTAGCCGCACGACCCGACCTTCCTCAGCCCTCGACCCGCCGCCAGGACACCCGACGCCGGCTCCCACTGACCGCAGCAACTCCGTCAGGACAGTTCGAATCGGACACAACAAACCGTACTCACGGACACGCAGATTTCAGCATTCACGGAGCCCTGTTCAGGTACTGATTCCTCCCTACTCGCGACTCCGTTTTCAATTCCGTCAGTTGCTTTGCGTAGACTGTATACCCCTCTCGGTGCCCGTGCAATTCGCTCGGTGCATCGCGTCCTGTAGCGATCGTACACCGCGATCCAAAAACAGGAAAAACAACGCCCTGTTTCACCTCGGAACTGAGTCCGCCCCGCCAATCGGGACGACTTGGTCGCACGCGGTCTTTACCAAACTGTGCGCGACGTTGATACGGTCGTGTGGGTTTTCGCAGAAGTCGATTCGGAGGTGCGTGCACCCCGGAATCAACGCGTATCCGCCGACGACACCCCGTATCCGTTGATCCTGGAACACGCTGTAACTTCGTGTATACACGTCGGATCGAGACGAAACTTGCGCCATCGGATCCGTAGTAATACGCTGGTCCTGTGAGCCAAGTTTGGTTCGATTCTGAGAACGTTGACAAAATCACGTATCGTGGGCCCCACAGGCTCCACTTGACGGGTGATTTTGTGACCGGCTCATCGGAATCCAATTCTGGAAGTTCCGTTGGGTTCGTATCATCGTTCCTGACTTGTAGGCACTGAGTTTGACTAATTTGGAGACCTTTGACCCTGACACGCTTTTCGGTGCAAAGTGGCCCACAAGTGGAACCCGCTTTGGTCCGGAAATGACCATTTTGCCCCTGTGTCCAAATTGGACGTAAGGACAGGCATTTCTAGCAGTTTGATACCTTCTGAGACTGTTGATGATAATTATTACAGCATCTGGAGTAGCCCCTACCGGTTCCACAGATCCCAGGACGACAGTTGATATTCGGACATCAGGCAAGTGTACCTTGCCAAACTCTGCAGCTTAGTTATTTATTTTCCTTGCTATATATATTACTGTGCATGCTCAACCTAGGACCGTTTGACATACTTAGCGTCCGATTATCAGTCGGGTGCCAACATCGTACGCGGTGTTGGGTAAATGTCATCTAGATATGGACATACGTGACACTTTATCTTCTCGTACTGGTCATACCAAGTACACTTGACCCAGGACACTGGACACTGATCATGAGACAGGATCTTCCCGAGATATTCGTGGTGATCCTGTATAGGTTGCAGGACTTATAGAGATACTACATTCTAGATACATTATGACTTGTGCATTAGTTATGACCCCGCGGACATGGATGTGAGACGTTATGTTCATGATTTGTGTGGTTACATTGGGTGGGGAGAGACACACAGACTACAGGCTGATTATATATATACACCCCTATTACCGTGAGGCACAAGACTCTATAGCCGAGCTTGGCCCATTACTCATATTTACTGCTGCTACCGGCTCCCCTACACAGAGCTTGTAGTATGCTTCAGCCTGAGTTCTAGTGTTGCTCTTATCTTGCATATCACTTAGCTGGTTATTTTAGTATTCCCTTATTGTACCATCTATTGCTGGATAGATTCACAGGCTACAGGTTGATATTATTATGTCGGCTACTCAGTCTCCCGCTGAGCTAGACCACCCCATGATACCCCTGCTACAGGCTCCCCTACACAGAGCTTGTAGAGGTTCAACCTGAGTACTATTGATATTCTCTCTTGCATTATACAGATGTTACATACTTACCCTGCTTATCTCATTATTGCTGCACTGTTTATATTCTGGCTTGTTTTATTTCCTGTACCTTGCTATGTCCCCTGAGGACCTGGATATGGATTTTGTCCCCAGATTTTGCAGAACAGGTTTACCCCGAGGTTTACGGGACTGCAGCAGGAGGAGCCGATCCAGGAGCTGTACCACCATCTGAGGACGAGGTCTTAGCTGAAGACTTCTCTTGAGCATCCATGTTCATGCTCAGTTTTTATTTATTATTTCAGTCTTTCTTTTCTGGTCTGTAGAACCATTGTACTAGATTTTTATCGGGTTGTTCCCCGAAGTACTTTGTGAAACTTGCTGATGATTTACATTCCTCATGTATTATGTGGATCATATTTTATATCTTGTGTGGATGAGATTAGTTGTGCCATGATTGTCGTAGACTTGTTTTACAGCTTAAGTATGCCCTGATGGATCCATTATATTGAGTTGGTCCATCGGTGCGTACTGCTGGCCATTATCACGCGTCCGATCCCTCGGTAGTTTGGGACTGGGGCGTGACATGGTTTTTGTGGTGGCCCATGCAGGTCTACGACTAAATAGTTCGGTTTCAACTTAGGGACCGGACCAGCCTGCCCTAAGGATAGTATAAACTATAGGATCTCATCCATCATTTAACCATTTGTTGAACTCTATATCGAATTCGAAATTTTTACTTGAACTGCATCCTGTATTGATTCCTCTGAGCGTTCTCATAGTTTATCTTTTGATTTCAGAGCAATGGATTCCGGGAACAGAGATGATATTCCTTTGGAGACACCACACGACGCTGTGATTACTTATGGAGATGGAGTGACCCCTGGAAGTGGAGGACAAGCATCGCAGAGCGATCAAACCGGTCAGCCTAATCCAAGGTTCCGGAGAGATGACATCCCACCTCCACCACAGTTCACTCCCCAGATGCCAGCTTTCCCACCAGGACAAGCCATGGATGGGCAGCAAATGTTTCAGATGATGTATGCTATGATGCAAGCACAGCAGCAGATTCAGCAAGAGGCCCATCGGCAGGAGGCCGAGTATCTGAGGACCAGCCTGGTATCCGCATTGGAGCAGGCTAATCCAGCAGCGAGGCGAACATCGACGGGATCTATCACCGACTTCCGTCATCTCAAGCCTCGCACATTTTCTGGTAAAGAAGGGCCAACGGAAGTTCATGAGTGGCTCACAAACATTCAGCATCAGCTGGAAGCCGCTGAACTTCCAAGAGAGAGATGGATGACTGCAGTCAGAATGCAGTTAACTGATAATGCGCACCACTGGTGGTTAGCAGAAGAAAGGAGACTTGGACAGGACAGAGTCACATGGGAAGAGTTCTCCAGACTCTTCCAAGAGATGTACATCCCGGCAGTTGCAAGGTCAGAGCTCAGGGACAAGTTCAACCGCCTCATCCAGGGCAGCATGACAGTAGAAGAATACAATTCTGAATTTATTCGCCTGAGCCGCTTTGCTCCAACATTGATTTCGACAGAGGAGGAGAAAGCGGAAAAGTTCTTCGACGGGTTGAAGTTCGAACTCCAAAGATTGATTGGCTCAGTGGCACCTACAAATTATACTGATGTTCTAGCAGCAGCACGACGCATGGAGCGCGTCACTAGAAGGGAATCGAATCTGAAGAGGCCAAACACCTCCGCACCAACCAAGGCAGCACATGGAGATTCTGCAAAACGATTCCAGAGGAGTACGCCAGATAGAGCAGCGCACAGGGCCATATCCCTTCCTACTTGTCATCACTGCGGCAAGGTAGGACACATTGAGAGAGAATGCCGACGCAAGTTGGGACTCTGCCTAGCTTGCGGGTCCAACCAGCATCAGACCAGAGACTGCACCGAGCGAAGAGAGGGAGCACCGAGATTAGCTTTGCCTGCACCACGACCAGCGCATCCAGCCGTAGGAGCACAGCCGGCAGGAGTTGGTGGAGTCAGACCACCAGCCCCAGGAGGGAATCAGCAGAGACCACCCCTAGCACCGCAGGCAGCTTTATTTCAGCAGGCTCAGCAGCAGCGAGGCCAAGCCCAGGGCCGAGGACAGGCATTCACCTTAGCAGTTGAGGAGGAGGCTACAGCAGGCGAGGTCATCGCAGGTACTATTTTAGTAGCTTCATTACCTGCAGTAGCATTATTTGATTCAGGAGCATCACATTCATTTATAGCAGCTAGCTTTGTAGCCACCCATAGAGTAGCTACCGCACCCCTCCCGAAGATGAAGAGGATTCTTACGGGAGGCGGTATTATTCCAGTTAGTGATGTCTGTAGATCATGTTCTGTAGTCGTATGTGGCCGAGAAATGCGAGCACAGTTTCTGATATTTTCTATGCCGGATTATGACGTCGTACTTGGTATGGACTGGTTAGGTCAGTACCATGCGACTCTTGATTGCCGAATTGGACGGGTTATATTTAGACCGCCTGGACACCCAGAATTTGAGTTTCTCCGCGGAGCAGTAGAGCAAGGAGTTCAGCCTACTCTTAGGGTATTATCTGTAGAAGAGGAGACAGGTTACCCAAGAGTCATATCAGAATTTGTAGATGTATTTCCCGACGATCTTCCAGGCTTGCCGCCTGATCGGAAAATAGAATTCACAATCGATTTAACTCCAGGAGCGGAGCCAATCACTTCAACAGTTTATCGACTAGCACCCAAGGAGTTAGTTGAGTTGAAAGCACAGGTTGATGATCTTTTGGAGAAGGGTTTCATTCGCCCCAGTGTCTCACCTTGGGGAGCACCCATCTTATTTGTGCCGAAGAAGGATGGAACAGTACGGTTATGCATTGATTACAGGGCACTGAATGCCGTGACCATCAAGAACAGGTATCCCTTACCACGCATTGATGATCTATTCGATCAATTGAGTGGTGCAAGGGTATTTTCGAAGATTGACCTTCGATCCGGCTATCATCAGATCAAGGTGAGGAAGGAAGACATCCCGAAGACAGCTTTCAGGACGAAGTATGGGCATTATGAGTTCTTGGTGATGCCGTTTGGTTTAACCAACGCACCAGCAGTATTTATGAGCTTAATGAACAGGGTCTTTCATCAGTTCTTGGATAAATTCGTAGTGGTATTCATTGACGACATCCTCATATATTCCAAGAGCCCTGAAGAGCACGAGGAACATCTTAGAATCGTGTTAGAGACCTTGAGACAGGAGAAGTTATATGCCAAGCTTAGTAAGTGTGAGTTCTGTATGGACAAAGTACCTTTCTTGGGACATATCATATCAGGAGAAGGACTTTCCGTAGATCCAGAGAAGGTGGCAGCAATAGAGACTTGGCCTACACCCACATCAGTCGCAGAGGTGAGAAGTTTTCTCGGACTTGCGGGATATTACCGAAGGTTCGTAGAAAATTTCTCAAGGATTGCAGAACCAATGACGAAGCTGACACGGAAGGATCAGGAGTTTATATGGACAGAAGACTGCCAGAAGGCTTTTGAAGAACTGAAGAGAAGATTAACAACAGCACCTGTCTTGACTCTTCCTTCAGGGTCAGGAGGTTTTGTTGTTTACAGTGATGCATCAGGCAGTGGACTAGGATGTGTTTTGATGCAACATGGCAAGGTCATTGCTTATGCGTCGAGACAGTTGAAGGACCACGAGAAGAACTACCCGACGCATGATCTGGAGCTAGCAGCAGTGATATTTGCATTGAAGATATGGAGGCACTACCTTTATGGAGAGAGGGTAGAAATCTTTACTGACCACAAGAGCCTGAAGTATGTGTATACTCAGAAGGAGCTTAACATGAGACAGAGACGTTGGCTGGAACTGATGGTAGATTTTGACATCGATCTGCAGTATCATCCGGGAAAGGCGAATGTTGTTGCAGATGCACTCAGTAGGAAGCCTACGGCCTATTTCTTGATGGTGCAGCCCGAGTTATTGAGAGATTTGCAGGAGTTACAGATAGAGGTCGTCTTACCGGGACAGAATGGATTGATGGCTAACCTTGAGATTCAGTCATCACTCGTGGAGAAGATTAAAGGAGCATTGCCCACCGATGCTAGATTCCGAAGACTCAAAGAAAGGACAGAAGCAGGTATTCAGACAGGACTTCGCATCCACGAAGACGGGACCTTGAGGTTTGGAAATCGCCTGTATGTTCCAAACGGAGAATTGAGACAGGAGTTGATGACGGAAGCACATAGCTCTATGTACTCTGTTCACCCGGGAGGAACTAAGATGTACAGGGACTTGAGACAGTATTACTGGTGGCATGGAATGAAGAGAGAGATCGCAAGGTTTGTGGCTAGATGCTTAGTCTGCCAGCAGGTAAAGGCCGAGCATCAGAGGACCGCAGGGATGTTACAGCCGCTCCCGATACCGGAATGGAAGTGGGAGCACATCACGATGGACTTTGTCACAGGATTTCCGAAGAGCCCCAGCGGAAGAGACGCAGTATGGGTGATCGTGGATCGACTCACTAAATCGGCACACTTCTTGCCATTTAGAGTGGGACAGACCACTGAGGTACTAGCTGACATGTATATGCGACAAATCGTCAAATTACATGGAGTACCTGTTAGTATTGTATCGGATCGAGATTCGAGATTTACATCTCATTTCTGGAGAAGCATGCAAGAGAGTCTGGGCACCAGACTCAAATTCAGCACGGCATACCACCCGCAGACAGATGGACAATCGGAGCGCACCATTCAGATATTGGAGGACATGTTGCGATCATGTATGCTAGACTTTGGAGGATCTTGGGAAGATCATTTGCACTTCGTAGAGTTCTCCTACAATAACAGTTATCAGGCCAGCATCCAGATGGCGCTATTTGAAGCTTTATACGGAAGGAAGTGCAGATCACCTGTGTGTTGGAGTGACGTTGGTGAACGTCAACTACTGGGTCCAGAATTGGTAACGCAGACAGTGGAGAAGGTAAAACAGATACAGAATCATCTACGAGCAGCTCAGGACAGACAGAAACATTGGGCAGATACACACAGACGTCCCCTAGAGTTCAAGGAAGGAGATCACGTATTCTTGAGGATTTCGCCCACTCGGGGTACTATCAGATTCGGGAGCAGAGGCAAGCTGAGCCCAAGGTATATTGGGCCATTTGACATTCTAGAGCGCGTTGGTGAGGTGGCTTATCGTCTTGCATTACCTCCATCCTTAGAGGGAGTGCATGACGTATTCCACGTCTCACAGCTGCGAAGGTACGTGACCGACCCAAGTCACGTAGTCGATCATTCAGAGATCGCAGTAGGCCCGAGCTTGAGGTATGAGGAACAACCAGTAGGCATCCTTGACGTCAGTGAGAAGACATTACGGGGACAGACGATCAGACTGGTCCGAGTAGCATGGAAACATCATTCACCAGGCGAATCGACTTGGGAACGAGAAGATAGTATGCGTCAACGATATCCCCATTTGTTCGAGGAGACAGTTGTAAACTAGGTCACCTTGTATTTCCATAACCCTTCTTTAGTAACTTATTCTTTGATTGCGAGGACGCAATCCTTTTAAGGAGGGAAGATTGTAAACACCCTAAATTTTTGAGAATAATTTTAGATGAAGTTATTTCGTTTTGGGAATTTTGGAAACTTAAAACGAGGATGAGTGTGATCTAAAGAAATAATTTTAAGTGTGGCTAGATGGGGTTAAAATATTCTGGAAGTAAAAATTTATTGTGTATGATGGAGAACCGGACGCATGGCATTTTTCGGTGAATTAATCGGACACCGGAGCAACGTATCGAGGACCAAAAGCAATTGGATTGTAAACCAAACCCAAACCCACCAACCCGACCCGCAGGGAGAAACCCTAGCTGCCGGAGTTCCTGTAGCAGCCTATAAAAGAGGCTGCCTCGACATCCGTGTCCAGCTTCTGAACCCTAGCCGCCGCCTTTCTCGAGATCCGCGCCGCCGCTCGAGCTCCTCCTCCTCCCAGGCAACCCCGACCCCGGCCACCTTCCTCCCAGCGCGTCCCCTCCGGCGCGTCGACCTCATCCTCCTGCTTCCCCCTCGCTCCGTCATCTTCCCCGACGCCGGCCACCCTGCCATCCACCTTCCACCGCTCCTCCCCTGAACCCTAGGTCTCCGCCGGCTGCTCCCTGTCGGCGACGCCATCCTCCTTCTTCCCAGAAACCCTAGCCCAGCCGCCCGACTCCACAGCGCCGTCTCCTCCCCTTGCCGCTGCCCTAGTTCTTTCCCCCTCCCTGTTCTTCTTCTCAGCGAGCCCGGAGCAGGCTGCCGGAGCCACATCCCTAGAACTCCGCCGGAGGCAACCACCTCCAGCATCACCATCAACTCTCCTTCCCATCTCGACATCTCCCCGCCGTCAGCTCGACAGCCTGGCCGGATCTCCTTCCGCGCCACGCTCGACTGAACCTCACAGGCAACACCACGATCTCCCCAACTTCGCCTAGCCGCACGACCCGACCTTCCTCAGCCCTCGACCCGCCGCCAGGACACCCGACGCCGGCTCCCACTGACCGCAGCAACTCCGTCAGGACAGTTCGAATCGGACACAACAAACCGTACTCACGGACACGCAGATTTCAGCATTCACGGAGCCCTGTTCAGGTACTGATTCCTCCCTACTCGCGACTCCGTTTTCAATTCCGTCAGTTGCTTTGCGTAGACTGTATACCCCTCTCGGTGCCCGTGCAATTCGCTCGGTGCATCGCGTCCTGTAGCGATCGTACACCGCGATCCAAAAACAGGAAAAACAACGCCCTATTTCACCTCGGAACTGAGTCCGCCCCGCCAATCGGGACGACTTGGTCGCACGCGGTCTTTACCAAACTGTGCGCGACGTTGATACGGTCGTGTGGGTTTTCGCAGAAGTCGATTCGGAGGTGCGTGCACCCCGGAATCAACGCGTATCCGCCGACGACACCCCGTATCCGTTGATCCTGGAACACGCTGTAACTTCGTGTATACACGTCGGATCGAGACGAAACTTGCGCCATCGGATCCGTAGTAATACGCTGGTCCTGTGAGCCAAGTTTGGTTCGATTCTGAGAACGTTGACAAAATCACGTATCGTGGGCCCCACAGGCTCCACTTGACGGGTGATTTTGTGACCGGCTCATCGGAATCCAATTCTGGAAGTTCCGTTGGGTTCGTATCATCGTTCCTGACTTGTAGGCACTGAGTTTGACTAATTTGGAGACCTTTGACCCTGACACGCTTTTCGGTGCAAAGTGGCCCACAAGTGGAACCCGCTTTGGTCCGGAAATGACCATTTTGCCCCTGTGTCCAAATTGGACGTAAGGACAGGCATTTCTAGCAGTTTGATACCTTCTGAGACTGTTGATGATAATTATTACAGCATCTGGAGTAGCCCCTACCGGTTCCACAGATCCCAGGACGACAGTTGATATTCGGACATCAGGCAAGTGTACCTTGCCAAACTCTGCAGCTTAGTTATTTATTTTCCTTGCTATATATATTACTGTGCATGCTCAACCTAGGACCGTTTGACATACTTAGCGTCCGATTATCAGTCGGGTGCCAACATCGTACGCGGTGTTGGGTAAATGTCATCTAGATATGGACATACGTGACACTTTATCTTCTCGTACTGGTCATACCAAGTACACTTGACCCAGGACACTGGACACTGATCATGAGACAGGATCTTCCCGAGATATTCGTGGTGATCCTGTATAGGTTGCAGGACTTATAGAGATACTACATTCTAGATACATTATGACTTGTGCATTAGTTATGACCCCGCGGACATGGACGTGAGACGTTATGTTCATGATTTGTGTGGTTACATTGGGTGGGGAGAGACACACAGACTACAGGCTGATTATATATATACACCCCTATTACCGTGAGGCACAAGGCTCTATAGCCGAGCTTGGCCCATTACTCATATTTACTGCTGCTACCGGCTCCCCTACACAGAGCTTGTAGTATGCTTCAGCCTGAGTTCTAGTGTTGCTCTTATCTTGCATATCACTTAGCTGGTTATTTTAGTATTCCCTTATTGTACCATCTATTGCTGGATAGATTCACAGGCTACAGGTTGATATTATTATGTCGGCTACTCAGTCTCCCGCTGAGCTAGACCACCCCATGATACCCCTGCTACAGGCTCCCCTACACAGAGCTTGTAGAGGTTCAACCTGAGTACTATTGATATTCTCTCTTGCATTATACAGATGTTACATACTTACCCTGCTTATCTCATTATTGCTGCACTGTTTATATTCTGGCTTGTTTTATTTCCTGTACCTTGCTATGTCCCCTGAGGACCTGGCTATGGATTTTGTCCCCAGATTTTGCAGAACAGGTTTACCCCGAGGTTTACGGGACTGCAGCAGGAGGAGCCGATCCAGGAGCTGTACCACCATCTGAGGACGAGGTCTTAGCTGAAGACTTCTCTTGAGCATCCATGTTCATGCTCAGTTTTTATTTATTATTTCAGTCTTTCTTTTCTGGTCTGTAGAACCATTGTACTAGATTTTTATCGGGTTGTTCCCCGAAGTACTTTGTGAAACTTGCTGATGATTTACATTCCTCATGTATTATGTGGATCATATTTTATATCTTGTGTGGATGAGATTAGTTGTGCCATGATTGTCGTAGACTTGTTTTACAGCTTAAGTATGCCCTGATGGATCCATTATATTGAGTTGGTCCATCGGTGCGTACTGCTGGCCATTATCACGCGTCCGATCCCTCGGTAGTTTGGGACTGGGGCGTGACATTGAGGGAAATTGGATTTGCAAGGGAGTTTGGCTAGGTTGAGGGGATGGGTGATATTAGGGTTTCCATAGTATTAGGGATAGTTGTTTATATATAGTAGGGTTTATCGCCTGGGCCTTGGGCTTGTCTGGCTCCTTGGGGTGAGGTCTAGTCCTTCTGATAGGTATAAAGGCTTGGTTAAGACTAGTTTAGAAGTGATCTAGCCTCAATCAGGTTATAACAATTACATCCGTTATTAGGAGAAAGTTGTTTTTAATAAGAATATACTTAGACGTTTGCCACGACTGTTGTGTAGCTACATTAGGGCACAAGATCGGGATCTGAAGGTTACACAAGGTGTAGGTGGGTAGTCCTGCGTGTCTGGGGGATAGGCTCAATTAAACTTAATGAAACCTAAATTGGTCGAGGGGGTTTACAACTTGCAACATTGAGTTTTGTGCCCAATTTGAAAAACAATCGAGATTGGTGCACTAAGTGATTGTCATTAGGTTTTTTAGGTCTAATTAGACTTGTATTAGTTGTGCAAGACTAGCTACGTGTCCATAATTTGATACGAGTATGTTGTATCACGATACTTGTGATACGGGATAATTTTGGAGGGTTTTGTGATTGTTGGTGTATTTCCCTCTAATATTCATTGTAAGTAATTATTTTAGTTATATATAGGTGTAATTGATAGGTATATATAGTACTGGTTGAGTATTAGGAGTTTTGGCAAGTTGGTTGATAGGGTATCATGACATTATAGTATGTATCTTGTCTTTGTTCTCATCTAGTGTTTGATGAATTGACCATTACTAGAGGTGTGTGTGTGTATATATATATATATACATATATATATATATATATATATAGGTTAATGTGTGAGTGTGTGTAGTAGGGAGATAGGAACTGTGCAGTCAGGTCTGTGCATTGGTGTTGTAGTACACATGTGCAAGGGATGGAGGTAACATGGGTTGTCTGAACCAAGGAGCAACTTCAGTATGCATCATGTTGCAATGCAGATCAGGTAGAGGTTAGTTAATGCTAGATCATTACAATATAAGTGGTGTAGTTACACTATAGTTGGGGAGCTCGGGTGTGGCTATACCTACTCTGATGTCATGTGCAGGAGAACACAATAACTGCAGTAACAGTGAGTATCAGTGGGGAGCTTCACTATAGTGAGCTAATGCAGTTGCTACGTTAACAACAAGTTGGGAAGGAACAGTTACAAGGTTGTGACTGTGAGTAGCAATGCCATATGGGGAGTATCGGATGATTTTGTGAAGTTACTTGTACTGTGTGATGTAAGGAAGGGCTTAAGTGTGTTAGTAAGTATGATGGACTAATAATGGAAGTTTAGCATCATGGGTGCCCTGGCAATTGGAATATTGGTATATGCTTAAGTGTCAGTGAGGAGACATGGATGACTGTGTATATGACTACCTATATTTGGGTAACTAATATAATGTATATAGGTAGGTATGTACATTAGTGGATAATTGCATATAGTGTACATATATCTATATACATATACACATATATGTATCTCTTAGATAAGTTAAAGTATGATACCATATCTGTGATGTGTTACTAAGCCTGGAGTGCATGAGTATTTAGTTTAGTTGTTTCTAGTTTATATTGGTAGTTCAAAGGTATGGGGACTCGGGTAATGAAGAGATCATCTATAGGATTTGAGGAGTATTAGTAGATGGTTGATGTGTAGGTATCACTATTGTGTGTCAGGTATAAGTGATCGTGTATAGGATTTGAGGAGTGTATCTTAAGGATAATGTGTATCAGTAGTAGTGGCCTAGTTTCATGAATGTGTTAGTGATGTTATAACCAAGGTATTGACATTAGATATTTGGTTAAGTAATTGTTATAGGCTAGAGTATTAGTTAAGAGACTATATAAGGGTAATGGTTAAGTAATACTAAGATAATGAGTTAGGCCAAGGGTTAGTAGGTAATATAGTATGAGTATTCTGATACTCTTTGGGCTAGGTGAGCAACTTGGTGTATTAATACATCAAGGATAACTTAGTTGGTACCATAAGATAAGTAATAGGAAATAGGATATTATGATACAGGGTATCTCAAGTGTCTAGATATTACATAATACTATATATTCCTAGTTTATATATAGATATTTGGTGATTAAATAGTATATGAGCAATATTTAATACTTAGTTATATTAGCTAGTTTAGCTAAGACCTTCAAGATATGAACCTAGAAACTTAGGTATAGATTAGTACTACCTAGAATTGACTAGTTTGACCAAGTTTGACTAATTTGACCTTGAGTTGACCTAGTTTGACTTTTTGGCCTAGTTTGACCTAGCGATGACTTGTAGACCTATAATTTAACTAGTTTAACTTTATTATAACTTCAAAATAATGTATTGATATGATATTCTATATTTAGGTCTTTGAGGCACTAATACGGGTATAATTTGATACTTTATCCTGGATTCCATATGAGTACATCTTTTTGTTAGTTTTAATTATATGATAGTGTATATATCAAATGTTCTAGAACTGTATACTCAATTCTGACACATTGTTACATGGACTGGTACTATATGGATCCTGTCAGGAGATGTTATCTCTTATCGTGTACTTCGAATATTCCTTTCACATATATTTTATCGTGTGCAATTGGTATTCCTCGTTCTCGTGGTCATTCGTGTTCTCCGTGTACTTATATTATATTTGTGTACGTAATATATCGTGATCAGATCCATGAGTATTGGTTGGGACGGAGGAGTAGGAGTTGGTTATATGATCAAGCCCATAGTGTATTCAGAGTTTTATACTTTGCTCCAATCCTGACTGGATAATATTTTTCAGTAAGTATTATGCTCTCCATTCCTAGATTTTAGAGATATGCCATAAAACGGATTTCTCTTATACTGTGGACTTGAGGTAAAAATTGTAGAGATTAGGCTCACTACCAGAAAAAGTCAAATTAGCGACGTTAAAAAACGTCGCTAAATGACCAAAAAATATCGATAATCACTTTTAGTGACGTAATTAGCGACGTTTTAAAGAAGTGGAACAAAGCACATCGGTGAAAGAAAAAATGTCGCTAAACGTCGCTATACCGACGTTTTTTAGCGACTTAAATGTGTCGCTAAATTAGCGACGTGTAGCTACGCAGCGTCACTAATTATCGACGTTGATTAACGTCGCTAAACGTCGCTAATTAGCGACTTATATAGCGACATTACAGCGACGTCTTTAATGACCTGGCAATACTGCCATGTCAGCAATTAGAAACGTACAGCGACGTTTTTAGCGACATGTTTAGCGACGTTATTAGCGACGTTTATTAATATCGCTAATTAGTGACGTATTTAGCGACGTGTATATATGTCGCTAAATATCACTAAACATCGCTAAAACGTTGCTAATTTTATAGAAAAAATAAAAAAAAGAATACTTAATTGTTTCAAAACTATTATTCCTGCAGTTTATTATATCACAATCTGTAAAAATAGACCCGGAGCAACCCTCCGTTGAATTTCTTGGTTTGCCAATCCCCTTGGGTTGAACACTCAACACCGGTAAAATAACATATTTAATATGAATAATATAATAAAATTTGAAGAAAAGAAAGCATCCAGCAAATCTTATGGTAAAGAATACGGCAAATATATATCCATACAATCTTATCCTAAATAATACAAAAAATACAAATATCCAGCAACTAGCTATACTACTGCGGATCTGCCGGAGGCTGACCACCGGCGCGCATAAAGGATAAGAACAGCTCATACTGCTCTCGTGGAATCGACACTGATGTCGATGGAGAAGGCAGTGACGTCGATGGAGTCTGTGCCAATGTAGGCGCACCAGAAGGTTGTACCCGCTCCAAGTCTGCGAGTCGCTGGTTGTAAGAATCCATGGTAGATAACAGTCTCGTACTGCTATGAACTATTGAATCCTGCATCATCGGCAGCCTCTCGCCCATCGATAGCTGTGATGCCTGCAGCTCCGTGATGTTGCTGTCTGTCGAGGCTCTAATATCATTTGTCAAATTTCGGAGCTCCGTGATGCTGCGATCGAGCATATCGAATCGCGCAATAAGTGTCGGATCATCCGCCTGCGACTGGGACCGGGGATGCTCCTCCATCCTTTGCAGTAAATTATCACGGAGAGATGCAATATGATGGTCAAAGGCCTCCTGGACTCTAGCCAACGACTGTGAGGACTGTGTGGAAAGCGCAGCTATCGGGGAGCCCTAGATGACTACGTCACAACCAGGGCGCCATAGGATCCCGTACCGTAGTACGTACCCCTCTTGAGACCACCAGCTGCGGTCACCCATAGGTCGTCCACCGACGGAGCTGGAGCGGGCTGCGAGTAAGTACCAGCCTCTCAAGGTGTAGGTGCACTAGTAGTCGCCCGCTCACGCAACCTAAGATACTCGGCCTAGAAAGGTTTGGAAACTCGATAATTGCCTAAGTTATATTAAAATTAACACAAAGTAAAGTAATACTTACATAGGTCTGCGAGGCCCTCTCATCAATGAGATTTTCGTCCTTGCGATGGATGGCCAAGAAGACGGTCACCATGTTTGCATCCTCACCCCTCTGTACCTGTTAAAAATATATTATTTAGTACTAAACTTAAATATTTTTTCCTACTACCATTTTATGGTACTTATATTAAAATAATATATTTTAAAAGAAAAAACATACCAAACGACGAAAATGTTCCCTCATCGAAATCGAGCCACCACACCACTTGGCTGCATTCCGCCTAGCCGCCTTGGCCTTCTCAGACCTTCCCTTGTAGCTCGGATCATCGAATCTAGCCCTCATCGCAGTCCACTGCGCAGGCGTGATCCAACTTTGGATCGGTTTTTCAGCACGATCACGAGCCTTCTGGTCATCCAGAGCATCTCGGATAAGCTTGGCGGCAATGGTAGGAAAGAGCTGCTCGATCAACTCGGTCCAGTGCGGAGGATAGAAATACGTTTACTATAATAAATAATTTAGTAAGTGAGCATAACGGATAAGTTATATAATATACATAAATTAGAGGATTTATTTAATATACTTTTACCTAGAAGTGCGCTAACCAGAATGCCTTCCTCTCCTCTGGAGCCTCAGAGTAGTTGACCCAAGGGCCACCGTTGTTGTTCCTCAAAAATTGGCCCAGGCGTCTCTGAACCGACGATGGACGATATCTATACAGAGATAATTATTTTGATCGAAAAAGTCAATATACGATGAATAAAGAAATATACGATATATATTATGCTAAACCATCTAATTGACTTACTTTGTACCGTCGGCCCAAATCTCTGTCCTCGTCTCCTCCAGAGGTGCGCATGGAGGATCTTGCTGATGCTGGGACAATGTGGGCACGACCTCATCGATATGCTTATTTGTCCCCATGGTTCCGTCAGCAGGAGGAACGCTGGACGAGGGAGTACTATCACGCCTGGAACTACTCGTCCCAACAGTTGGAGATATGAGTGATCGATATACTAGAGTACTGGGCGACGACGATCCGGAACCAACAGTAGGCAGTACCGGAGGAGCACTCTGTCTACCTCGGGACCTGCCAAATCCTCCGTGTCATCCTGTCATACTTGATAACAACATATGATGAATATAGAAAAACACAAATATATAGTACATTCTACAGTCAAAATATGATGCATATCTCAAAGCATTCTACAGTCAAAATATAATACATATATTCATTAAAATATACATTCTACAGTCAAAATATAGTTACATTCTACAGGCAAAATATTTTATTTTTAGTCATCTTCAGAAAATTTATCTTGTTGGCCTTCCTCGTCCTCCTCTTCCTCTTCCTCCTCGTCTTCACTTTCATCTACTTCGTCTTCGTCTTCCTCTTCGGATAATTCTACATCTTCTACATTATTACTCGTGTTTCAAACGGAAAGCCTTAGTACGGTCCATGCAATACGGACATGAGAGACGACCATGGGTGCTCCATCCCGATAATATTCCATAGGCCAGAAAGTCGTTGATGGTCCACATAAGTGTTGCCCTCATCTAAAAATTCTGCTTTCTAGAAACATCATACGTGTTGGCACCTACTTCCCACAGCTGATTCAACTCATCTATCAAAGGTTGTAAATACACATCGATGTTCCTCTTCGGATTGTTTGGACCCGGGATAATAACGGTTAGGAACATATGTGGAGTCTTCATGCACATCCAAGGTGGTAGATTGTACGGAATGACGATCACAGGCCAACACAAATACTGGAAGCCCGAAAGTCTGAATGGGATAAAACCGTCAGAGGAGAGCCCCAATCTGACATTACGTGGATCCGAAGCAAAATATGGATACTCTCGATCAAAGTGCTTCCATGCTTCTCCATCGGATGGATGATCCAATACTCCTTCGATCTGTTTTTGCCTGTGCCAACTCATATTTTCTGCAGTCTCCTTAACCATAAACAACCGCTGCAACCGCGGCGTCAAAGGCAAGTAGTGCATCGAATCGGTAGGCTTCCTTGCACCGACAGACTTGCCTCTAACAGTGGCCTTGTAGCGATCTGTACCACAAAATTTGCACGCATCTCTATCCTTGTCGTTTTTGTAGTACAATATGCACCCATTGCGACATGCATCAATTTTCTCGTATCCCATCCAAAGCGATCTCACCATCCTCTTAGATCGATAGAAGTCTTTAGGCAACTTTGCACCCTCGGGCAAGATCTCTATAATCAAATCAATCAGTCGAATATAGCATTCTTGCGACATGTTAAAATCGGACTTGATGCTCAATAATCTTGTAACCACCTCCAACGGTGAATGATCCTCACAACCAGGATATAGTGGAGTCCTTGCATTCTCCAGCAACTCCATAAACTTTGCAGCATCGGCATTCGGTGCCTCCTCACCTGTATCATAATTGTCTGGATTGCAACTAGGTCCCGCCGTATCATAATTGTCTGGATTGAAACTAGGCCCCGCCGCATCATAAACCATGTTCACCCACCCGTCGTCGTAAGCATCGTGGTCATGGACATCCATAAACGGCTCCACATAATGCTCTGACTCCGATGCTAGAGACACAAGTTCTCCATGTACGGTCCACTGATAGTAATTCGACGTGAAGTCCTTCGAGTACAAATGATATGTGACTTCCACTTCTGGATGATATTTCCTGTTACGACATCTCACACACGGACACTTAATTTTGGTACCGTCCATGTACTGAGGGAACGACTTAGCGAACCGTAGGAACTGCTGTATACCCTAAATGAATTCATCCCGCACACCGCATATGTTATCAGGATGACGGTTGTACATCCACGAACGATAACGCAGATAGTAATTCATATCCATTTCTAGATACTTCTACAAAAATGACAATATGTATCATATTAATTATTACATACAGTGTGGTTCTCTAAAGAAGAAGCTGACAATTAGTTGGCTAGGTAATCTATATTTGAAGTCTCATAGAAGAAGCAAAGTAGGATATATATGATTATAATTGTGCATTACCGTCAAGAATAGTCCTACGGCCCTAATGTAGCTCTGTCTCTGTTTATATGTGGAAACTGAGCCCCATATCCATAATCGACCTTTCCTTCTTGCCCTAATAAGTGAAGCGATCATACATAAACCGGAGACAATCAACTCCAATAACTGATCAGATCAATATGGTCCATGTGATAGTTTGACTTATCAGGGTGCCTACAATAGAAATATGGTCTAAACCCATAGAGAATTTGTTATGCTTATACATGGATGTATGCTTGTGTCTTATATGTACAATCGGTACCACACTCCAATACTGGAGGAGTAACAAGGTCAGCTACGCATTACGGGATACACTGGCATGATGAAAATGTATGAAATGAAACTTTAACAATCATTCAGTTAAGTACTAAGTCAATCAGGAAATCAAATAAACTCCTGAGCCTATTAAACTAATTCATACTTCCAGAACCAGTATACATGTGGTATGCCATTTTGGCAGTATATCCAGGTTGGTGCTCACCAAGGCCAAAATGTACCAATTCTCAATCATCTCTAACAGTCGTTCCATAATAATAAATTACTATCCAACAATCAATTTCAGACTAGACCCAATCACCACAACGATGAATACAAGACGATAATGAGATAATCTATAACTATGATACGAGAAATTAGCGGGTAAATACGACAACAAGTAAATGTAAGCACTATACAATTTGAGATTGTGAACGAAGCATGCTATCGTGTGTAAAACAGTAAGGAGAAGCTATACGCTATAATACTGATTCTAGGGCTCGGGATTCCTCGCTATTTTCAGCACGCTTTTATCCAAAATCAACAACGTATCATATAGGTAAGTTCATAAATGATCTAAGCTAGCTATAGGAACAAGTTTCATCTGATTCCGACATGTATTAAGAAAGTTAGAACAATTTACCCTTAAGTTGTCATTTTTATCGCAGATCTCAACATATATCAAAATGTAAATGGAAAGCTGTGAAAAGCGTGCTAAAAATGGTCACGTGTGTGTGTCGCAGATCTCAACAAGATATCACAGAAACCCTAACCCTAACCCCAGGTCAAAAACCCTAACCCTAACCCCAGGTCCCAGGTCAAAAACCCTAACCCTAACCCCAGATCAAAAACCCTAACCCGAACCCCAGGTTAAAAACCCGAACCCTAACCCTAACCCCAGGTCAAAAACCTTAACCCTAGGTCACGTGTGTGTGTCGTGTCAGTATGTGTGTCGTGTTTGTGTCACTTTGTAACGTGTGTATGTCGTATCAGTGTCTGTGTGTTTGTGTGTGTGTGAGAGAGAGAGAGAGAGCGGGTACCTAGAGGAGGAGGAGGAGGAAGGGGGGAGAGGACGCTGCCGGAGGGGGCGTCGCCGGGAGGGAGGAGAGGGTGTCGCGGGTTTCGAATTTTGAAGAGGGAGAGGAAGAGCGAGAGCGAGCGAAAGATCGAAAGAAATGGGAGGAAGCAACCCTAATTAAAACAAATTTGGCAACGTCACTAATGACGTCGCTAATTTAGCGATGTTTAGCGACCTAAATTGACTTTGCTAATGACGTCGCTAAATATCCAAAAGACATACGTCGCAAAATACGTCGCTAAACGTTGCTAAATGAAATATTTTAGCGACGTTTAGCGACCTAAATTGAACTTATAGCGACTAATCTTTTAAAAACTTAATAAAATCGCTAAACATCGTTAAATGTCGCCAATTAGAGAAGTCTAACGACGGTTTTTAATGGAGTCGCTAAATTAGCGACGTTTTCTTTGTCGTCGCTAAAAAATGTCGCTAAACCCGCTTATTCTAGTAGTGGCTAGAGTTCTTATTCCCTATCATGTCCAGATTTATTTCCTTAGAGTATTATCCGGATTATCTTTCTTATTCGTTCTTTCTTTAGATTATTGTGATTTAGTATATGATAGAACTAGTTGTATTAGTATGTTTGATAGTAATATCCTAATGACCTAGACAGTGTTCTACCGTCGATTCTGTGGCATAGGATGGACGTACCCACGTACTCGTTCTCCTACATCGGGTATGGGTCATAAAAATGCTCCTCCATATTTTTAGCAAAGTTATGGAGACCACGATGGATACAACAAACCAAGGCCGGTAGAAGGGCCAGCTTGTGGCCGAAAGCCAACTTTACGAGCAAAAAAATGAGGGCACGACTGATCCTCTCTATTATCCCAAACCTGCCCGGGACTATGCAGTTGTGCAACCAAAGCATCAAGTATCCCGCCAGGACAACCTTGGCAAACAACTTGTGGGTGTCCATATAGAAGTAGCTGAGCTACTCTTCGAGGTCACCTAGATCATCAAGGGGTTTATCCCCTTCCTCCGAGGAGCCCTCAACTTTCTCACCCTCAACAGCTAGTTCCCTTTGCGCCTGAATTAAATCAGCCACTTCTTGTTTGGATCGTAGAATCTGGACATGAACTCTAGTAGACTCCTTTGATCCCGACAAGAGATAGTGAGTCCTAGTTATTATATGAGGAGAAGACCCCTTAGAAGACTTCTTGTTCTTCTTCGACAATCGCTGATAAGTGTCATGATGGCACAATAATTCATGGTATACCGCCATGATTTCCGAATTCTCTGCCTCTAAATCTCTGAGTTTTTTATTACTCGGGGTGTACTCTTCGTAGGGTACTTCGCCCCAAGGAAGCTTGGAGACAGTATGTATCTCATGCAAGGCCAGTCCCATCTCGCCGCCAGGCATAAAGAAAGTTCCCGTGCGCTAATTGTATAACTCCAGCAGAATAAAAAATAGGGGCTGATTCATCTCTAGACTGTAACATGTACCCCTTACAGCAAAAAATAAGTCGGAGGCTCTGAGCTCCCTCTCATACTTCTTCAGAATCAACAAGGTTAGGTGACACCAGGAGGGGATATAATATGCCCAGATAAGATCCCTCAACTGTCATGTGGGGTAAGACCCCTTCTTGGAAACCTGATGAAGAAAAGTGCCAACCGCATATATACTAAGGTTCGGTCCCAGTTCACTTCTGACGAGGCCGATCTTCAGTCCAAACGAGGAGTACGAGTGTGACTCCTGTGCGCTTTAAAACTCGCCTTTGTTTTTTCTAACCCCACAACGGATGTTGCCAATGAGGGCCCCATTTTGCTCAGGTATCAAGTTTTAGCCTATCTGTCGTGGACCCATCATCACCTTCAGTTCCGACAAAGACAGAAGAGGTTCAAAGGAAGGGAAATACATTTCCATCCCGTGAAAGGTAAAAGACCAGTTTTCTCTAGTCGTACCCATCTCAGACTGAGAAGCCTCCAGCACATCCCCGAACAAGAAGTATGACTTCTTAAAGAAGCGTTGACCATCTCCAACAGGGATCTCCCCCGAGTTTATTTGGCTCAACAAGAAGGAAGCCATTTGTTCAGCAATCTTTTATTGTTGCTCAGGAGGAAGATCTTTGTCAATCTGAATCTTGGTGGCCGAAACCAAGTCTCTAAGGTTCATGTTCAAAGGAAGCTGGTTATGACCAAGGACGAGTTTACTGGAGGGTGCAGTGCGTAAAGTCACTGCAAAAACAATAAGGAGTTTGATCAAAATCATTGAGAGAACTTATCAATGTTCTAAGTGAGATACTGATGCGGCTGGGTTACCCATGCAATAGAGTTGTTCATGCGGCCGGGTTACCCATGTTGCCAAATGATTCATACGCCAGGGTACCCATGCGGCAGATTTTTTCATACGACCGGGTTACCCAAGCGGCCGAGTTGTTCATGCAGCCGGGTTGCCCATATGGCTGGGATACCCATGCGGTAGCGAGAAGTAAGCGCATAGACTCATCCATACGACCAACTGTGCACGTACATGTGTCTCTGTGTTCCAAACCCGACTTCGTCTTCCCCAAAGGACCTACCCTTAATCGATGTCTGAACGACGATAAGAAATGGAGGAGGGTCCTCCTCGACAGCGCGACCCTTCCCCTTGCCTTTTCCCTTTTTCTTGGGGGCCTTCTTGGTAGCGGCAGCGGAGGAGGAAGCTTTGGGGGGAGCCATGGCAGCAAGGAAGAAGAAGAAGAAGAAGAGAGAAAAGACTTTCAAAAAAATTCTCTCCTAAGACCCCCTTATATAGGATATAGTATGTGCTCGGGATAATAATGGCGATCGTTCAGGTCCCGATGCATCTCGATTTATATAACGATAAGAGATGATGGCGACTACTCGATCGTTGAACTACTTTATCCTCTCTAAATTGTCGCCTCGGACTCTGTGTCAACAGACGACTCAGAATCCTAAAAAAATTCCTCGGAGATCGAGCCAAATCTTCTTATTTAATGAAGATCTGACAGCCTGACAGAAGCATCTATGCGGCAACGTGTCTATGCTGCATGACACCAATGCAGCCAAAAGTGCTCGACCATGCTTCTTGTTCAAAGTATTCCAAACTTGTCATTTTGGAAACTTTGAAGGGTGTCTTATAGAAGCATAGAAAATCCAAAGTCATGCAGACCGCATAGAGCCCATGAACCCTCAATATGAAGTCAGGCCGCAAATAAATTGCATAGAGCCTATGCGGCCAAGGGGCTCGTCAAGCCTGACAAAGTCTCTATGCTGCCCTGACAGCTAAAGAGTCGAGAGCCGCATAAGGTCCCTGACACAGCATTTAAAGTTCTGACATTACATCTTGAACGCTTCGAGATTAGTAAAAATGGCGGCACATAAAAAGATAAAAATTCACATTAATGCATTGATGACCCTGTCAGACGAGCCGTACCACATGGTCACTCATATGTGGCCTCGTCATTATGCTGCCAATGTGTCCAAAAGACCTGAGCCAAATGAGAGAACATATGCGGCCAATATGCTATATGACCAAGATGTTATGCGGCTCTCAGGTTGCAAGATATTTTCATTACAACTAAAAAGATCTTCAGACAATTAGTGTTAACTATGTGTCCAGCTGACCAAGTTACGCACACAACGGAGTTGAAAACAACCCCGGGATATTATCAACAGGATAACCCAACCAAGTCCACATGACAGTACACTTGTGTTATGTGGCTACATTTGCAACCGTATTCTGTTGAAGTATCCTCATGCGGCTACCAAACAGCGGCATATACGGCACATATAGCCCGTCAGTATGATGGCTATAAATAACAGGCAGCATACCCCATAAGTTCTCGGCTAGCAACGTATGTGCACACAAGCTCAGGAAAAAGAAAATAGAAAAGAGCATTCTCATTCCCTCGTCGGACCGTCAACGGAGTAAAGGAGTAGTTACAGTACTCGATCTCCATCGTCACATTCCCCATAATCAAAATATTGTACTTAGATCTTCTGTCTGGGATTTCTTTGTACTTCTTCTGTTTGTTGTTCAACCAAGTTCTTTCAACACTTGTAATGACAAAAAATAATCAATATGAATCATTTCAACATAAGATCGGTTAAGTCTGCATAGATATTCTTATTAGTATGCAGTCCAACTATGTGAGGAATATTGGTGATATAATCTCACACCACAAAGGACATGCCATATAGGACTTCGATGGCCGTACAAAGTGTCATTCATGAGATTGCGATCCCCAATAAATGTCTTGTTTATACCCAGTACTACCGAAGCACTATGTTTCCTCCTAGGCTGAACAATCTTGGTGCCCCGGTGCATCTCGTTCGAGAAAATTAACCAAACCTTGTGCACAAGTTTTTCATGACTATGCAAAATCTACGTTATAAAATATTAAAGCATAAATTGCACGATAAAGAAATGTAAGTAAAGCCTTCATATTATCGATCTTTTGTGTCCACTTCCTTTTTTATTCAGATTGGAGACTCGTAGGTCCCAACTTACAGACCTTCTCGTGGCCCGGTGGTACCAAACCATATTTATGTTCTCGCATATGAAGCATTTCCTTCATAGTTACTGTGCACTGATGCACTTCATAGAAGTACAGATGTCCAATGTTCAATATTCAATTCTCAGTGTTGCAAGCATATAAGGTGATTTACATATAATTACTTCTTTCTCCTTTAAACTTATATTATAATATTCTTGTGTCAATTATACTAGCAGTGATATTTCATGTGTTTCTTTAATTACAGCAATATTGTATATAAAGCATCACCATCTTTATGTAGACTAGAGCAGCATTCAGTTATGAAACACAGTAAGGTAATAGTAGCATCCATTTTATTAGGACATGAAGGATTAGAGGAGAAGGGACAGATCCACTCACTTATACAAATATAACATGCACTCTTCGATCCCACAAACACCTATGATTCCTCAAGAGATGGTCTGATACCATCAATTATTTTATCATCTTTTCCAGTTTTATTCTTTTATGAATTTGAGCCTATTTGTATCTCACACCATATCAATTTTGATATGGAATATTTGCAAACTATTTTAGTTTTAATGGAATTAATTAGTTTGTTATAAAAAAATTATCATGGTCAGTCATTTACGACCATCAATGTCATGGACTATTAGTACCAAAGTTCTCTACAATTTAATTATTGACCCCTTCCTCTTACTAGTGCTATCACTAGACCACTCATTTGGTGGTACCGTAAATATTGTTACAATATCTTGTGTTCATAAAATTTCTACAGTGACCAAGAGAGAGGAGTAGATGATTGTAGTACCCCTATTCTCTCAACGAACATAGTCGGTAGGGGGTGGTTGAGAAACTTTTCTACAGTCACCCCCTCTCTAATTCCAGTTTTGTTGGAGTTTGTATGTGTGTTTGTATTTTTTTTGTTTTGCATTGGCATAAATTTTACTTTTGCATTTGAGAACTGTTTGCTCAATTATCTTTAATCAAACGCAATGAGATTTATTTTCATCATTTTATCTTACAAAAATTCCCCAATATTGATGATTTTACAGATTTACTAATATGACGGATTTTAGACTATAATCAATCTAAGAGACTTATATAGATAGATATGCTTTTCATTAAAAAATCCAAATAAACTTAAGATTATAACATTCTAGACTTTACGTTAAAACTAACTTGTTAGAGTATTGCAAACAAGGCATTACCCATATAGTTTTTATCTTGTATATATATTTATGTTATAAAAAAAAATTCTTGTTAACAGAAAATAAAACAAAATACTAAATTTAGTGTAATCGGTCTTCAAGGGTGAGTCGTGTACGAAGAACTGCCCTAATAGAATATTCAATGTCTATTGTGCAGACTTCTTCTGAATTCCTCCTAGAAGTAAAACTCTCCTTTTGTCAGCTTTTCGTCACTACACACTGTTATGGGAGAATGACCCGAACTTAGCTTTTGTCCAGAGAAAGAAAATGTAACACAAAATTTTGTGAATAAGGAGAGACAAAAATCTTTATGGTTTTGTAAAGAATGAGAGATAATTTTTTTTTGTTTTCTTATTGACCGTAACCATACAATTCAAAAAATATAGTATGTATAGGTAGCCCATAAACCAAATACACTTAATAAAGTTTTAATAAAAATAATGATGCTAACAGGATAAATAATAATATAGCTATTTGAAAATTAAACTATTGGTCCATTGGCTAATTAATTTTGTAACGAACAAAATCATAAAAGTCCAAATTGTCAAAAAAGAGCAAATAAAAAAATTGGGTCTAAACTCGAACCTGAAAAAGAAATTCAGATCGACATTTAAGGCACGCAGATGTGGGCACATATCTGCAGGCATTACGTGCGCCAAATTGAACCAAATCGAACCAACTAAACCAGGTCGGGCGATGACGCGTACGTGTGGCCCATTGGCCCCTACACCCACATTCTGACCACTTACAACAATCTAAACAACCCCTAAAATGCCTATTAGTATAGCACCCAACAAGAAGTAGAGGTCATTTATCATACCCTGGTTCCGCAGAACCAAAATTCACCACTGGACGTGATATCGTATAAGACCACTGGACTTGATATCGTACAAGTCTAAATTTTACTTGTACAAGATAAGAACAAACGTGGTCAGTAGAACATTTCAAAAATGAAGTGATTGCGGCAAAAATAAGGAGAAAATTTGAATAGACACAAGTATACAAAATGATTCTCTTTACTAATAAAAATGTAACAGAATTACAAAGACTCAAAGCCAAAGAGATAACTCGATTACAACCTCTCTCTCTCTCTCTCCCTCTCTCTCTCTCTCTTTCTCTCTCTCTCTCTTAATATAATAATATATACCACAAGGCTAATATCTCAAGAAATATACAAACAATGTTATTCCATATATTATGTCATTTATATATAAATGATAACATCTCCAGCCGAACCTCTTCAAGTTGTCAATCTATGCTCCAATCCCTCAGCACGACCAACCAAAAGTTCGTACCTAAGAAGATCTGGTTGGATTCAGTACATTATCGTATATGGTGAGTGGCCTCTAGCCAACTCAACTAAAACTAACACGTTGATTAAGTAAGTGCAGTTATATATATATGATCTTTTTAATGTTATCTTAGGATAAGTTAACAATTCATGAGTATATATGTGTCCATAAGCATAAAAGTATCATGCAACAAAGTTGATCTTACTCAATACTTACCATCCTTCATTGTTAATACAACGAAATCAATTTATAAAAATTAATTGTGTCATAAGTGTGTCCATGTATCAATTGTTATCTTCTATAAAAATATATGTGTGTCGTGCATTCATCCCTCAACTTGTCAAGCCTGCAAGTAGATAACATTAGCATGCAACTTAACTATATTTAGGTCACTAACACCACAAGCCATCCAGGACTATTCATGGTAAGACGATGATCCTTTTGCGTACAGGTAGCTAGCCCAACCGAAGGTCCCCTAAATACATGTATATAGAACTTATTAACCTGGGTCCTCGTAGGCTGATACGATCCCGATGCCCCGATGATCATTCGATGAATCAAAATCTTGTGCACAAGTTATCCAATGATCATGCAAATGTGTGAATAGTCAAGACTCTAACACAAATGCATACATGGTACATAAACTAAAAGTAACTATACATGCATCTCTTCTTTCCATTACCATATTCCTCGAGTCATCGCTCACAACATTCTTTCCATTCCAGGGATTCTACCTTGGCGACCCAATGGTCCCAAACCTTTCCATTATTTCTATTTCTTTGAAACCACGATACTATAATTCCATAAGATACATCATCATAACACTATATTCCACATCTAAAACATAGCAATAGAATTATACTCCATACGATAACATACTAAAAAGGTACAAATCTACATCTATACAATAAGTTAATAATTCATGCGATATGTATCTATATTATACAATTTTATATCAACAATTTAACAATTTTGTGTTCTATAGCAGCAAGTTACATAAATGTGATTACTCTCTTTTATCTATCTTAGTTTTTTTTTATCACCATGCAACAAAACTCATAGCATAACGAACTAAACATGCAATATCCATTTACTACGTGTGAAGGTAAAGGAGAGAATGATCAAAATCATTCACCTTGAAGAAACAAATATCTCAATCGAGCAGATCTCTGAAAAACTTTTCTACATGAACCCAAGTCCAAAAAAAATTTAGAGCCAACAAACCATCTCAATACACTATGTAGAGTGGGGTATTACATATACACCACTCAGAAGAAAAAATTTCTCGAAACTTATAAGAACAAATTTCTCATCCAACTACATCACTGACGAATAAAGAAACTTCTACTTAATTTTTGATTCAAACTTCGATGCTGACTCCACGACAGAATTACCATCCAAATATGCACAATAAGACCCACAAAAATCATAAAATACCTTTCATTTTAATCAACACTTGCAAAAAAAATTCTGCACACAACAAACACATCTGCAATAGCTCTCTTCACTTATGCCTATGTCTTCTCTTCCAACCTATAGCTGCGCCAAAATACACAAACATATGAATCCAATGAACCTGTGAAGCTTCTTCGTTCATATCCAACTTGAATACGCCTTACATAACTTCAAAGATCTATCATCAATCAATGCAAGCTCATTCACGTCTTAGCCAAATCCATTGAACAGCTTATACCACCAAACTTAATTCAACTATTTCCAAGGCTTAACCAAAATACGTAAATAGTGTCCTCTCTAATTCCTTCATATACTACGGTACGACTAGGGTTGTCATAAATAAAGCATTAATTTGTATTTGACAATGCTGATACCATAGTCATTATTTGTGAGTTGGCTAACGCTAAGAAGGTTCTGCTTCAAATTTGTAACAATGTAAACATTCTTGATGTATGGTGGCCCATGCAGGTTTGTCTTCACAAATAGTACGAAATCGTAGTGGTACCTAGGTTTAGTCGTACCACTATGAGCCTGTAATATTAGGAACTCGTCACAGCATAGGCCAATTGTATTGTTATGTATTTTCTCTTATTGACCGTATCTCCTTTTGGACTTATGTTCACTTTTCTCTATTCCAAAGAATGGCTAAGGGAAGCAAGGAGACGCAAGGCCGCACTTCCAATATTACGAATTTTGGTAGGGCATCCTCTACCCATCCAGTGGCCCAGTAGGAGACTGGGACTCTTCCTCCCCCCCCCCATCTTTTCTAGCTAAGGGTCACATTCCTACCATTTCGGTTACTGGATCATTGTTGCTAGATGGAGCGCAATTGCTTGAGTTTTTCAGAGGAATGATGGTTGCTCAAAGACTCTAGGATGAGGCACAAAAAGAGCAAATCGTTGTCATGAGGGAAAGCATGGAGAATGCTCACTTGGTATCATTAAGAGCCATGGAGCAGATGATCGCTCAATACTCTACCCAAGCCAAGGCAAAAAATATTCTGGACTTCAAGAAGCTCAACCTCCACGACTTCAACGGCACCGAGGGGATTATCTACGCGGATGAGTGAATTGAAGACATTGAGAGAGGCTTTTTCGCATTGCTAAGCTTCTAGAAGACTTGAAGATCGAAGTCGCGTGACTTCAGCTCCATGATATTGTTAGGACTTGGTTCAGAAATGAACCCAAGCTTGCAGTGTCGGGACTTACTTGGGAGATGTTCAGAGAATTATTCAAGAAGAAGCTCTTCCCGGCCATAGCCAAAGAGGTTCTGGAGAGGCAATTCCAGAACTTAGAGAAAGGGAATCACACCATGGATGAGTATGCCTCAGAGTTCAGCCAACTCAGCCGATTCGTCGACTACATGGTTCGAGATCTCGAAGACTGAGCCAGAAGGTTTCGCCAAGGACTAGCCAAGGAGATTCTCGTGCATGTCATGATAAATGGGGCAAAGACTTATGGAAAGATCGTCTTGATCGCCTAGGGAGTCGAGGTCGACTTGGACCTTCGTCACAAACAATGTCGGGATGATCAAGGAGACAACAACAAAGGACCAACGAAGCAGCATAAGACTTTCCAGCATCCACCTCAGATTTCTCATGTACTTGCACCAGTTCAGCATCAGTAGCAGCAGAGGCAGGAGCAACAGGGTTCTTCTTGCTACTACTGTAAGAAGTCAGGACATACTTGGGAGACCTGCCGGAAGACACTTGGAGTTTGTCTCTTTTGCAGATTGAATGTGCACCAGAAAAATTTCTTGAAAACCTGTGCTATTGTAGGTGGATTCAGGGTCTAAAGTTTCCCGACGGGTACGTTTTGAACTTGAGAAGATGCGTCGACCTCAAGGAGAACAAAATGGTGGGTATGAAGAGCTACGATTGTCACATATTCCTGGAGAGGTTAATTTCGATTGCATTTCGAGAATTCTTACCTCAGGTCGTTTGGGACCCATTGACATAGCTGAGCATATTCTTCAGAGAACTTTGTTGTACTATGTTGCTCGTCGATCGTCTAGAAAAGTAAGAAAAGGACATTGCGGTAACACTATGTAAGCTCGAGAACACAGCTACCACGCTAGTATGTCATCGTCGTTCTTCCTAGCCTACATGATCCTGATTTCCCGACGATCGTTCGAGAAAATACCTTGTGCAAGAGTTGTCTATCCATGCAAATGCATGAATATTTAGAATTTGCATAAATGTATTGTAAAAACTAATATATGTATACAACATATCTTTACTCATCATTACCCTTCCTCGAGCCATCACTCAACATAACTATTCCCAATCTAGAGATTTATCTACGCAGTTCCCAGTCTAGGGATACTACCTTGACGACCCAACGATCGCGAACATTTCCATGTTACCAATTTCTACAACAACTGTAGAATAATCCTCTTGTCTAAAGCAATAGAACACATTCTATATAATGCTCAATAACAGTACTATAATCAATGTGATATGATACTGCACAGTACGATAATCCATTCTATAGCAGCAGGGCTAAATAGTCCAAGTGATAAGTAAAAGCAGTTTTACTTATGCAAGTCCATAACACGGTACAAGTCCATGTCTAAAGCAGTAGTATGAAAGTCTATCTCTAGTAGCAAGCTAATAGTCCATGTTCTATACAATATGATATAGATAATGAGATTATTCTCTTATCTATCTTGGTACGTTTCTTTTATTAGCATGCAAACATAACTCGTGGTATAGCAACAGAAACTAGCAACATCATTTATTAAGGATGAAGGTAAAGAAAGAAGCGATCACCGAAACCATCCACCTGAAGGAAAATATATCTGCCACGACTGAATAGATCTCTAAATCAATCCTCTAAATGAACCAAAGTCCAAACGGTACTTCGAGCTAACGATCATTTCACAGAACAAAACAGGGTAGGATATTACAAATATATATATATATATATATATATATATATATATATATATATATATATATATATATATATATATATATATATATGCACATTATTTTTAATCATTGTCTGTTGCAGGGATGGATAGTCAGTCGTGGATAAGAATCACTGTATAAACGATATTTCTATTGTTTATGTTTCTTATCATGAATTGATAAAAAGAACAAAAAAAATTCATATTAGATAATAAAATATAATTATATTGTGTATAATTATAGTTTATGATTCATTGAGCCTTTGAGCAACGCAGCACAGTTCCTACCGCTCCAATTATTGTTGGATTAATTTTGTTAGGTTTGTCCTATTCTTTAGTGGCATTAGAATAGGAGTTTAGTTGCACCATTTGTGGATCAAGTTTGTTTAGTTTTCTGTATTTAAACTTTCCGGAATGAAAATAATAAGGAAGCACTAGCAACAAAATGTAAGGCTCTGTGTCCTCTTTCTTCTTTGTGTGTGAGTGATATCTTTTTCCTTTTTTCTTTCTTAACAATTGGTATCAGAGCCAAGTTGGTCGAGCACTTGATCCGTTCATGCCCAAATACATGCCGCGCTCTCCGGGAAGTAGTGTCACCGGCGATGAGGTACCGATAAGTATAGTGGCGAAGGGGAATTCTGCCGTCTCGCTGCATTATCCGATGCTCACGACGAGCAATTATGCAGCCTGGGCAATCAAGATGAAGGTTTATATGAGGGCTCAAGGAGTGTGGGAAGCTATCGAGGACACCAACATCAACGTGCGCAAAGGTCAAATGGCATTGGCGGCCATATACGCGAGCATCCACGAGGAAACGCTCTTCCTACTGGCCGAAAAGCAAACGGCCAAAGATGCGTGGGAGGCGTTGAAGGGGATGCAGTTAGGCGCCGATCGTGTGAAGGAGGCCAAGGTACAAACCCTCAAAACTGAGTTCGAGGGGTTGCGCATGAAGGAGACGGATTCGGTCGATGACTTCGCTGTCAAGATAACAACCATCATCAACAAAATTCGTGCATTGGGCGACAAGGTCGAGGAGGCCCATGTCATCAAGAAGTTTCTCCGGGCAGTCCCAAAGAAGTTCTTGCAGATCGCATCCACAATAGAGCAATTCGACGACCTTAAAACAATGACGGTCGAGGAGGTGATTGGGCGCCTCAAAGTTCATGAGGAGTGACTCTGTGGATACGATGACAACAACAACGAGGAGCATCTTCTTCTCACCCGAGCCGAGTGGAAAGCACGTGAGAAGAAGTGTGAAGCCGAGGGCTCCTCTGGTGCTGCTCGTGGCCAAAGCCGCAGGATTGGAAGATTTGATAAAGTAAGGGTAAGATGTTATAATTGCAATAATTATGGTCATTTTTCTTCAGAATGTCCCGAAAAGGAGAAGAAAACTCTACTCGTAGAGGTAAGCGAAGATGAACACCCCGCGCTGCTATGAATTGGAACAACAAAATTAGGGGGTTGATTGTTGGATTTATTTTGTTAGGTTTGTCCTATTCTTTAGTGGCATTAGAATAGGAGTTTAGTTGCACCATTTGTGGATCAAATTTGTTTAGTTTTCTGTATTTAAATTTTCCGGAATGAAAATAATAAGGAAATACTAGCAACAAAATGTAAGGCTCTGTGTCATCTTTCTTCTTTGTGTGTGTGTGAGTGATATCTTTTTCCTTTTTTCTTTCTCAACTTCAATTTCCTAGAGCAGATTATTTTGCTAGCCGTTTAACTGTCTCTTCTTATAGCATTTCTCCTGCTGACTCCTTACAGTTGTTTACACAGTTAAGGTTTCAATCTCTTTAGCAAGTTTAGCAAGTAGTGCTTGTCATTTTGAAACCAATTTATGTTTAGTCATAAAAGACCATTACTAGAATGTGATTCTAATGATCACCAATTTGGAGAGTACTCTGCTGAAATCTCCGTTGAGATTAATGCAGTTGGATGGGATTTCTGATCACTGGAAGGCAACCACAATTGGACTTCTAACCGCAATCACCTCGTCAGATGAAAGCCATGTAAGAGAGCCTTCAGAGTACGTACTCTCAGCATTTTTGCCACTTCGAGTGAACTCCACTGAATACGTTGCAACAAATTTATCAGCCACTTTTGCAAAATCCAACTTCGTCGGTGTTACAGTCACGGCCGCCCCCAATGGCGGCACAATCTTCACCGTATAGCTCGAGTTCGGGTGCCCGACGTTGGTCACGGTCCGTGTAACCGTCCGACTAAAATTGTTCGCCGGCCCTAGCGTCACGGAGAAGGACGGGTAGTTCAATTCTGCATCAAATATCTTTCGCACAGTAGAACAGTTGACGCCACGGCTCACAACGACGGAGACCTGGTTGTCCGTTAACGGCAAACCGCACATGTATCTGACGTAGTCGTCGGGTTCAATGTCGTAGACGGATAGACTATCGGCAACGCCGTGTTGGCGGACTCATTGGAATGGAAGAGGGACTTGCCGTCGAATTCTCCTCCGTGTCCGAGCTTGAAGGTGGTTTTGATCCATCTATCAGTCGTGCTCGCACCGACAGTCGTGATCCATGGGGCATCGTTCCATAATGAGCTACCGTCCGGGCCGGAATTCCCTGCGGAGCAGCTGACGAAGATGCATTTGCGTACTGCAGCCAAGGCCCCCACCGCGATGGGGTCTCGGAAGAACAGAGGTTTAGAATCCTGTACCAAGGAGACGAAGATCACATCGACTCCATCGGCAATCGCAGCGTCCATGCCTGCCAGTATATCGGAGAGCGAACAATGGTCGTCGTCCAGACACACCTTGTACATTGCCAAATGAGCCACGGGCGCCATCCCTACCTCGGTGCCAAGCACGCTACCGAGCACGCTCCCGCCGTCGACGAACCTTCCGGCGGCCGTGCTGGCGGTGTGAGTGCCGTGCCCTGCAACATCGCCAGGGGTGATCATGTTCGCCGGGAGTGTTGCATTCCCCAGCGACCCTTCGACGAAGACTCTAGCACCTATGAGCTTGTTGCTGCATTCCGATGCGTTGAACTCGCACGTCCCCTTCCATTTGGGTGGGGGAGGGGGCATGTCTCGGCCGCTAAAGGAAGGGTGGCTAGGGAGGATTCCGGTGTCCAGTACGCCGATTATTACGCCGGTGCCGAAACCAGACACGTTCCAGAAGTTTTCGGATTCTCGGGTCAGCCCGAGGAACGCCGGGGAGTGCGTAGTCCGGACTATTAGGGTCTGGTCGGGGTAGGCCTGTACGAACCCGTCTTTGGCTTCTACAGCCCTGACTTCGGATTCGGTGAGGTGGGCAGCGAAGCCACTGATGGTGTTCTGATACGAGTAGACCATGCGCGAGTCTTCGTCCGACTCGGTGCTGCTGCTCGTGCTTGCATCTCGAGCCGGCAGGAAAGGCCGGTGCCACGACCGAACGTCGATGCTCTCTGATGATGCGGAGGAGGTTCGTGGCGTGGGGGGAGATTTTACGTGTACGATATAGGTTTGCACATTGTTGTTGGTTGTGTGCTCGTAGGCTAAGGCTGGAGAGACTAAACGTTGCACGAAGAGAGAACAAACAATTAGGAGAAAAAAGGAGAGCTTCATCGATCAAATCAAATGTTACTTCCCTTTGTTGTGGTTTGATTCACCACAAAATATATATATGGACACTGCTTTTTGGACCGCACGGCGGTGCCCACGAGGTGCCCGTGCCGACGTGGCAGCCACGAATTGGAGAGGTGGGCATGGTTTTTCCGAACATGGGCCTCTGGTGCTTGCAAGAGGGTCACGGGTGTGGATTGGCGGCCAATGGAGGGGTGATACGTTGGCTGCGGGCTGATCGCGGTCACGCCTCCCGACAGTCCAAATAGCATTTTTGTATATATATATATATATATATATATATATTCGGAAGGGTTATCGCTAAGAATAACAAAGTGAAAGAGAAGTATAAAGAAGGGTTATCGCTAAGAATATAATATATATATATATATATATATATATATATATATATATATATATATATTCCACTATGGCTATAGATCTACAAAAATAAGTTGGACAAGCATGCAAAGCCATTTGGGCCGGCTATAGATTTACAGAACGGCTATAGATTTACAGAATCAATCGGTCTACTCTTAGCCGTCTCTCTCCATATCGTCTCCTAGTACCCATACGGCTATTTATATATTTATATATATACATATATATATATATATATATATATATATATATATAAAGAGAGAAGAATAATAAAATGCATTTCCTATTTGTTTGTTCTCGTTTAACTCTACACAGGCTTAGTCACGTCAACATCGTCGTTGAAGGAAGATGGTACGGGTTACAAGGATTCCGTTAATGAATCTTGTAGGAGAGTAAGACTTTGATACAGTCGGCTATATCAAAGTTTTGATACGGATTACAAGGATTCATGAGTGAAGAGAATGAGATGGTCGGTAAATAAATAAATAAATAAAAAAAAAATTTGAGTTGTATTTTAATTTATTTATCAATATTTAAGGTACACCATATACGATTCATGAGTTGATAATTGGATTTTTGACAAGTTGTTTCAGATTTATATCATTTATTAAAAAACTTAATAAAAGAATTACTGACATATATATATACACGTACATGTGTTATCAATATTTAAGGTACACCATATACGATTCATGAGTTGATTGTAATTGCTTAATTGATGCTATCTACTCGAAAGATTCAAACATTCTATGGTGCTCTCAGCATATCATAGATGATGGCCGTGAAGCTATTCTAGGCAGGAATGGCATTTCATTTGGGTTCATTCCCTATGGCTAATGTAGCAGCTCATAAATTGGATGTGTATTCTCTATATTCTAACATCCCAGCTTCAACCTTGTATGATGTTACACCAACTTGTATCAGCTCTCATATCTTGTCAGATATGCAGCACTGATGTACTGATCATGCTTAATGATATTTGTTTCTTCAAAAAAAAAAATAATAATAATAAAGCTATGCTTACATAGAGTTGCATGTGAATCCAGCAACTTCTACTAAAGTAATTCCTGTCTGGCAAAAGAAAAATAGAAAGAAAATTAGATAAGCAATAGGAACTCTAAACATTGGGTAATTTATACTAATCTCTACTATATTTTCGTTTTATTAAACAGAACTTTTTTTACTTTGAAAATAATTATAGAGAATAAGGAAGGTCCGTTTAACAAATCGAAAACATAGGAGACGTTAGCGTAATAATCCATAAACATTTTACTACATTCAAGCCATTGAAGTTAAGTGAGAATCTCAATTAAGAGGGTTCTTCAAATAACGGAGGCCATCATCTCGAAGTAGCTCTTCAAAGTCATCACCGGTCTATTAGTTCTCAATATGGGATGATGGAGGCTGTTAGCTGATAAGATCATAGAGTTTTTCCAAACGACTTGTGATCAGTATTCAGGGGACGGAATTGTCGACTCACTAAAGGAAAATGCACTCTTAACTCTACTGTTTTGTCGAGAGTCTCCTCATGTTTCTTCAGAGAAACCTCTCATTTTGTGGTTAATGATATCTTTAGCACTGATGCATTGCTATATTACAATTTTACTATACCAAGTACAAGGCATTTATCCCACAAAATTTGGGATTGGCTATTTGAATTCTTCTCGTCCATTCAGCTTTTGTAAGGTCTATGCTAATTCTCTGTAGCATTACCAAAAATCATATCCTATGTTTAGTGGTCGCCGATTCATGCCCTACGTCCATTGATTGTTCTTCTAATTGATCTGCATGCCATGCATGCATATTTCTCTTCCTCTTTTAACGCAGGACCCTATGATCATCAAATTGGTTAATTATAGTTAGAACTCTATGCGTAAATTACTTTCTATCCCCTGGCTCCATTTATGCACGATATATATATATATATATATATATATATATATATGTATATATATATATATATATATGTATATATATATATATATATATATATATATATATATATATATATATATATATATATATATATATAATCCCCAGCATTTCCATACTTAAAAACAAACCACCTGAGTGTTGATACATTCCGAAGAAGGAAAGGTAGTTATCGATCGATCATAATATATATAATGGCTGCAGCAATTCGTGCATGGTTGATTCTAGTACTTGTAGCATTTGCGTACTTTGTTATTGTTGCAACTGATGCTAAGGTCATCGACTATGGTGCAATTCATAGGGAGACCATATTTCTTGCAGTAAGAGGGGGAACGGAGAATTTGAAGCGAATTGCCGCCCCAACGGGAACAAGCCATTGCCGCCTTATCCTGGTAGAGGCTGCTCGAAGGCCGACGACTGCAGGAGCGAGATCGAAAATTAATTTTCTGACTTTGCGACAACCACGAGCTAGCATTTCTGATTTGCCTATGATGCAGTACCTTCATTTCTATTTTTCTTTCTTACTACACATTTAGGGATGGAACAATACTCATTGCTTGCAAATGTGCAACCATAGAAGTGCTCTTTTTTTTCTTTTTTAATTTTATGTTTTCTTATTTGGTTTTGATTATTTGAAGCAACGAATTCAAATGTAAACATGTATACTCTTCAACAAAAATTGGTTGTGTAGCAACATAACCAATATATTCAATACAATATATCACTTTATTTTTTCTTTTATGCATCTTCTTAAACCAAATCTTACTCCTTTTTCGCTATAACCTATCTTTTTGTGAATATAATTACACGATATGTATCATCAGAAGTTTGTGATGCACCAGACAACCCATTCATGCATTAAAAGATTACCAATATTTTACCACTGTTTATATACGGTTGTTATAGATTAATTCATCACAGCCATTCTTACGACTATGACTCACCATCACTATTCTATCCCACATAGCTATAACGTTAATAACTGTCAAAAAAGAAAAGGAAGAAAGAACAGAAGACTACCTCTCACTCGAAGGCAAGAAGTTATCAGATATTTTGGAAGTTGTGTTTGTGTTCGAGACTCTATTCATGCGAAAAAAATGGACTCAACACTTAATAGATGAAAATGTCAACTTTAATGAACTCGGCTACCATAAAGGACGTTGTAAGAGGCGAAGAATAAGAAGCGGCAAAGTCATTAAGTGTTAGATCCTTTTCTATAAAAATTGAAATTTTGAAAGTAACCGCTAACAAATTAAACATTACTGGACATGACGATTGAAGACTTAAGACTAAATATGGGTAAAGTGCAAATACACCCTCCTTAGATTTTTAACTTTCACAAAATAAGACTCCCAAAAAAATTTGCTCAATTTGACAACAATTGGTTTAATATTCAGATCAAAAGACCATCTCCTGTTAAAAAAATACCGTTATTTATAATTTAAAATTAAAATAAAATATGAAAACCATAAACTATCATTTCCCTTCCACTCACCCCCCTCACTCTCCCCCCCCCCCCCGCTCCCCCCCACCTCGTCCCACCGGCACACCCACCCCTCCCCTCCTTACCTCTCCTCCATGCCTCCCCCTCCGCCCCTGTGCCTCCCCCTCCCCCACCGACCCACGCCACCTCCCCCCTCCTCCAGCTCCTCCCCTTCTTCCCCGCCTCCTCCTCCCCCCCGCCTCCCTCCTCCACTTCCTTCCTCCTCCTACTCCTCCCTCCAACTCCCCCCTCCCCCCCTGTGCCTCCCTCTCCACCCCGCATATCCCGCCTCCTCCTCCCCCTCGATCCTTCCTCCTACGCCTCCCTCCCTCCTTCCTCTCCTCCCCTTCCGCCAACTCCTCCCTCCTCCTCCATGCCAACCCCACCTCCTCCTCCCCCTCCCACTACAAAAATACTGTAAAATAGCGATGGAAGATCAGCGGCATAGCGACTAATGTATTTATATAAGAAATATATATTAATTTTTATCGATATTTCGTCGTTGTGGTGTCGATTTTATCTCAGCGACGGAATAGCGACGGAAAATTCTATCGCTGCCAAACGTTATATTTTAATATTCCAGTTTTATTTTTATTTCCCCCTCCCCCAAGCATTATCTCTCTCTCTCTCCTCTCTCACCCCTGACCTCGACCCCTCCTCCTCCTCCTCCTACTCCTCCTTCTCTGACGTCCGGCTCCCTCTCCTCTTCACCCTCCTCCGGTGTCTGACCCACCTCCCACCTCCGGCGACCCCCTCCCTCCCTTACTCCGGCGACTCCTACCTCCCTCCTCCGGCGACCCCCTCCCTCATCCCTCCCCCGATTGACCCCCTCCTTCACGGCGAGCCCCTCCCTCCTTCGGCGACACCCTCCCTCCGCCCCGTTCCTCCTCCTCCGTAGGCCCCCTCCCCTCGTGACCCCCTCCTCTTCATCCGACTACTCTAACCTAACACCTCCTTCATTTTATTTTTTTGTTTTACATTTTGTATTTAAGTTTATTTTTAGGTTTAAGGTTGAAAAATAATTTTGGTAATATTTTTCGGTTTAAGTTTGAATCTGAATTTGGTTAATATTGAAAGCATAGTTTGCAGCATACTGTTTGGCATGTCTTGATACCCGATACCGATGAGTGTCAAGGAAGTATGATACTGACCGATACCCGATACCGATACCGATGAGTCGAATCCTTATTATGCTAAGGCATGTATCGGCATGTATCGACATCTTAATAATGTATTATTAAGCCTAAACCCATTATATCCCAAAATTATAATAGGCCAATTATATTTAATTCAAAGGTTTGACTATAGTTACGTAGCTCAAGTTCAACTTGGACTAATGCTTTAAATTAAAAACTTGAGTCTTAAGTCCAAAACAATTACACCTATATTTTTTTATTCTTATAATGACCCACACTGAACAGGTTTATAACCAGCCCAAAGTCTAATTTAATTCATTTTATTCATGCATGGGCCTGTAACCTCCATATCGTAAAATTCGTGCTTAAATATTGTTATTAGGTTAATTTGGGGCTATTGGGATTGTTTCATAATTTTTAGTTAATTAAAAACTAGTAACCATAATATTCTAGGACTTTCAAGAATTTATTTTAGGGTTAAATATAAATAAAAATATTCTAAACTTTTATTTTAGGTTCTAAATAGTCAAATATATTTTCTAGAATTTTAGGGAATTTTTTGATTATTTTTAGCATATATTTTGAGTTAATTATGAAAAACTGAATTAAAACTAATTTCTAAAAAAGAAAATCCAAAAAGTAATTAATTCTCCCCAGTAAGCAAACAGGGGCCCACCTGTCAGCCTCCTGCAGCGAACTGGGCTAGGCCCGCCTGTCTGTGACTGCTGGATGGGTGCGGGTGAAGCCGAGCCGAACTCGAGCCGAGCCTAGTCAGAGTTCGACTCGGACTCAGCTGAGCCGAGCCGCGTGGATCTACGATCGTTCGATTTGAGCGGGTCTGCGCGGATGGCTGCCATATGTCAAGATCTGAGCCGCGGCTGCTCTCTCTCTCCTCTATATATATAATAGTTTAAGTTATTTTCTAGGGTTTTTCTTGAGCCGATTTTTGGAGAATTGCCATCTAGGGTTCCTTCATTTTCCAGAAGTCATTTCGCATAGCTTTGGACTCCAAAAGAGGCCTAGTTTTTTGTGTTAGAACGATATTGAGGTTAGCTTTCTGATTATATAATTTTTTTCACGAAATTATGAGTATTAAATTCTGGAAAATTCGTAGAGAACAGCATGTCTAAAAATAGACGTGTTTCGATATTTTTGCGATTCTGGGAGAACCAGGAATCAGAATCATGAACCGTTTAAAGTTTCGGAAATCTAATGTCGAGATCATTGACATATGTTTTTCCCAAAATTTAATTCGAAGTATTTATATACTGTTAATTCTGTAGAACTTCTAGGTTAGAATTTAACCATCGGTGCACGATACGAAACTTGTATGTGCCATAATTTCCAAACGAATTTGAATTCGTACGAGCCGTAAATTCTAGCATATTTTTGATACTGAAATATACAGGAAATCATGCATGAAAGTCGAGTTTGTGTTGGTTGACTTTTTGGTCAACAAATCGCCTCGATTTGCGTGTCATGAGTCTCGACTTGATAAAATTTAGTTCCTTTGGACAAAATTTAGCCATTAACCTAAAAATCATAATAATAAGATTAAAATAGGATTTTAGAGTAATTATTCCAGAATTAAATAAATTAAAATAAATTATCTTTTGACATGGTAAATTTGTAATACATAGGCCATTTGGACTATGACTTGGACTCTGATTCATACCAGCAGCAGGACCCCAGGCGAGTACATTCTCTGACAGTTTCCATTATATTGATTATCTCTATAATTCTTACTGTATAGCGTACATGACCCTGACACTGTTCTTTACACGAGTTGGCATCAATGAGACCTGTCACGAGGAGTCGTGATTGGAATCCATCGTGCTAGCTGGGGATAAATGGGGAAATATTAGTAGCTTATGTGATCATACTCAACTTTACATGTATCATAGCTCACCCACACCTCACGTCGGTGCAGCCTGACCCTTACATGCCTCATCGTTGTTACATATGGTTAGCCTGACTTGTTGGGGATGATCGCTAATCAATGTAATGAGTCATATAGTCCCAATCCGATCACATGATATACTAATATTTCACACACTTAGTTAGATGTTCTTGACATGCATCTCTAGTATATTGATCTAGCATCTCCACATGTTCTAGTTATTGTTCTTGTACACACTTACATACCAGTTCATTGTTCTTGCGTGTACTTGTATTTCTATTTCATTGCTAGATGTACATGGATGATGACATGTTCCAGTATTCTATTTATTCTAGTATTTCTTTTTCAGTATATCCATGCTCGTCAGTATTTCTTATTGCCAGTATTTTTATCTGTCTTGTATTTCTTTACACTGTGCTATAGATTTTGTCAATATATGTGGAACTGCTGTTAGAGGTGTATTTTGTTCCAATCCTGACTGGATATTTTTTCCAGACTGTGACTTAGAGGACTTGTTTCTGACATACTTGGAGATTGGATGTTATTGATTGCAGGTTAGACTATTTATTATTGTTTAGACTTGTCTCATATTTTATTTGTTTGCTTCGATATCTCATCGTGCTTTAGCTTATGTGATTGAGTATATTCCATATTATATGGTGATATCTGTGTCTCCTTATGGAGTTGGATATTCATGTGAGATTGATTAGATAGATACATGACCTAGACAGCGTTCTACCACCGATGCTGCGGCGTAGGCTGGACGTACCCACGCTCTCGTGCCTCTATACCGGGTGCGGGTCATGACAGGGCCAAATCAATTTTTGGCCCATTATATTTATATTACTACATTCTCTTAAATTAAAATAGACCGACACCCGATACCGATACTGATAACTGTCAAATCTTTATTATTAAAGCATAGTTTGCAGTATCGGCCGATACCGATACGGTTTGGCGTGTCCCGATCCGATATCGACCGATACCCGATACCGATACCGATGAGTGTCGAATTAAATTGAACATAAAGGGGTGTGCATGACAAAAAACTTTGTATCTTATCCTAACTCATGTTTTTATCTTATCCATATTGTTTTAATATATATGGTACATGCAGAATCAATGAGTCGATACTTAGTTGACCGATCATGGATGTACAATCGGCAACATGAGAGTATGATTGGTTTGACAGATGATTTCAGGGCGGACTTTGAAGAATTTCTCAAATACACCAATAGTCAACCTTATTTCATGGATGGGAGGCTCATCAAGTGCCATTGTGTCAAATATCATAATATACTATTCAAAGAGGTGGATCTCATGAGGGAGCATCTCTACAAGAAGGATTTCGTACCGAACTACAAGGAGTGGATGGCTCAAGGAGAAACTTTGACTCCTCAATATTATTCCTCCTTCAATACGAAGGTAGAAGAGTCCAATATTGGAGATAACTTTGAATATCGACCGCGAAACCTTGTCACGACACGCACCCAAAATTTGGGCATGAGTCATGGGTACATCCAGCCTACACCGCAGCATCGGCGGTGGAACGCTGTCTAGGTCTCAAAAGTACTAATTATAACTCAAAAAATAACCTGTCAATGATCTCAACTCCATAAGGAGGACAATGAATATTGTCACGCCCCAGTCCCAAAATACCGTGGGACCAGATACGTGGCAATGGCCAGCAGTACGCACCGATGGACAAACCCAATTTAATGGATCCATCAGGGCATACTTAAGCTATAAAATCAAGTCTACGACAATCATGGCACAACTAATCTCATCCACACAAGATATCAAATATGATCCACAGAATAAATAAGGAATGTAAATCATCATCGAGTCTCAACAAAGTACGTCGGGGAACAACCCGATAAATATCTAGTACAATGGTTCAACAGACCAGAATATAAAAGACTAAAATAAATAAATAAATACTGAGCATGAAACATGGATGCTCAGAAGAAGTCTTCGGTTAACACCTCGTCCTCGGATGGTGGTACAGCTCCTGGATCAGCTCCTGCTGCGGTCCCGTATACCTCGGGATAGATCTCGTCTGCAAATCCTGGGGACATAATCCATATCCAGGTCCTCAGGGGACATAGCAAGGTACAGAAAATATACAAGCCAAAATATAAACGGTGCAGCAAATAATAAGATAAATAGGGTAAGTATGTAAACCTCTGTGTGAAATGCATGAAAGAACATCAATAGTACTCAGGTTGAAACAACTACAAGCTCTGTGTAGGGGAGCCGGTAGCAGTGATATCAAGAGGTAGTCTAGCTAAGCGGGAGACTGAGTAGCCGGCATAATATAGTCAACCTGTAGCCTGTGGGTCTCTCCAGCAATAGATGGAACAATAAGGGAATACTAACTACCCAGCTAAGTGATATGCAAGATGAGAGCAGCACTAGAACTCAGGCTGAAGCCACTACAAGCTCTGTGTCGGGGAGCCGGTAGCAGCAGTAATAATGAGTAATGGGCCAAGCTCGGGCTTCAGAGTCTTGTGCCTCACAATAGTAGGGGGTATATATATATGATTAGCCTGTAGTCTGTGTGTCTCTCCCCACCCAATGTAACCATGCATATCATGACCATAACGTCTCATGTCCATGTCAGCGGGATCATAACTAATGCACAAGTCATAATGTATCTAAGAATATAGTATCTCTGTCAAGTCCTGTATCCTACACAGAATCACCACGAATATCTCGGGAAGATCCTGTCTCATGAACAGTATCAAGTGTCCTGGGTCAAAGTGTACTTGGTAAGACAAGTACGAAAAGATAAAGTGTCACGAATATCCATCTCTAGATGACAATATACAACACTGCATACAATATTGGCACCCGACTGATAATCGGAAGCTAAGTACGTCCAACGGTCCTAGGTTAAGCATGTACAGCAATATAAGGAAGCAAGAAAAATATGTAATAATATTGCAGAGTTGGCAAGGTACACTTGCCTGATGTTTGAATATCAACAGCCGTCCCGGTATCAGTGGATCCTGTGTGTACTCCTCCAAAAGCTGTTATAAATATCACCAATAGTCTCAGAATGTATGAAACTACTAGAAATGCATGTTCTTACATCCAATTTGGACACAGGGGCAAAAAGGTCATTTCTGGGCCAAAGCGGGGTCCATCTGTGTGCCACTTTGAACCGAAAAGCGTGTCAGGGTCAATGGTCTCCAAAATCATCAAACTCAGTGTCTATAAGTCAGGAACGATGATACGAACCCAATAGAACTTTTCGAATTGGATTCCGATGAGCCGATCAAAAAATCGCCCGTCAAGTGGAGCCTATGGGGCCCACGATACGCGATTTTGTCAACGTTCTCGGAATCGGACCCAACTTGGGTCACAGGACCAACGTATTGCTACGAGTCCGATGGCTCAAGTTTTGTCTCGATTCGACGTGTGTACACAAAGTTACAGCGTGTTCCAGAAAGGACGGATACGGGATGTCGTCGGTGGATACGCGTTGATTCCGGTGTGCATGCACATCCAAATCGACTTCTGCGAAATCCCACACGACCGTATCAATGACGCGTACGTTTCGGTAAAGACCGTACGCGACCAAGTCGTCCCGTTTGGCGGGGCGTACTCAGTTCCGGGGTAAAATAGGGCATTATTTTTCCTATTTTTGGATCGCGGTGTGCGATCACCACAGGACGCGATGCACCGAGCGGGTTGCACGGGCACCGAAGGGGTTATACAGTCTACACGTAGCAACTGACGGAATTGAAAACGGAGTTACGAGCTGAGAGAAATTGGTACCTGAACAGGGCTCCGTGAACGCTGAATTTCGCATGTCCGGGTCGAGATGCGACACGGGAAAACTACGTCCTGATCGAGTCTGCTGTGTTGTTCGTGTCCTGGGCGGCCGTGTCCGTGCTAGGGCAGCGGACGGTTGACGAAGCGAGCAGGGCGGCGCTCGCGGGTGGCAGCGACGGTGGTGGGTGGCAGCGGCGAGGTCGACCGCTGCAGCTGCTGTTCGTCGGAGCGGATCAGGTCTGCGGCCGGAGTCGACGAAGGGGGTTCTGGATGGGGTGGTCGACGATAAGGGGGTGTGCGGTGGCCTGGCGGCAGTGGCGAGGTGGGTGTTTGGGGGACGGCGGCGTCGATCGGGTGATCGAAGTCGGGGTTTGAGCGGCGGCGTCGAGTGGTCTCGGGTCGAGCGGCCGGTGGAAGGATGGGGTGGTGGAGTCGACCGGCTGAGTGGAGATCGACGGCGAGGGGAAGAGATAGGCGGCTGGGTCGGATGAGAGAGGGAAAGGTCTGGCGGCGGGGCGGGGCACGGAAGTCGAGGGGGTTTAAATATGCGGTTACAGTAAATCCGGTGGGGGGCTAGGGTTGCAATTTGGGTTTCGGGTCCGGGTCGGGTTTTACTCGGATCCGACCCGACCTGACCCGCAATGTTGGGTTGGTCCGGTTCAATTAGCGGTTTGGTTCAGTCAGGTTTGGTTCAGTCAGGTTTGGTTCGGTTTAGTTCTACAATAGTTTTTAGGGCTTTAAACGCGTTTCCGGGGTCCAATAAATTCACCGAAAAATACCCTATGCCCGGTTTTCCATTTTACACCATAAAATCTTATTTCCATAATATTTGAACACCAATAAACTGCATAAAAAATCCTTAACTCCAAATACCTTGATTCGTCTTCCAGAAAATACCGAAAAATATATTAAAAATTATTCTAAAAAATAGGGTGTTTACAATCTTCCCTCCTTAAAAGGATTGCGTCCGCGCAATCAAAGAATAAGCTATTAAAGAAAGAATTATGGAATACAAGGTGGCTTAGTTTACAAATGCCTCCTCAAACAAGTGGGGGTAACGCTGGCGCATACTATCTTCTCGTTCTCAAGTCGATTCGCCAGGAGAATGATGTTTCCAAGCTACACGAACCAGTCTGATTGTCTGTCCCCGCAATGTCTTCTCACTGACGTCGAGGATGCCCACTGGTTGTTCTTCATATCTCAAGCTTGGGCCTACTGCGATCTCCGAATGATCGACTACGTGACTTGGGTCGGTCACGTACCTTCGCAGCTGCGAGACATGGAATACGTCATGCACTCCCTCTAAGGATGGAGGTAATGCAAGACGATATGCCACCTCACCAACGCGCTCTAGAATGTCAAATGGTCCAATATACCGTAGGCTCAACTTGCCTCTGCTCCCAAATCTGATATTACCACGAGTGGGCAAAATCCTCAAGAACACGTGCTCTCCTTCTTTAAACTCTAGGGGACGCCTGTGCGTATCTGCCCACTGCTTTTGTCTGTCTTGAGCTGCTCGTAGGTAATTCTGGATCTGTTTCACCTTTTCTACTGTCTGCGTTACCAATTCTGGACCCAGTATTTGACGTTCACCAACGTCACTCCAACATATAGGCGATCTGCACTTCCTTCCGTATAATGCCTCGAATGGTGCCATCTGAATGCTGGCCTGATAACTGTTATTGTAGGAGAACTCCACTAAGTGCAAATGATCTTCCCAAGATCCTCTAAATTCTAGCATACACGATCGCAACATATCCTCCAAGATCTGAATGGTACGCTCCGATTGGCCATCTGTCTGTGGGTGGTAAGCCATGCTGAATTTGAGTCTGGTGCCCAGACTCTCTTGCATGCTTCTCCAGAAATGAGAGGTAAATCTCGAATCTCGATCCAATATAATACTAACAGGCACTCCATTAATTTGACGATTTGTCGCATATACATGTCGGCTATTACCTCTGTGGACTGTCCAACTCTAAATGGCAAGAAGTGTGCCGATTTAGTGAGTCTATCCACGATAACCCAAACTGTATCTCTTCCGCTGGGGCTCCTTGGAAATCCTGTGACAAAATCCATTGTGATATGCTCCTATTTCCATTCTAGTATAGGAAGCGGCTGTAACATACCTGCAGTCCTCTGATGTTCGGTCTTTACTTGCTGATAGACTAAACATTTGGCCACAAATCTTGCAATCTCCCTTTTTATTCCATGCCACCAGTAATATTGTCTCAAGTCTCGGTACATCTTGGTTCCTCCTGGGTGAACAGAATACATAGAGCTATGTGCTTCCGTCATTAACTCCTGTCTCAATTCTCCATTTGGAACATACAGGCGATTACAAGCGATTTCCAAACCTCAATGTCCTGTCTTCGTGTATGCGAAGTCCTGTCTGTATGCCTGCTTCTGTCCTTTCTTTCAACCTTCTAAATCTAGCATCGGTGGGCAATGCCTCCTTAATCTTCTCCACGAGTGATGACTTAATTTCAAGATTAGCCATCAAGCCATTCTGTCCTGGTAAGTCAACCTCTATCTGGAGCTCCTGTAGATCTCTCAATAACTCGGGCTGCATCGTCAAGAAATAAGCCGTAGGCTTCCTGCTTAGTGCGTCTGCTACAACATTCGCCTTTCCCGGATGATACTGCAGATCTATGTCAAAATCTACCATCAATTCAAGCCAATGCCTCTGCCTCATGTTTAGCTCCTTCTGAGTATATACATACTTCAGACTTTTGTGATCTGTAAAGATGTCTACTTTCTTCCCATAAAGGTAGTGTCTCCAAATCTTCAATGTGAATATAACAACAGTTAACTCCAGATCGTGTGTTGGGTAGTTCTTCTCGTGAACCTTCAACTGTCTTGATGTATAAGCAATAACTTTGCCATGTTGCATTAAAACACATCCCAGTCCACTACCCGATGCATCACTGTAAACAACAAAACCTCCTGACCCTGAAGGAAGAGTCAAGACAGGTGATGTGGTTAATCTTCTCTTCAATTCTTCGAAGGCCTTCTAGCAGTCTTCTGTCCATATAAACTCCTGGTCTTTACGTGTTAGCTTCATCATCGGTTTTGCAATCCTCGAGAAATTTTCTACAAACCTTCGGTAATATCCCGCGAGTCCGAGAAAACTTCTCACCTCTGCAACTAATGTGGGTGTAGGCCAAGTCTCTATTGCCGTAACTTTCTCTGGATCCACTGAAAGTCCTTCTCCTGAGATGATATGTCCCAAGAAAGGCACTTTGTCCATACAGAACTCACACTTACTAAGTTTGGCATATAACTTCTCCTGTCTCAAGGTCTCTAACACGATTCTGAGATGCTCCTCGTGCTCTTCATGGCTCTTAGAATATATGAGAATATCGTCAATGAACACAACCACAAATTTATCCAAGAACTAATGAAAGACTCTGTTCATCAAACTCATAAACACTGCTGGCACGTTGGTTAAACCAAACGGCATTACCAAGAACTCATAATGTCCATACTTGGTCCTGAAAGCTGTCTTCGGAATGTCTTCCTTCCTTACTTTGATCTGATGATAGCCGGATCGAAGGTCAATCTTTGAGAATACCCTTGCACTACTCAATTGATCGAATAGATCATCAATGCGTGGTAAAGGATACCTGTTCTTGATGGTCACAACATTTAGTGCCCTATAGTCAATGCACAACCGCACTGTTCCATCCTTCTTTGGCACAAATAATATGGGTGCTCCCCAAGGTGAAATACTGGGCCGAATGAAACCCTTCTCCAGAAGGTCGTCAACCTGTTCTTTCAATTCCACTAACTCCTTAGGTGCCAGCCGATATACTGAGGTAGTGATAGGCTCTGCTCCTGGAGTTAAGTCTATTGTGAATTCTATTTTCCGATCAGGCGGTAAACCTGGAAGATCATCGGGAAATAGATCAACAAATTCTGAGATGACTCTTGGGTACCCTGTCTCCCCTTCAACAGAGAGTACCCTAAGAGTAGGCTGAACCCCTTGCTCTACTGATCCTCGAAGAAACTCGAATTCTGGATGTCCTGGCGGTCTAAATATAACCCGCCCAAGTCGACAATTAAGAGTCGCATGGTACTGACTTAACGAGTCCATACCAAGTACGACATCATAATCCGGCATAGAAAATATCAAAAATTGAGCTCGCATTTCTCTTCCACAAACTACTACCGAACATGATCTACAGACGTCACTAACCGGAATAATTCCACCTCCCGTAATAATCCTCTTCATCTTCGGAAAGGGTGCGGTAGCTACTCTATGGGTGGCTACAAAGCTAGCTGCTATAAATGAATGCGATGCTCCAGAACCAAACAATGCTACAACTGGTAATAAAGCTACTAAAATAGTACCTGCGATGACCTCGCCTGCCGTAGCCTCTTCCTCAAGAGCTAATGTGAATGCTTTGCCTCGTCCCGGAGCTTGGCCTCTCTGCTGCTGAGCCTGCTGAAATAGAGCTGCCTGTGGTACCAGGGGTGGTCTCTGCTGATTCCCTCCTGGGGCTGGTGGACTGACGCCTCCAACTCCTGCCTGCTGTGCTCCTACGGCTGGATAAGCTGGTCGTGGTGCAGGCAAGGCTAATCTCGGTGCTCCCTCTCTGCGCTCGGTGCAGTCTCTGGTCTGATGCTGGTTGGAATCGCAAGCCAGGCAGAGTCCCTACTTGCGTCTGCATTCTCTCTCAATGTGACCTATCTTGCCGCAGTGGTGACAAGTAGGGAGAGATATGGCCCTGTGTGCTGTCCTCTCGGGCATACTCCTCTGGGTCCGTTTTGCTGAATCCCCATGTACTGTCCTGGATGGTGCTGAGTTGATAGGCCTCTTCAGGTTCGACTCTCTTCTAGTGACGCGCTCCATGCGTCGTGCTGTTGCGAGAACGTCGGTGTAAGATGTAGGTGCGACCGATCCAATCAATCTCTGGATCTCGAACTTCAGCCCGTCAAAGAACTTCTCAGCTTTCTCTTCCTCTGTCGCAATCAAGGTTGGGGCAAAGCGACTGAGGCGAATAAACTCCGCATTGTATTCTTCCACTGTCATGTTGCCTTGGATAAGGCGGTTGAACTTGTCTCTGAGCTCTGACCGTGCTAGTGCGGGAATTTATATCTCTCGGAAGAGTCTGGAGAACTCTTCCCAAGTGACTCGGTCCTGCCCGAGCCTCCTCTCCTCTGCTAGCCACCAGTGATGTGCATTCTCAGTTAACTGCATTCTGACTGCAGTCATCCACTTCTCTCTCGGAAGTTCAGCGGCTTCCAACTGATGCTGAATGTTTGTGAGCCATTCATGAACTTCTATTGGCCCCTCTTTACCAGAAAATGTACAAGGCTTGAGCTGACGGAAGTCGGTGATAGATCCCGTCGTCGATCTCCTCGCTGGTGGATTTGCCTACTCCAATGCGGACACCAGGCTAGTTCTCAGATACTCGGCCTCCTGACGATGTGCCTCTTGTTGAATCTGTTGCTGTGCTTGTATCATGGCATACATCATCTGGAACATCTGTTGCCCGTCCAAGGCTTGCCCTGGCAGGAAAACTGGCATCTGTGGAGTGAACTGTGGTGGAGGTGGGATGTCATCTCTCCGGAACCTTGGATTAGGCTGACCGATTTGATCGCTCTGCGATGCTCCATTCCCTGGGGTCACTCCGTCTATATAAGTAACCACAACGTCGTGTGGCGTGTCCAAAGGAATCTTATCTCCTTTCCTGGGATTCATTTCTCTACAACCAAATATAAACTGTAAGAACGTTAAGAGGAATCAATACAGGATGCAGTTCAAGTAACAGATTCGAGTTCAATATAGAGTTCAAACATGGTTTAATTAATGGATGAGATCCTAGAACTGTTCCTATCCTTAGGGCAGGCTGGTTCGGTCCCTAAGTTAAAACCGAACAATTTTGTCGTAGACCTGGATGGGCCACCACAAAAACCATGTCACGCCCCAGTCCCAAAATATCGTGGGACCAGATACGTGGCAATGGCCAGCAGTACGCAACGATGGACAAACCCAATTTAATGGATCCATCAGGGCATACTTAAGCTGTAAAATCAAGTCTACGACAATCATGGCACAACTAATCTCATCCACACAAGATATAAAATATGATCCACAGAATAAATAAGGAATGTAAATCATCAGCTAGTCTCAACAAAGTACGCCGGGGAACAACCCGATAAATATCTAGTACAATGGTTCAACAGACCAGAATATAAAAGACTAAAATAAATAAATAAATACTGAGCATGAAACATGGATGCTCAGGAGAAGTCTTCGGCTAACACCTCGTCCTCGGATTGTGGTACAGCTCCTGGATCAGCTCCTACTGCGGTCCCGTATACCTCGGGATAGATCTCGTCTGCAAATCCTGGGGACATAATCCATATCCAGGTCCTCAGGGGACATAGCAAGGTACAGTAAATATACAAGCCAAAATATAAATAGTGCAGCAAATAATAAGATAAATAGGGTAAGTATGTAAACCTCTGTGTAAAATGCATGAAAGAACATCAATAGTACTCAGGTTGAAACAACTACAAGCTCTGTATAGGGGAGCCGGTAGCAGTGATATCAAGAGGTGGTCTAGCTCAGTGGGAGACTGAGTGGCCGGCATAATATAGTCAACCTATAGCCTGTGGGTCTCTCCAGCAATAGATGGAACAATAAGGGAATACTAACTACCCAGCTAAGTGATATGCAAGATGAGAGCAGCACTAGAACTCCGGCTGAAGCCACTACAAGCTCTGTGTCGGGGAGCCGGTAGCAGCAGTAATAATGAGTAATGGGCCAAGCTCGGGCTTCAGAGTCTTGTGCCTCACAATAGTAGGGGGTATATATATATGATCAGCCTGTAGTTTGTGTGTCTCTCCCCACCCAATGTAACCATGCATATCATGACCATAACGTCTCATGTCCATGTCAGCGGGATCATAACTAATGCACAAGTCATAATGTATCTAAGAATATAGTATCTCTGTCAAGTCTTGTATCCTACACAGAATCACCACGGATATCTCGGGAAGATCCTGTCTCATGAACAGTGTCAAGTGTCCTGGGTCAAAGTGTACTTGGTAAGACAAGTACGAAAAGATAAAGTGTCACGAATATCCATCTCTAGATGACAATACACAACACTGCGTACAATGTTGGCACCCGACTGATAATCGGAAGCTAAGTACGTCCAACGGTCCTAGGTTAAGCATGTACAACAATATAAGGAAGTAAGGAAAATATGTAACAATACTACAGAGTTGGCAAGGTACACTTGCCTGATGTTTGAATATCAACAGCCGTCCCGGTATCAGTGGATCCTGTGGGTACTCCTCCAAAAGCTGTTATAAATATCACCAACAGTCTCAGAATGTATCAAATTGCTAGAAATGCCTGTCCTTACATCTAATTTGGACACAGGGGCAAAAAGGTCATTTCTGGGCCAAAGCGGGGTCCACATGTGGACCACTTTGCACCGAAAAGCGTGTCAGGGTCAATGGTCTCCAAAATCATCAAACTCAGTATTTTAAGTCAGGAAAGATGATACGAACCTAATGGAACTTTCAGAATTGGATTTCGATGAGCCGATCACAAAATCGCCCGTCAAGTGGAGCTTGTGGGGCCCACGATACCCGATTTTGTCAACGTTCTCGGAATCGGACCCAACTTGGGTCACAGGACCAGCGTATTGCTACGAGTCCGATGGCACAAGTTTCGTCTCGATCCGACGTGTGTACATAAAATTACAGCGTGTTCCAAAAAAGACGGATACGGGGTGTCGTCGGTGGATACGCGTTGATTCCGGTGTGCACGCACATCCGAATCGACTTCTGCGAAATCCCACACGACCGTATCAACGACGCACATATTTCGGTAAAGACCGTACGCGACCATGTCGTCCCGTTTGGCGAAGCGTACTCAGTTTCGGGGTGAAACAGGGCATTATTTTTCCTGTTTTTGGATCGTGGTGTGCGATCACCACAGGACGCGATGCATCGAGCGGGTTACACGGGCACCGAGAGGGTAATACAGTCTACACGTAGCAACTGACGGAATTGAAAACGTGGTTACGAGGTGAGAGAAATCGGTACCTGAACAGGGCTCCGTAAACGCTGAATTTCGCGTGTCCGGGTCGAGATGCGACATGGGAAAACTGCTTCCTGGTCGAGTCCGCTGTGCTGTTCGTGTCCTGGGCGGCCGTGTCCGTGCTAGGGCAGCAGACGATTGACGAAGCGAGCGGGGCGGCACTCGCGGGTGGCAGTGGCGGAGGTGGGTGGCAGCGGCGAGGTCGACCGCTGCAGCTGCTGCTTGTCGGAGCGGATCGGGTCTGCGGCCGTAGTCGTCGAAGGGGGTTCTGGACGGTGTCACGACCCGCACCCTAAATTTGGGCATGAGTCGTGGGTACGTCCAGCCTACGCCGCAGCATCGGCGGTAGAACGCTGTCTAGGTCTCAACATAACATATATATCCTGTCAATCGTCTCAACTCCGCACGGAGGACAATGATAAATAATCCACAGTTCTATAAATATGCTCAATCACAAGCTATAAGAAATAATGGGCACGATGAGAATGGAAAAGAGTTCTATATAAACCAATCACAAAAGTGTAACACAAGTCCTGGGTCTAGATGACCTCACAAAATCATAAATAATAAAAATACAACTCAGTCTTGGTCTAAAACAATAATTGCAGAAAAAAAGTCTAAGTGCAGCCAGGTAAATTCTTCTCTAGGCTAGGCAACTCCTCTGGGGTTTCTGGAGTGAAATCTCCCTCTAATCCTGGGCCGTAATGAGTGGGGCAAAGATCCTCCAAGTCCTCTGAAAAATGTTATCCAGTCAGGATTGGAGCGAAGCACTAACAGCAGTTTCATTAAATTGACAAAAACTATAAACAGTGTAAGAATACAAGATGAGAAGAAATACAGGAAATATAAAGTACTGGAGAAATGAAATAGGCAATAGAGCATCTAGCAATGAACAATAAATAGTGAATGCTAGAACAAGTGAATCTGAAATAAAGAATAGACATCTAGCTAAGTGTTTGAATTATCAGTATATTATGTGATCGGCTTGGGACTAGATCAGGCTGGTTATATAAGATTAACTATGATTCATGTAGGTCAGGCTAACCATATGGTTAACTATGATGCATGTAGTGGTCAGGCTAATCATATATAACAGCTATGAAGCATGTAAATGGTCAGGCCGCACCCGACGTGAGAAGTGGGGTGAGCTATGATGCATGTAAATGTTTGGATATGATCACATAATCTACTAATAGTTCTCCATCCCCCAGCTAGCACGATGGATTCCAATCACGACTCCTCATGATGGGGATCTAGAGTGCTAACTCGTATATCCACAGTGTCGGAATCAAGTATGTAATACAACTACATTATAGAGATAATCAACAATGAAAACTGTCAGAGAATGTACTCGCCTGTGGTCCTGAGCAAGGTGTGAGGATCGATGTCCAAAGTGGGATCACAATGACCTATTTATGGAAATTCAATCAAATAATGAATTAAAGGAATGAGCATGATTAACTAATTAAATACGAGGTTTCTAGATCATACTAAAACCTACTGGTCAATATTAGGTTAACTTGATACTCTAGGCTTCATATTAATACTAAGCAATGTTTTACATACTAGGCATTTAGTATAGATATAACTCCTATTTAGGTTCTAAGGTATTATTAAATCCATTTAACCCTTACCTAAACTAGTATTCCAAAATCCAACCTTAACTCATAACTCTATGTATTAACTAGGATACCATGTACTTCATGTGATACATTAGAGAAGCATACAAAGAGTGATATCCTAGGGTATCACTTGTCATGTTGCATACTGGAACCCATCTCTCACTAAACCCACTGAATTCTCACTACACACAGGTTATCCTAATACTCACTACATAGTGACTAGCTACCTACTGTTATCACTCTATATTCCCTACATAGTGCACAGTCTCAGAGGACCAATTGAGCAATTTACCCAAGGCAGCAACATTTAGATCACTATACCTGGATACAATTGCACAGGAAACACCAACCAAATAAGGGCAGCTAACCAACTCTAACTACTATACCCCAAGAACTAGCTCATCAGCTCCCAACATAGACCTCACTGATGCTCACTGCACACGCACCTACACTTAACAGTTTATTATCCAAGGTTCTGATTTAATGAATCCTTCATAGGTTCACAGCCTAAGACTATTCAGACTTTACCTACAAATCCTACTGACAGACACTGATACACTAAGACATCAATCCCATCACAGTGAACAACCAAAAATACTGCCCAGTTTACTGAGTTCTCACTGACACAGTTTACTGCACAATATAAAATCCTAACTGACACACAAGCTAGACACTGCACATTGATACCTAAACATCTACACTAAAACTACCAACTCACTAATACACACATCTACACTTGAATACATAACCATCTCACATGAACCCTAAACAACTACACTGAACCTAGTGTTCCCCCCTTTCACTGCTGATACACACAGTACAGGAACTAAATCCTACTATACTACTAACACAACCAAGCTACACACACACTCACACATTATGCACAGACACACTGGTACACTGTCCTCTTTCTCTCACTCTCCCACAGAATTTACACACCTATACCCAGATATCTCTAGGATACACACTGTACACTAACTAAAACACACTGCTCTCTCATACACTCACTGACACAAAGACACACACTGGGTCATTCATTTACACACAGTATCCACACACATGTATTCACACACAGGTTTGGCATTCTGTCCTACACTTACACACACAGAATCCCCTGTTGAACCTGGGACAAAACTCTACACACACAGCACACTCTATTAAAACTGGGACAAAACTCTACACACACAGGTATTTTAACTGAGACACAGGTTTTCAGTCATCTCACACTGCACTTACTGATACACTAATTACTAGGTTCTAGGATACACACACACTACTTGCTAAAACTGATACACAGTCAGTCCTATGCATACACACTGGCACTGGTCCTTGCATACACATTGAGTTCACAGTCAGTTTACTGATACACTAGATACACTGACCTGGAGATTTCACTCACACACTCACACAGGCAGATAACTTACACAGGATTTAGTATAGGTATCCACACACTAGTCCTAACTACCCCTCAACACAGACATATGCACTGGTATTAGTCTGTACAGCTGCACACACTAGTTAGATCCACAGCTACACACTAGAATTCACATTGCTAACACACTGATATAATTTCCACACACTGACAGTAACTAAACTCCTTACTGACACAACCTACCTAGACATTCTGAGACACGGGTAGACACAGCTAACACAGTATTCCACACTGATATAAACACAAAACACACACTGATCAGGATTCTCCCTGCACACTGAGAACACACAGGATTAAATTCCTAACTAATACACATGTATATCTGATACACACCTACTGCACAGAATCCAAACTGGTCACCACACATACTGCACACAGGGATTTATTCTCAATAACAGAGACACACAAACTGGAATTTAAATACCTACAACACAGGCATAACCCCAAACCCGACTGCACACTGGTAAAATTTTCCAACACACAGAACTCTCCCCTAATGCACAGGAAAACCACGATTAGTTAAACACAGGCAATTCATTATGTATATAGGTCTATAAATCAAAACATGTATAAATTCGAATACCTTAGATGGATAAATCCTAAATGAACATTTCATCGAGCACTTAGTGTGCTGAAATCGAACCCATACACAAAACTCCTGAAAAACCCAATGAAACCCCTAAAACGAGATCTGAATCTTCACGTTGGAGGATGAAATCAGTCTACAAGCAAACCCTAAGGGTTAGGGTTCATGAAATTGGGGAAAACTAAACGTAGGTCACCCAAAACCCTAACTTCTCCTAGGTCTTCATGTAGGATCCCTAGGATTCGAGATCTACACCATAGGGGGTTTCCTAATGGGCATGAATAACAGAAAAATAGAAATAAAATGAATTAAAATTGGATTTTACCTATAGAGATGGTTCCTCCAATGGAAGTTCTTCTTCCCCAAGGTTCCATGACCCAACTCCTTGCTTCCCTTGCTTTGGAGGAGGAAGATGGAATCCCTAGGGTTAGATTCTAAAATCTGGAGGTAGGGGAAAGGTTTTCTTAATGGAGGCTAGGGTTTCTTCTTTCTACATGAAGAATGGTTTTGAGGGAGGCTCCCTTTTATAATAAACTAGGTTTTAGGGTTTCAATGCATAGTTTTTAGGTTAAACCCTCAGGTTAGGTCATGTAGAATTAAATACATAACTCAGGTTTAGTCCTTCTAGGGTTTGGGGTTCCACCCTTAAAATTTGGATTCTAGGGTTTCTCTAGAACTGGGTTTTCAAATTAGGGTTTTGTCATTAGGGTTTGACCTAAACCAACACAACCAACAACATATAAATAGTTTTGAAAAACTCAGCAGATTAATTAAACACATAATTATTCAAAATAGTGAATTTACACAAATGCCCTCATCTGGAAATGTGGTAGTGACAGACGGGGAGGTCGACGGCGAGGGGGTGTGCGGCGGCCTGGCGGCAGCGGCGAGGTAGGTGTTTGGGGGACGGCGGCGTCGATCGGGTGATCGACGTCGGGGTTTGAGCGGCGGCGTCGACTGGTCTCGGGTCGAGCGGGCGGTGGAAGGATGGGGTGGTGGAGTCGACCGGCTGAGCGGAGATCGACGGTGAGAGGAAGAGATAGGCGGCTGGGTCGGATGAGAGAGGGAGAGGTCTGGCGGCCGGGCGGGGCACGAAAGTCGAGGGGGTTTAAATAGGCGGCTACAGTAAATCCGGCGGGGGGCTAGGGTTGCAATTTGGGTTTCGGGTCCGGGTCGGGTTTGACTCGGATCCGATCCGACCCGACCCGCAACATTGGGTTGGTCCGGTTCAATCAGCGGTTTGGTTCAGTCAGGTTTGGTTCAGTCAGGTTTGGTTCGGTTTAGTTCTACAATAGTTTTTAGGACTTTAAACGCGTTTCCGGAGTCCAATAAATTCACCGAAAAATATCCTATGCCCGGTTTTCCATTTTACACCATAAAATCTTATTTCCATAATATTTGAACACCAATAAACTGCATAAAAAAATCCTTAACTCCAATTACCTTGATTTGTCTTCCAGAAAATACCAAAAAATATATTAAAAATTATTCTAAAAAAAAGGGTGTTTACAAATATGCATGTGATCATCACTTCATAATGTACTCAATCACATTAACTATAGGAAAGTAAATGGCACGATAAGATGTACAAGATAAGAAAGATCTGACATAAGTCTATAACACAACTCAAATAACAATAATAAGTCTAGAGTCTAACTGACTCAAGATAAATAATTCTCAACATAAATACACCAAGTCTCACAATTTAGAACAATCCAATATATAATAAATTAGACTAAAAACTGTCTAAACGACTGCGGGTGGTGTCTTCTCTAAGGAGAGTGGCTCCTCTGGAATCTCCGTGATGTAGTCTTCATCTACTCCTGGACCAAAGTGGGTAGGACAGAAATACTCAAGATCTTCTGAAAATGTTATCCAGACAGGATTATAGCGAAGCACAAACACTAAAAGTAGTTTCAATTATATTGACAAAAACTATAAAACAGTGTAAGAAAAATACATGAAGAAAAATATTAAAAATAAGGAATACTGGATAGACATGTAATCAGCATATAGAACTAACTAGCAATGAACAGATATATGATAATGCTAGAAATGAGTGAACTGGAATAAAAGAATAGGAATTCTAGCTAAGTGTTGTGAAATATCAGTTTGCTATGTGATCGGCTTAGGACTAGATCAGGCTTGTCATATATGATTGTCTATGATACATGTGAGGTCAGGCTAACCATATGGTTAGCTATGATGCGAGAAATAGTCAGGCTAATCATATATAATAGGCTATGAGGCTTGTAAATGATCAGACTATACCCTACGTTATATGTAGGGTGAGCTATGATGCATGTAAAGTTGGATATAATCACATAATCTTGCTAATATTTCTCCGTCCCCAGCCAGTACGATGGATTCCAATCATGAATCCTTATGACTGGTATCTATAATACTAGCCCGTATATTCGATGTGTCAGAATCAAGTATACACTACAACTAGAATCATAGTAATAATCAAAATAATAAAAATTGTCAAAGATTGTACTCGTCTGTGGTCCTGAGCAATGTGTGAGGATCGATGTCCAAGATAGAATCACAAAGACCTAAATATCAAAATAATGTTATTTGGTGTTTTAGAAGGACAATATCATCAACTATGTTGAAATACAATTATTAGGCTAAAACTAGGTCTTTAATAGGCTAACTATGTCATTACCTTGCTACTCTAGGGTTTCTAACTCATACTAGGTCAATATCTTAACTTATAATAGTTATCACTACTAACTAAGTTAATAATAGCTATACTAAGTACAGATAATATATATATATATATATATATATATATATATATATATATATATATATATATATATAGCTCATAGGTATTGGTATTATGTTAAAACCTAACTCTAATCTCACCTCTTGACTGAACCTCAACCCTCTGCTAATATCAAGTAATTGAATAACTAACATGTAGCTAATTAACTAACTGACTTAACATATATTAATCTAATACTAAGTAAAATACTTACTGATAACCCTATATTAACTAATATATTATGTATAGCTATTAAAGATTACTAATACACTAGTCTACTAATATTACTTAACATTTAATAGGCTAACTAATATTTGAATTCAACTTCTAACTATACACTAACTAATCTCTATGTAACTAATAGATTAACATCTAATATCTGACACTATACCACACCAATCAACAATAATAACCCTCAACTGAACATCTGCTACCCCTGATACTCAAAGATATTACCTAATTGACTTGGCTAACTGGTAACTATATACTAATATATATACACAACACTTACATGTACAATCACTTACATGACAGCTGATACTCCTAACCATTATAATCTTGCGAACACCTATACAACTAATCTATATCAACCCTCTTATCCTAGATGATTGCTTGCTATTTGCATCACAAAACCCACTACCAAAATGTGAAGAAATAGCGACGTGTTTAGCGACGTCATATTAAAACGTCGTTAATATTAAAGATTTGAGCGACTCCAAAAATAAACGTCGCTATACGTGGCTGTTGGCAACATATAGCGACGTTTAGGGACTGTAATTCAGTTTTTGAAAACAATAGTCACTATAAGCTTCTTTAAGGTCGCGATGTATTTAGCGACGTTAGTTTATTCGATTTTTACAGACATTTTTAGCGACATATATAACGTCGCAAACTTGATAATTAGCGACGTCATAAGTTGACGTTGCTAAACGTCGCTAATTTTTTTAATATAGGTTACGATTTCCCTCCTTCTGTCAAAAATCTTCCCCCAAATTTTCAAAAACTCTCCCCTCTTCCCTCCCTCTCCGGCGAAGTGTCCCCTCCGGTGTACTCCACAGCCCCCTACTCCGGCACCCCCTCTCCTGCGATGTGCCCCCTCTGGCATCCTCTATAGCCCCCTACTCTGGCGGCTCCTCGAGTACTCCCCCACAGCCCCACACCGGCTCCCCCACAGCCCCCTCCGACGAACCTCGGGATTCTCCTCCTCCTCCTCTAGGCAAACCCTAACCCAATCTCTCTCTCTCTCTCTCTCTCTCACACACACACACACACACACACACACACACACACACATATGCACACGACATATCACTAACACAAACACAACACACACTGATACAGACATGACACAGACTAACACAGAGGGTGTAAACCCTAACCCTAACCCGATCTCTCTCTCTCTCTCACAGATGCAGACACGACACACACACTAACACAGAGACGACACAGACACTATCACAGAGGGTGTAAACCCTAACCCTAACCCTATCTCTCTCTCTCTCTCTCTCTGACACGACACAGATATGACACAGACACTGTCACAGAGAGTGTAAACCCTAACCCTAACCCTATCTCTCTCTCTCTCTCTCTCTCTCTCTCTCTCTTCAGCCGAATCAAAGTATTAGCTAGGTTTTTCATAATTGAACATTATACTTTTTACAAAGACAATTTCATACGTCGAGTAAAGACATTTTTTATGTTTTCCAGGTGACTGGAACATATGTTTGTGTACTAGATGACTGTCTTTTACATGCTTATTAATCAAATAAACATATGGCGATGTGCTTTTTCTTTAAAAATAAACAAAATACAAATTAGCAAATATTGTAGTTACATCATCAGCACAAAGTACCAATTTGTCTATTTTCTGACCTTAGCAGATCAAATCTGTCATTACTTTTTTTGGTGCTTTCTTTAGTTACAAGTTGAATGCATCCACAAGCTCTATTTCTGTTAAAAACTCTTAAATCTGCCATAAGATAGTAAAATAAGCATTACTTTGAAGTCCTATATTTTATGACTAATCTAAGAACAAAATTAGAAGACTTGATCAGGTGACATCTTAATTACATAAAACAAAAATTATTGTAGGCCCTATCAGGTGACATCTTAATTACATAAAATATAAATTATTACGTGAACATGGACGATCATTCATTTTATGACATGATCACTCAATAATGACATGTGGGTCATATCAAAAAAAAGATGATAGGACCCACATGTCATTAATCAATCATCAGGTCCATAGAATAAATGATGGACCTGGTTCACCTAAATAATTCCATAAAACATGATCCCTTGGCATTATTCCTGCATGATCTTTGATATACCAGGATAACTGACAACTATTTTATATTATCTTTTTATGCAAAGGATTACAACTTCTCTCTCGAATATTTATACAAGTCAAATGATTAAGTATATGTTGGTGTAAAGATTTTTAAAAAATTTACGCAAAAAACTTTTATAAATTGGTTCATTATTAGGGATTAAATATGAGTACCTATTGCATCAGCTGTATCTAGTCCACTAAACTTTAGAAATAATACTTCAGAACATGCACTTTTAACTTCTAATTTTCTAAGAACAGTGGGCAAAAACTTCATGTTTAGGAAAATGGCCTACGTTGTAGTCAGGTCAGCAGAAAAGGTCTAGATTGGTGTTAGCTTTGCCTTCCCTTGTCAAACTACATTCGTAACTTTCTGATTTCATTTTTGGTGTTCTAAGTTGAACTCGGAATCCACAATTTCCATCTCAGTATAAAACTGCAACATCACCAAATAATAATGAAAGAGTTATTATTTTGAAAAGCTTGCGAAGCTTATTCAGATCCGAAGTTGATGTAAAAATTATTGTTATAGTAACTTATTTGTGAATCGAAAGTGGTATGTGCTAGATTGAAAATTTTGAGGTGAAGTTATAATCGAAAGTGGAATGTGCTATCTTGAAAATTTTCCCTTACCAATATTGATACCTAATGCAATATTCTCTAGTAGGAATCTAAACAGTCTGCGGTTCAGGTTCTAGTTATAGTAACTTAATTGGTAAGGCTTTCTCCTATAAATGACTTGCTCCTATAAATGTACCAAGGCTTGACATGTTTTAAAAACATGAGTAAATACCAAAAAACCATATAGTCATTTGGTAAGTTTAGGAGAATACCCTTGTTGTTGGTTCTTCACATAGTACCCCCCTCTTGTCAGATTTAAGTGATTTATGTCACTTGGAGCTCATGTGCCTCACACATGACACTTCCAAATTATGAAAATTACAAGTAACTGATACTAAATATAATAGTATACCACTATCAGGACACATGGACACACACTAATGACTGCTACTAACTATAATAGTATACCACTAACTTAACTAACTGTTAACTCATATCATTTATAACTATCAAACTAATATTATAACTAACTGATATACTAACTGATGCATAATCAAGTGCACATTCCTCATAATTCAGTCACCCCCTTAATCCACGCTTTCCCCTGCAGACCTCAACATTCATACTAACACATGTGTGTCATCAGCTCACACACACACTTAGATACCACCCTCTATATTGGGCATTATCACACACCCCACTTGCAGTCATAGGATCAATGCTACTGTGGTTTCATAACTTATACCCCCCCACTTCAGATATTACTCCATCTCACTTCACTAACACTGAATTTTGTACTGTATTTTTAATGTAGAACGTAACATCTATTTTAACTATATAGATACATATATTTATATCTGTTATCAATTATATTATTTGTTTCCATCTATCTTACCAGATGGCACCCATGACCCGAGTACGTGCACGTCGCTTGATAGAGGCACCTCCTATTGTTAAGGAAGAAGAGGCACCTCCTACTGTTAAGAAGGAAGTGATACCTCCTACTGTTAAGGAGGAAGTGAATGTTAAGGAGGAAAAGACTCCTACTGTTAAATTGGAAGCGGTTGTAGAAGCATAAAAAATATGCTGGGAAGATCTACGCAGCATCTTGATACAGAGCAGCGTAAACAGAGGCCTTCAGAGCCATCAAGCGTAAAACAGGGTTCTTCATCGCCTCCATGGCGTAAAACCCAGCCGCTCTCAAAGCAGCATTAAAGCGTACGAGGAACGCTTCGTCTTTCCGAAAAAAAACTGTCCAGTCACACAGTAAAACTGACCTCTGACTCCTGACAAAAAGTGTTGTACGGCTACCCAGACGACGGCTGGAAACGATGGCAGACAACTCGGGACGCGCCCCACAGTAATGATGGCGGATCTCTGCATTTAATACAGAGGATTTGGTTAAAATATCACCAAACCGGCGCTTACTAAAATCCCTCGGCGTAAACCGCTCTTTCGCGTATAAGGGAATACGCTGCCTTGTTTTACACAGGCAAACATGAGCTGTTTTACGCTCCGCAGAAGACAAACCGCCTACCACGTCAAAAGATGCACTTCGTACAGGGCTCGAGGCACATCTCTACGTCAAATTGCACAGAGCGGTGACAGTTTCCCTCAAGACACGTCTCTGCGACGGATGCGCACAGAGCGGTGACAGTTTTCCTCAAGGCACGTCTCTGCGACGGATGTGCAGAAGGGCTGCAGACCTTCAAAGCACGTCTCCGTATTTAATGCACAGGATGATGGCAAATCTCTGTAAAAGATTTATTTATATCTCCAAAAGCCATAATTCTGGCTAAAGACGTCCACATCAGCACTCTGGCACGGTACGCAGCGGCTTCTACGCCCATTCAGGATCTGTGCTCACTCGGCTTCTACGCCCATTCAGTCTCTACGACCATTCGGCTTCCACGCCCATTCAGTCTCTACGACCATTAGGCTTCTATGCCTGTTTGGCTTCTATGCCTATTCGGCTTCTACGCCTGTTCGGCTTCTATGGCTATTTGGCTCCTACGCCAAGGTGATAGTCATTTGGCTTCTACGCCAACCACTTCTACACGAGGGATACCTACCTACGTGGCTTCTACGCCGTAATCTTCGCAGCATATATACGCATTTTGTCCCTTTAGTTGGACACGTGTCACATGCTCACTCAAAAGGTCATTTGTACGCAGGCATTGGTTACTTTAACCGTTATGTAAAAGGGTGCTGTACTGTCCACTCCTCGGTTTTTACACCGACGGAGTGGTCACTGTCACCGAAACTCTATAAATAGAGACCCCTATCAATGGGAAACAAGGCCGAAAAATTGGAGAAATTGGTCGAAAGATTGGTCAAGAAAACCAGTACGAGATCAAGGTCGAGCTTCCAAGAAAGATCAAACTAGAGGTCAGAAGAGAGAGAGAGAGAGAGAGAGGGAGAGAGAGAGGGAAGGACCCAGAGCTCGGGGAAAGAGTAGGGATCGACGACTTCGGCCTCGCGCATCCACCCTCCTTTGCAACCTCCGAAGCTGCTTCCAGTCTTCCACGGCACTTCTTCAAACATCGTGTAGTCCAAGGGCTAAAGTGATCGACTGCAGATCAGACACCTATAGTAATTTATACCCAGATTAAATAAATTATACTCCCACATCCTAGCATAGGATCAAATTTTACAAGTTTGTTTGTAAACCAAAGGGGCGCGGGTTCCTTATAAAACCCGTCGTTTGAAACACACTTTTATTCCTTCTCCTCCGTTTAATACCACAAACAAGATGGCGACTCTGCTGGGGACGTCTTTCTCTTCTGACGAGGAAGTAATTGCTCAACACGATACGGTATCTGCAGGAACCGTGAAGAAGACACTGGTCGTTTATTTCGACCAGTCTGCCTATGAAGACATGCTTCGGACTGGGGGTAGCTCTCACTCCCTCTCCGTCTAAGACAACAGGAAGCTGCACAAAGTGTGGATGCCCAAGACATCCTACGCCGTTCCTGTGGACTCTCCGATCTCTCCGATCTCTTCGACCAATGAGGTGGTAGCACCGCTCGCTCCGTGTCCCGCACGTAAAATTCAGTCTTTCGCTACGCGCGGTACAGACAAAGCTTCTGGCAAAGCCTCAGCGCTAACCCAGGAGAATCCACTGCGCTTTACGCGCAAAAATCAGTCTCCCACTACGCGCGATACAGACAAAACTTCGGGCAAAGCCTCAGCGCTAACCCAGGAGTATCCACTGCGCTTTACGCACAGAAATCAGTCTCCCGCTACGCGCGGTACAGACAAAACCTCTGATGGTGCCTCAACGCCAAATCAGAAGTACAGATCACGCTCCACGCGCAAGACGACATCTGACCTCTACGGTGAACCAGATGAGCGCTGTGATCTCCGCGAGGAAAAGCAAGCAGGCAAATACTCAACTACTCGGCCTTTACGCCAGCAAGAGAATGATCTGCCTAACCTCCGGATTATGCGAGAAGCTAACGGCCGACTAAGGGCCTCTCCAGCCTTACGCCAGACTGAGCGAGTCTCCAAATTATGCCAGGCACAGTCCCTCGGCGTAAAACAAGCTCAGACGGCAGAAAGACACCATCCCAGGGGATTAACCGCCGCCCAGATGGCCAACCTGTTGTATACAGATGGCATAGGGAAAACCATGGTGCCTAGTCTCCGCATGCCCACTGATAGGAACAAAAGAGACAAGCCTTCGTCTTCTTCCTCGGCAAATCCTTCTGACCTGCGTACCTATCTAATCCAAAAAGACAAAGACAGGAGCCGTAAACAGGTTTTAGAACCCCTAGCTGTCAAACGGGGAGAGATAGTGTTGGAAGATGCATCAACATCTAATGTCATCATGATGTATGAACCATATGAAGATGATGCCTTTGTTGTCCCTCCTACCCACGGCGATCAGCATCCAATAGTCTTCAAACACAAGCGGAATAGTCCGGTTGAACAGGAAGAATTCCGCGAGCCTGAGAGTGGGAAAATATAAATCCACAGGTATAGCCGGCAAGCTTTGAAGATTATACAGAACATGGGTTATGATTTGAAATCAAAGCAAGGCCTCAACGATGGAAAGGGTAGACGAACACCGTTGCAGGGTAATTCTCGCCATCAACAAGCTCGTTTCGGATTGGGATATACTGCTAATCCCAAAACTTCAAAATCTAATCCTGTACGACCAGAGACAACTACTGCTGAATTAGTTTCTATGACCGGAGACCACAGCGTGTCTGGGGGTAACTCACCTCGACAGAGCAAGACAGCGCCCAAGGCTAGGGGCAGAATGTCCACGGGATTCAAAGATGATGCAACAACAGCTATCTTCCCAGAAGACCGTGAAACCCAGGCATCAAAAGCCTCACGACCAAAAGGAACTTTCTCCTTCAAAGAAGATGACATAATTGAAATCTTTAATATATTGAGGAAGGAACGTAAGCTTCAGCTGCCCGACATCAGATACCCTGAGAGGGCCGGCAGAATCGATGACCCAGATTATTGCCTCTTCCATCAGTACACTCATCACCCTACGAAGGCCTGCTATGTACTAAAGAGGAGAATTCAGGAATTAATCGATGCCAAGGTCATAACTCTACGTTTATAAGAAACAAGGGAACGATCACTACGGCAGAGTACCAGATGTGTACCTCCATCCCCGATGGAGTCACAACCACAAAGTTTGTCATGTTCATATTACCTCTGAATAAAACTTTCGATCGTCAATTATCATGTCCATATCAACTCTGATATCGATTATCGTCTACACTTAGCATCCGTACTTAAAATTCTAAGTGCGCCAGTGATGTTAAGTCCATAAAAAACTGCCATGTCCATATTACCTCTGAGCAGATGTGTACCTCCATCCCCGATGGAGTCACAACCACAAAGTTTGTCATGTTCATATTACCTCTGAATAAAACTTTCGACCGTCAATTATCATGTCCATATCACCTCTGATATCGATTGTCGTCTACACTTAGCATCCGTACTTAAATTCTAAGTGCGCCAGTGATGTTAAGTCCACAAAAAACTGCCATGTCCATATTACCTCTGAGCAGATGTGTACCTCCATCCCCGATGGAGTCACAACCATAAAGTTTATCATGTTCATATTACCTCTGAATAAAACTTTCGACCGTCAACTATCATGTCCATATCACCTCTGATATCGATTGTCGTCTATACTTAACATTCGTACTTAAATTCTAAGTGCGCCAGTGATGTCCAGTCCACAAAAAACTACCATGTCCATATTACCTCTGAGCAGATGTGTACCTCCATCCCCGATGGAGTCACAACCACAAAGTTTTTCATGTTCATATTACCTCTGAATAAAACTTTCGACCATCAATTATCATGTCCATATCACCTCTGATATCGATTGTCGTCTACACTTAGCATCCGTACTTAAATTCTAAGTGCGCCGGTGATGTTAAGTCCATAAAAAATTGCCATGTCCATATTACCTCTGAGCAGATGTGTACCTCCATCCCCGTTGGAGTCACAACCATAAAATTTGTCATGTTCATATTACCTCTGAATAAAACTTTCGTCCGTCAATTATCATGTCCATATCACCTCTGATATCGATTGTCGTCTACACTTAACATCCGTACTAAAAAAATTAAGTACGCCAGTAATGTTAAGTCTACAAAAACTACCATGTTCACATTACCTCTGAGAGAGTTCCAAAACAGGAACCCACTCCCCATGACGAGGTAGAACCCATAGCGCAAAAATTCTTGGAAGCTATAAACTCCTACCATCCGTATGTCTGGGAAGTAGCATCATCATCCAACGTCATCTCGACATATGGACCACATGAGGATTCCATCTTCGTTGTCCCGCCTACCCACGACAGTCAGCGCTCAATAGTCTTCGGTCGCATGCGCAATCAACCGGCTGTCCAGGAAGATCCTTTCGACAATGATACTAGGAAAGTGCACGTTCACGGATACAGCCCGCAAGCGCGGAGGATCATGCAAAACATGGGCTACGACTTAAAGCGGAAGCCAGGCCTCAACTACGGAAGAGGCAGACGAACGCCGCCGAGCGGCGACCCCCGCTATCGACAAACTCGTCTCGGGTTAGGATATGCCACCTCCCTTGCGACTTCCAAGTCAGATCAGGACACCTTCCCCTTTTCCCGGAATAACTCACCGCTCTCCGACTCACCTAAGGCTCTCGAACAAGCACTATCAGTGAATATGGTGGTGACAAATCCCTCAGAAGCCGAGGAACAGGATACGGAGCCATTCGAGAATGACTCCTGGGCTCAACAAATGGATATGCAGTGGGAATTCTGCTTCGAGCAAAGAGAACCTCCCACCAAGGACGAAGTTATCCAGATCAATGTTAGGGGTGAACTCTCGCCAAAGCCAATATTTATCAGTAACAATCTTCCCCCAGCTGAAAGGGAAGAAATTATACGGCTGATAAAGGAATATATTGACGTCTTTGCGTGGGATTATGAGGACATGCCAGGCCTAGACCCGAAGGTAGCTACTCATAGGCTCAATATATTGACCGATTCGAAGCCGGTAAAGCAGCACAAACGTCGGTTCCGCCCAGATATGATGGACGCCATCGAAGCTGAAGTCAAGAAGTTGATAGCCTGCGGTTTCATCCGGGAAGAACAACATCCTGACTGGGTCACCAACGTTGTCCCAGTCATGAAGAAAAATGGGAAGGTGCGTATCTGCATCGACTACCGAGATCTGAATGCGGCCTGGCCCAAGGATGAATTCCCTCTTCCCATCACGGATATCATGATCGACAATACCTGCTGCTTTGAACGCATGTCTTTCATGGACGGGTTCTCAGGATACAATCAGATCAAGATACATCCCGAAGACGAGAAGCACACTGCCTTCCGGACACCATTGGGGGTATATTGCTATATGGTCATGTCCTTCGGATTGAAGAACGCTGGGGCTACATACCAACGGGCTATGAGTAACATATTCCGTGAGCATTTACGCAAAACAGTGGAATGTTACGTGGACGACATAGCTGTCAAGAGCCGCCTCGAAGGTGATCACATTCAAGACCTGAGGACGGTATTCGAGTTAATGTGCCAACATCAACTCAAGATGAACCCTACAAAATCCTTTCTGGGTGTATCTAGTGGCAAATTCCTAGGATTTGTCATTACAGCCAAAGGCATCCAATTAGACCCTGACAAAGTCCAGGCAATCGTGGAAATGCGACCGCCCCGTAATCTGAGGGAACTCAGGGGATTTCAAGGACGTCTGGCTTATATCCGGCAATTCATATCCAACCTCTCGGGGAGATGTCAGCCCTTCTCTCATCTCATAAAGAAAGGCGTATCCTTCATATGGGACGAAACCTGTCAGCAAGCGTTCGGAGATATCAAGTGCTACCTAACCAGTCCGCCAGTTCTAGTGTCTCCCGTCATGGGAAAACCATTCTTGCTGTACGTTCGAGCAATGGATCACTCGCTGGGAGCTCTCCTCGCACAGAAGAACGATGCGGATCATGAACAGGCTATCTACTACCTCAGTAGAATGATGGTCGGAGCCGAACACCGGTACAACCCACTGGAGAAAGAATGCTTGGCTCTGATGTTCGCTATCCAGAAGACGCGGCACTATGTCACTGGCCAGACCATTCATATCATCTCCAGGATCAACCCTCTCCGAGTGCTGATGAGCAAGCCGAGTGCCCTTAACTCCCGACTCACGACTTGGGCGATGCTGCTAACACCATATGACATGGTATACGTCTCACAGAAGTCCATCAAAGGCCAAGCATTGGCCGACTTCCTAGCGGCTCATCCGATCCCGGAGACCTCCAAACTATACGAAGACATCCCTGATGAGGTTGCAGAATGTAATTTTGCAAGGGGAAGTGACGTATGGCGACTATTCTTCGATGGCGCCTCCAGAGCCGGTCCTAAGGGAAATATCGTTTCAGGAGTGGGAGTCGTCCTAGTCACCCCGGATCAGTTCGTCATCTACCGAGCATATTCTCTTAGCGAGCCCTGCTCCAACAACGTGGCGGAATACAACGCTCTACTAATCGGGCACCAAGTTGCTAAAGAGCTGGGGGTAGAATCCCTGAAAGCTTTCGGTGATTCTCCGCTCATCGTCAATCAAGTCAGGGGAATATACGAAGTCCGGAATCCAGACCTCATCCCCTATCACCGAGCAACAATCGAGATAGCCATGACGTTCAAGGAGTTCTTCCTAGAGCATGTACCTCGATCTCAGAATCTGGAAGCTGATGCCCTAGCTAGTCTAGTTGCGGATTTAGCTACTCCTATAAGAAGGCAAGATTCGGTAATCCTTCTTAACAGAGATTTATTCTGTGTGAAGAACAGCTGTCACACAGAACGCAGCTGCGCTGTAAACACCGATCCTCCTACAAGAGATTAGACGAGCCCCTTCATAGATTTCGTGGCATACGGAATCTTACCAGAGGACCCCAAAGAAGCAGTATCCGTCAAGAGACGATCGTTACGCTTCTACTTCGATGCATCTTCACAATACCTATATCGCCGGACCTACGACGGACTGCTATTGAGATGTCTCTCTAACGCGAAGCACAGCAGATTATCCGTGAAGCTCACGACGGCGTATGCGGAGCGCATCAACCCGGGCCTAAGCTACAGGATCGCATCAGGAGGATGGGCTATTACTGGCCTACTATGATCGCAGATGCAGTACGGTATGCAAGACATTGCAGAGCCTGCCAGGTTCATGCAGACTTCATACATCAGCCGTCTGAACATCTACATCCTACGGTCGCATCTTGGCCTTTCAAAGCATGGGGTATGGATATCATCGGTCCTATTCACCCGTCTTCTTCCAGGGGTCACCAGTTCATACTGGCCATCACGGATTACTTTTCCAAATGGGCAGAAGTAATCCCTCTCGCTGAGGTAAAGGCATCTAATGTGATCAGCTTCATCAAACATCACGTTATTTATCGCTTCGGGGTACCCGGAGGATAATTCATGACAATGGCCCCCAGTTCATCAGCCAAGCGTTTCACCGGTTTTGCGATAAGAATCGGATACACAATATTGCCTCTACGGCGTACTATCCAGCTGCTAATGGTTTGGCGGAAGCTTTCAACAAAACCATTATCAAACTCTTGAAGAAATTCGTCTCTTCAAACAAACGAGATTGGAACGAGAAGCTGGGCGAATGTCTCTGGGCATACCGCACGATGGTACAGACACCGACAGGCTGTACCCCATTCTCGCTGGTCTACGGGAGTGAAGCAGTTCTCCCCATTGAAATCCAGATCCCGTCACTTCGGATAGCCGTGACTAATGAGCTGACTCGAGAAAAGAATGACCTGTTAAGGCTCCAAGAGCTAGAAGGATTAGACGAGAAGCGCCTCCAAGCTCAACAGCGCATGGCGCTCTACCAAGCACGCATTTCCAGAGCTTTCAATCATAAAGTAAAGGAAAGAGTGTTCAAGGTCGGCGAGCTAGTTCTAACCGTAAGAAGGCCGATGATCCTAACTCAAAGAAGTAAAGGCAAATTCCAGCCCAAGTGGGAAGGCCCTTATGTGATCGAGACAACGTTCTCAAACGGCGCCTACAGGATAGCCCAGCCTAACGGAGACCTGTTAATGGCTCCTATCAACGGCAAATTCCTGAAAAGGTACTATGCTTAATCCCCCCGGCTCGGGCAGAATATAGCGAGGATCTCAATTCTGACAAAACTACTTCCAAAACGAAACTAGTTAGGTCATATCCTATCATGTCTGTACGACCTCTGAATAGATATATCCTGCTAAAGAAGTTTATCAAGAGTCTATCAGGTCCATACTACCTCTGATATCACTCTCGCCTAAGAACCGTCATTCCGAAATGATGGGTCCACAAAAAGTCAGAAAAGAGTCGCTTTTATTCATTCCCAGAAGAAGGCAGAATTACATAGGGGGTAGCAAAAAAATAGGAAGAGATACATCAGGATGGCGGAGTAATCAGACCGCGGATCAGCCGCTCCAGAGCAGATATCCTTTCATTCCTAAGGACCAAGGCATCAGCACGAGCCTGCTCCAGCCGTGCCTCAGGGGTATCCGTAAAGGTCAGCTCAGCCCTTACCCGAAGACAGCCCGCACGGGCAGCTTCTGCACGGTCCAAATCCCGTCGCACTGCACTCAATCGGCCAGTCGCTACATTTAGACCTGCTAGTGACTGAGAAGCCCACTCATCTGCCATAGCAAGTTTTTCCCTCAGCTTGGAGGCCCTTGCTGCATTCCCTTCATGCTCGGATCGGCACTTCGTCTCAAGAGCCAGAACCTCTTCCACGACAGCTTTTCTCCTATCCATCTCCAGCTTATGCGTCCGGATGGAGTTGTCCAGGCTTTCAAGATTTGTAGTAAGCCGCTCAGTCATGAGTTCGTATCGTGCCTGGACATCAGCATCAAGGCTGCCCCCAGCCAGCTGCAAGTATTCGTTAATGGGTTGCTCTAAACCATTAACCACCGCCTCCAGAGCATCAGCTACTCCAGGATTGCCAAGCCCCCTGACGACCTTGATCGAAAGCTGAGAAGTCTTCTTCAGAAGCTCGAAGTCCAGGTTCTTCGCCAACACCAGCGGTATCATCATTTTCAAACCAGTGTAGACGAGGCTGGTATGCTGCTCAGTCAACGCAACTAGACCTGACTGAACGCCCGGAGTGGCCACGATGCTAGTAAGTCCCTCTCCAGGGACAATTGCAGACGAGGTGGCCACAGCCGCCGCCTCGACGGGCGGCACGACCGAAGAAGGTGCCACGGCAATAATTGAAGTCATCGGCATACTCGTGACAGGCGAGGATACGATGACAGGTTCGTCCTCCTCTTGAGACGACGAAACCTCTCCGGGTGAGCTAGCCCCCGAAGACACTTCTGCCTCAAAATCGGGCGCCTCCACATCATCGCCAGTAGCCGGAGCAGAGCCGGAAGGCGCTTCAACTCCATACTCCCCGTGGACGTCATCCCCTGAAAAGAGGACAAGAAAGCAAATGTCAACACAATGGTAATCTGCAGCCGATGTAGCTAAACCACGTCTTAATGACGCGATACGAACTGTCATACCTGGAGAAGGAGGTGGGCCGACCGACATTGCCAAAAGTTTTGTCAAGCCTTCGCTAAGACACGGTCGAGGTTCGTCAGCTGGAATCTCGCTAAGCCCCCTCCCTGACACAGAAGGAACTTCATCCGCTGCTGACCTCGGGAAAGATTTTCCCATCTGCCGCGGCCACACAGGCAATCCCGCTCCACTACTTGGAGCAGCCGCCACGACAGCAACCTCTAGCGAGGATTCTCCGGTGCCACCAGCTAGAACTGTAGAAGGTTCCTCTCTAAAAGGCGAGGAAACTCCGGCCAAAGAATCTTCCCTAATGCGGGGAGATGCAGGCTCACTCCCGGGAGCCCCAATACCAGAAATACGGAGAGGACGAGCAACCGTCTCCTTCCTCCTCTTACGAAGGGAAGCTTCCTTCGGAGCAGAAGCCCGCCGCTTCCCAGAAGAGACTACCAGAGCCCCCGCCGGCAGAGGCACTGCATACCTCGGCAACGACACCAGAGGCACATCCGGAGTACCAGACTCCTCACCCTCGTTAGAAGAAACCGAGGGGACTTCGACCCTTCCCCCAAGCTTGGCAGAAGGCACCCTGAAGCTTCCACGCATGTCAAAATCGCGATGGAAGGTGTTAACCGCCACATAAAACTGGGCGTAAGAATGAAGGATGCGCAGCTCCGTGGAGGTTGTAACGACCGGCACGATAAAGATTGCCCCCGTGCAACCCATGATAAAATATCGCCACCCTCTAGCTCCATCAATGAGTCCGCCCCTGGACCTAAAGCTGGTGACGGCATTGCCCACGTGCAACTGATCGTACCCAAACTGCCTGGCGAACCGACTAGGCAAGTAGGGCTCGAAGAAGCAATGGTCTTCGCTCCTATACAGCAGATGGGAGGGTCTAATACAGACCAACCAATTAAAAGCCTCCGGAGAAAGAATGGTCTTCTCTCGACCTGAATCCTCAAGCCACATCCCTGATTGGTTACGATGTAGAGGAGGGGGAGTACAGAGGATCTTCCAGCCGTGGCTGAGGTTCAACACCAACCGACAGTCTAAAACTGTGTTCACATTCCAGGCAAAATCCTTGTAATTCAGTAAAAATATGCCCCCTGAGCTGCTACCAGAGCCGGGAGACATCACCCGGGGATTGTGGAGGATTAACCATCCCATCAGGTACAGGTATGGTAATTCTACCCGGGGAAAACTCTCACGTCGAGCTTCATCGACGAGCAACCCATCAGTCATGGCCCTCATGCCGGCCTGTATACGGCACACCATGGCGGGAAGCAAGCCCAGTCTTGCCCCGAACACCAGACACACTGCGGGCCATAGGATGTTCCGGTGAATGCGGTCCGTGGACGCAATACCGGGCACTACTACTCGACGCAGCCATATAGAGAGGAAACCGGCCAACTGGGCTTCCTTAGACAGAGGCCTGCGACAGCGCCTCAAGTAACTATGGGCCTTAGTGCCTTTAGGGTACTTTCCTACCCCCTCAACGAGAGTCTGATCTGGAGCCTTGGCGTCTTCCATAAGATCCTCGACAACCTGGGCACTGAGGATGCCCAAGCAGTTCACGGGCTCGTTCTTGCCCCCCGAGGCTTTCTCCGGCTTGGCGGCCCTTGCCCGATGGAAGAAGATGTAGGACATCCACTTGGTGGTGTGAGCCAAATCAGAGGGCTCATCATAAAAAGTGGTGCACACGAAGTATTGACACATCAGCTCCTGATATACTTTTGCCACCCGAGGGTCCAAATCCTCCAACTCCCGGTTGGTGGGAACATACTCTTCATATAGGGTATCCCCCATCGGCAGTCTCGAGACAACTGCCATCTCATGAAGGGCCAATCCCAACTCTCCCAGTGGAGTGGCAAAGGTCCCGGTAAGCAGAATGTACCGCTCCATCAGTGCCAGGAACAGGTTAGCATTGGGAGGCAACCCGACGCTCGTCGCACTCACAGCAGCATATAGTCCATTGCCCTCCAGCTCTCCCCGAAAGTGCTTCAAGGCCCAGTCAATTAAGCAGGTCCATCGGGAGTTGGTTGGGGCGATCCACCCATTGCACCAAGGATTCTCCTTGGGATACACCCCACCTCGTCCCATGAAGTCATTATAGAAGGTCGGCAATTGGACCGGCTAGATCACTAAGCTATCTTCACTCGGGACACTACCCGTGCACAGTCCCCGAAACAGCGTCACAACGTCGGAAGGACGGCTGACAAACGACCCCTGGTCATCTCCTTTCAGATGAAAGATCTTTCCCGGCTTGCCGTGAAGATCAGGAGTCAACGTCCACAACATCTTCCTAGGATGCGTCGCATGGAAGAAAGCCGAGATGGGATAATCCCTCGGCATCGTCGGCAGATACAAGACCAAATTCCCGACAGGGAAAACTCAGGGCTCCCTCTTAGGCTTCGTCTGGGACTGTTTATCAATCATGTCCCCGAAGAGGAAGGCCGGCTTTATGTACTGCTCCCCGTCTACATGTGCCAAGGGCTCGCCATTGATCATGCTCAGCAGCATCTGCTCACCCTGAGCCGATATCAAAAACTCCCTTCACTCAGGATACTGGGGTCCGGAGATGGGAAATGCCACGTGGGACAGATCCTCCAGGTAGTTCGAGTGCAGCATCCCTGCAGCGGAGCCCATCACCTCAGCCAGTGGCGACTCACCCAAATCAACTGCAAAGGTGCAAGGAAAATATGTTATTACAAGTCTTGCACAAGCATACGGACCAAAGAAACGGCGGTCTGTGCTTTACGCCAAGATTGTACAAATTTGGTCACTTTACGCCGAGAGTCCCCTCCACAAGCGTAAAATTCAAATTTTACGATATACGCCAATTTTCGGTAGCCAGAGCTTTTACGCTCAGAACTACGAAAATATGGAGTTTTTACGCTGGCACATTAGAAATGTGGACGTAAAAGATGAAAATGTCTTCGTGCATCATCTTCCTCAAAAGAGGCTATCAGCACAGAAGACGACCTAGCACGGTCATGTTCAACGTGTGCGAAAGATTTTTTGTCGTTTGTGTCATCCCAAAGGCTCTACCTCTAAGACCGGGTGCGCTGTTCGTCGGCGGGATGCTCCTCTCAGAAGGAAGTTCACCCAGCCCAACTGAAGATTCTCTCGCTGGGACAGAAGAATGAGAAGAAAACCTATGCTCTTTCCCTTAGCGGAGGGGGTTTATTTCGGCGCCATTTCTGAAGACTCGAAGTGCTCGGAGAAGGAACGAAGAAAAACTCGAACAGTCGAAAGCTCTCTTTCGCAGAAGACAGATAAAAAGTTTTTCTCTCAAAAGCTTGGGATATATATATAGTCCGGGTCGACTCCTCGAATCCTCGGATGAACTCCTCGAGACCCTAACCAAATCTCGTAATTAATAGTTGGTTATGATTGGATGCTACATCACCCCACTACCCTTGAAAGACGGACAGTCAGCGAATTCGAAAAGTTTCTTTGTGCAAGACGGTTCAGCGGGTTCTACGCTAAAGGAGCTTTCTACGCTCGACAGCAACGGATCTACGGTTTTACGCTCGCAAGCTACAAGTCTACGATTTTACGCCCGGATGCCTTTGTGCTCGGTAGCTTTTATGCTCGAGAGGCCACAAATCCACGACTTTAGGCTCAACAGATACCAAATCGATGATCTCACGCTCGGTGGCGCTCAGTTTACGCTCAAGAAGCAACAGATCCGCAAAACTTCACGCTCAGAGAAATTTTCTTTTCAGGAGCTACAGATCAACAGTTCTACGCTAAAGGAGCTTTCTACGCTTGACAGCTACGAATCTAATGGCTTTACGTTCGACAGCTACAAGTCTATGGTTTTATGCCCGGATGGCTTTGTGCTCGTTAGCTTTTATGCTCGAGAGGCAACAAACCTACGACTTCACGCTCAGGAACCACAGGTCTACGATTTTACGCTCGATGGTGCTTTACGCTCGCAGGCAACAGATCTACAGTCCTACGCTAAAGGAGCTTTTTCTACGCTCGACAGCTACGAATCTAACGGCTTTACGTTCGATAGCTATAAGTCTATGGTTTTATGCCCGGATGCCTTTGTGCTCAGTAGATTCTATGCTCGAGAGGCAACAAACCTACGACTTCACACTCAGGAACCACAGGTCTACGATTTCACGCTCGATGGTGCTTTACGCTCGCAGGCAACAGATCTACAGTCCTACGCTAAAGGAGCTTTTTCTACGCTCGACAGCTACGAATCTAACGGCTTTACGTTCGATAGCTATAAGTCTATGGTTTTATGCCCGGATGCCTTTGTGCTCAGTAGATTCTATGCTCGAGAGGCAACAAACCTACGACTTCACGCTCAGGAACCACAAGTCTATGATTTTGCGCTCGATGGTATTTTTACGCTCAAGAGGCTACAGACATGATTTTACGCTCCACGACTTTTCGCATATCAAAAATAGTCCCTAAAGCGGTCAATTGCAAAGAGTTCCCACAGAAGATACTCGTTCTTGACCATAAAGCATCCCCTGTACCCGAAGCATACAGAGTTCAAACATTGAGAAATTACTCTTCTCGGGTCCAAAAACTGGAGGTTCATCCAGATTCCAGTCTGAATATCTCGTCTATCAAGGTGGCAACTCAGTTTGACAGCCAAAAACCTCGACCCTGTTCTAAGGGAGTTTCGAGAGATCATTCTTGAAGATGAAGTCTGAACAAAAATTCTGCTCATCAGAGAAGCAACAGTTCAGAAATCTACGCGGTCCCTCAGCCCTAGCAACAGGACAGTTCTAAAAAATGTTCAAAATGCTCAGTAGCGTTCTATGGACTATTCGCAATGCGTAAAGGATAGGGCATAATACTCTTTCTATCAGAGTCGGCGTAAAGATTCAGACGTGTCGAAGCTACACATATTCAGACTTCACAGCAACGTATGGCAAGACGATCATATGGAGAAAAAGATGATTTTATTAAAGATTAAAATCATGATTACATATGAGGAAAATCCAATCTACAAGGGTTTTTCTCTATTTTTCATGACTACATCTGAGGGAAACTCCGTCTACAAGAGGAATCCCCCCCATCGTCGTCCGAAGATCGCACCCAGAATCTGTTCTGACAGGTTCTCGCATGGGTGGAGGTTTTCTTCTTCCAAGAAAATAATCACCGACGGGCACGACAGAGTTGGGGCTTGCATAGATTTTGCAGATCCCATGCTCCGTGCGCCGCTCAGGCCAGGACAGAGCGAGTCTGCCCGACTCTCGTCACCGGAGGCAACGAGAGAAGGCACTGCTTGCAAGCAGTGTGGTCCAATACGACCCTTCCTTTCTCCTGGGGCAACGCCATACAAAGTTGCTGATTATCCCGAGCAAGGGAGGCTAAGATATCCTTCCATGATCCATCGTTGCAGTGGACACTTGCTCGAAGATGCCGTCCTTTACGGCTCCCTACATGCTGGAAGAACATGATCTCCTTCTTCCTCAGATCGACCCGACGAACTCCGGCGATCATCTCTGCATGGTGATGGGAATGTGGTGAGAACAGGCTCACCCCCCCCCACCTTTTATAGGTGAAAGAGATCACAGTGGTCCCCAATAAATCTGCCATAAAGTCAGCATCGACCGTTTCAACGCTCCATTCAGAAAAGTTTCGAGTTACGAGGGGCCGTTCATGCTTCATTTAAAGCGTTTCAAATTCTGAGAAATTTAAAAGCTTTGAAGGGGGTCTTGTAGAAGCATAAAAAATACGCTGGGAAGATCTACGCAGCATCTTGATGCAGAGCAGCGTAAACAGAGGCCTTCAGAGCCGTCCAGCGTAAAACATGGTTCTTCATCGCCTCAATGGCGTAAAACCCAGCCGCTCTCAAAGCAGCATTAAAGCGAACGAGGAACGCTTCATCTTCCCGAAAAGAAACTGTCCAATCATGCAGTAAAACTGACCTCTGACTCCTGACAAAAAGTGTTGCACGGCTACCCAGACGACGGCTGGAAACGATGGCAGACCACTCGGGACGCGCCCTACAGTAATGATGGCGGATCTCTGCATTTAATGCAGAGGATTTGGTTAAAATATCACCAAATCGGCGCTTACTAAAATCCCTCAGCGTAAACCGCTCTTTCGCGTACAAGGGAATACGCTGCCTTGTTTTACACAGACAAACATGAGCTATTTTATGCTCCGCAGAAGACAAACTGCCTGCCACGTCAAAAGCTGTACTTCGTACAGGGCTCGAGGCACGTCTCTACGTCAAATGGCACAGAGCGGTGACAGTTTCCCTCAAGACACGTCTCTGTGACGGATGCGCACAGAGCGGTGACAGTTTCCCATAAGGCACGTCTCTGCGACGGATGCGCAGAAGGGCTGCAGACCTTCAAAGCACGTCTCCGCATTTAATGCACAGGATGATGGAAAATCTTTGTAAAAGATTTGATTATATCTCCAAAAGCTGTAATTCCGGCTAAAGACGTCCACATAAGCACTCTGGCACGGTACGCAGCGGCTTCTACGCCCATTCAGGATCTGTGCTCACTCGGCTTCTATGCCCATTCAGTCTCTACGACCATTCGGCTTCTACGCCCATTCAGTCTCTACGACCATTCGGCTTCTACGCCCATTCAGTCTCTACGACCATTCGGCTTCTATGCCTGTTCGGCTTCTATGCCTATTCGGCTTCTACGCCTGTTCGGCTTCTATGCCTATTTGGCTCCTACGCCAAGGTGACAGTCATTTGGCTTCTACGCCAACCTCTTCTACACGAGGGATACCTACCTACATTGCTTCTATGCCGTGATCTTCGCAGCAGATATACGTATTTTGTCCCCTTAGTTGGACACGTGTCACATGCTCACTCAAAAGGTCATTTGTACGCAGGCATTGGTTACTTTAACCGTTGTATAAAAGGGTACTGTACTGTCCACTCCTCGGTTTTTACACCGACGGAGTGGTCACTGTCACCAAAACTCTATAAATAGAGACCCCTATCAATGGGGAACAAGGCCAAAAAATTGGAGAAATTGGTCGAAAGATTTGTCAAGAAAACCAGTACGATATCAAGGTCGAGCTTCCAAGAAAGATCGAACCAGAGGTCAGGAGAGAGAGAGAGGGAGAGAGAGAGGGAAGGACCCAGAGCTCAGGCAAAGAGTAGGATCGACGACTTCGGCCTCGCGCATCCACCCTCCTTTGCAACCTCCGAAGCTGCTTCCAGTCTTCCACGGTACTTCTTCAAACATCGTGTATTCCAAGGGCTAAAGTGATCGACTGCAGATCAGACACCTATAGCAATTTATACCCAGATTAAATAAATTGTACTCCCACATCCTAGCATAGGATCAAATTGTACAAGTTTGTTTGTAAACCAAAGGGGCGCGGGTTCCTTATAAAACCCATCGTTTGAAACACACTTTCATTCCTTCTCCTCCGTTTAATACCACAAACAGCGGTTGTTAAGGAGGAAGTGGAAACTTCTACTATTAAGGAGGAAGTGGTGCCTCCTACAGATGGGCAGGCACCATCTAAGAGTGGGAGTTCTAGTCACCCAACACCTATAGCGGAGATTGATGGAGTAGACGCTGCTTATGCGAAGTATCTGAGGGACTGAGTTCTGCCCCAGTGTATTGGATTTTTTTGAGAGATTGAGAAATTGGATAAGACTTTTGGTATAACTGTGATACTTTTATTGTGGCTATTATGTGACTGTGATACTTTTATATTGTGCTTTTTGTATGACTGTGATACTTTTATTTTGTGTTTATTATGTGACTATAATATTTTATATACTTTTATTTTGTGTTTCCCGGTGTTAACTGTTCCACCGAAGGGGTCGGCGAACCCAGGGAATTCAACGGAGGATTGCTCCGGGTCTATTTATATAAATTATGAATTCATAAACTGCAGGAAGATTAGTTTGGAAACCATTTTATATTATTTTTTCACTGAAAATTTAGCGACGTTTAGCGACGTTAAAATACGTCGCTAAATACGTCGCTGAATACGTTGCTGAATACGTCGCTAAACAGAAAAAATTGAGCGATGTTTAGCGATAAAAAATACGTCGCTAATTTAGCGACGTTGAGTCGCTAAATATCACTAATAAGAAAAATATTAACGACACAAATACGTTGCTAGAAAATGTCGCTATAGCGATATTTTACGACATTTTTTTTCTCAGCGACTAGCTTAAATACGACTTTATTAAAACATCGCTAATTACGTCGCTAATTTTTTTAGCGACATTTTTAGGCCATTTAGCGTCGTTTCTAGGCGTCGCTAATTTAAATTATTCTGGTAGTGACCCAATCCCTTTCTGTTATCTAACCACTTCATTACCTGATATTGTGATACCAGGTGGCCCTCAATCTTCATTCTTCACCTGTAGTACAAGGTCAATGCTCGAGCCCTCTTTATATGCCTATCTGCATTTGTTTCCGAGTATACTGCCATCCTAAACCTCTGTATCAGTATCCACTGATGCAGCTATGTGCCCAAACTACCTTTCTAAAGTTCACACAGTCACTGAACTAACTGTTGTTAACATCATTAATACCACTAACCAATGTACAAAAATTTACTAACAACATTAACATCTAATATGAATATAACTGAACTAACATCTATTACACATACAAATGAACACTACATATTACTGATCCAAAACTGAAACCAACTAATCCTTAAACCACCCAGAGATGCACCTAATGTACCTGCTATCGCTACAGATAGCTTAAACACCCAAATTTTAGCATAATATACTGCACAAACTAGGATATAACACGCCCCTTCTCCAACATGCTGAACTTTGGACCATTGCTCTGTTAGTGAATGCTTGACTTTGCTGTGCAGTTTAAAGGCCTGCAGGCAGTACATTGCTGTCAATAAGCTCTCGAACATAGTGGATACAACACACACCTGAAGTCACTATGGTTCCTAGGTTCTCACTGTCTCATACTAACTTCAGTCATAGTATTAGCACACACACACAGACAGAAATTATCCTATACACTAAGCCACAGTGTTTCCCCTCTTCACTACTGTCAACACTGATGCACAAACAAAAGATATGAGACACACCCACACATACATGGATGCATACACACACTTATACAATTAAACAAACACCAAGTGTGCACTAATCTAGGATACTCATGATACACAACCAATCTTTATGCCAAAATCTTTAATAACCTATTAATCATACTAATACATATTAAATACATATCAAATATAAATATATTTACATAATATGATTTGTTGTTATAAAAAATAGGGGAAAACAGACCCATAAAAACAAAACCCCAAATATGCATACAACACCATGAAGAAAATATCATGAAACCATATAGAGACTCATTCTCTCCCCTTATGGCTATTCCTAAACCATGGGTGGGTTCCTAATGGCCAACAAATAAGTAAAATAGAATTTAAGGGAGATATTTTAGATTTTTACCTATTGGGAGATGGATTCCTAATGCAAACTTCTTCTTCTCCAAGGCTCCTTGTGACTTAAGCTTCTAGGCTTCTTTAGATGAGGGAATAAGAGGGTTTAGGGTTTTAAATTCTAAAATTTGTGGGGAAAAGAAAGGATTTTGGGGAAGAACTATTTATACGGCCTCATCTGTGGAGAAGGAACAGAGATGGCTTTAGAGCAGATAAACAGGAACTATCTTCGCCCCCGTTGAGATTGACAGGAGACCAAGTTTGGAAAGGGGTAGATGGATTATCGACTGTGGTGGAAGATCCAATATTGGCCCTTCACTTTGAAGGATTTGGACATAGACATAATTGGACAAAGCGGAGTATCTCTTGGGACTTGCCTTATTGGAAGGACAATCTCATAAGACACAATCTTAATGTTATGTATATCAAAAAAAATGTATTCGACAACATATTCAATACAGTGATGGATATCAAGGAAAAAATGAAAGACAATTTCAAAGCAAGAAATGACTTGAAAATTATTTGCAGCCCTTCAGATTTGCACCTAAAACGAAGTGCAAACGTTAATTAGGTGAAGCCTCCAGCGCCATTTACATTGAGTAGGGAGAAAAAATTGATAATATGCAACTGGATTTCAAAGTTGAGATTTCCTAACGAATACGTGTCAAATCTGGCAAGATGTGTCGATCTCAACAAATGCAAGATGACAGGGATGAAGAGACATGATTGTCATATGTTTATGGAGAGGTTACTACCTATTTCTCTGAGAGAGATGTTGCCTCATCAAGTATGGACTTCGTTGGCCAAATTATCTATATTCTTTAGAGATTTTTATTCAAGCAAGTTGACGGTGCAATATTTAATAGAACTTGAGAAGAAGATTGTATTGACATTGTGCAAGTTAGAGAGGGTGCTACTCCCCCCCCCCCCCAAGTTTTTTTGATAGTATGGAGCATTTGCCGATTCATCTTGCATACGAAGCACATATCGGTGCTCTCGTCCATTATCGATGGATGTATCCATTTAAGAGGTATAAATTGATTAGTTTGTACTATTAATTTCTTTAATCATATAATTCTAATATTCAATATATTATCTATAGGTATCTACATCACCTAAAGAAGAAAGTGGGCAATAAGGCTCATATAGAAGCTTCGATATACGAAGCATATATCATTGAGGAGGTTTGAAACTTCTGCTCCATCTACTTTAATACTCATGTCAGAACAATCGTAATAGAGCCCCAAGGAATGATGACGGTGGGGTTGATGAATTGAATAGTGTAATCCGTTTTATCTTTAATGTGGGAGGCAAGACTATAAGTGCAACTAAAGTACGGTAGTTGGAAGACGTTGAGTTTGAAGTCGCTCATCGGTATATATTGTTAAATATTGGTCTTGGGAAGATGCTAGATATTGAGAAGTAAGTGACACATCTTTGTTACATATTTCAATTATGTATATGCTTGAAAAGAAGTTCTCTAACTATTCTTCTTACTATTAGAGCTGAGGTAAAAATGGAGAGACCTACTATTAATGATGATGATCTTTCTAGAGATGTTAATACAAAATTTATATCGTGGTTCCATAATTATGTACGGATCCTAAATATTAAGCATTCTAAATTTAGCATTTTGACCAATCTTTGTCTAATGTTTATATGATACGTGATATTTCAGGTTTTTCGTCCTAGTACAGGGTTATAGAACAAACGACTTCGAGCATTAACTATCGGACTAAGCAAGAGGTCAAAGTGTTGGAATTGATACACCATCAATAGATTCAAATTTAGAACCACTAATAAGCCTATTAATCAATCATTTGTCGATGAGGAGGCTAATTATACAAAGAATTCTGGAGTATGTGTGAGGGATTCAGTCTACGATGAGGATCCAGAATTCGACTATTACGGTGTACTAAGAGATATCATAGAGCTGTAATACTCTTATGAGATAAAAATTATGTTATTTAAATATGATTGGTTTGACACAACACCCAAGCAAGGATGGAAATTTGACAACCAGTTTGGGTCTGTTGTTATAAACTATGGAAAAAGATATGTAGATTTTGAACCATTTGTATTGTCTAGTCAAACAGTTCAAGTGTATTATATGAGCTATCCTAGTCGACGACGCAATTATAAGGATTGGTGGGCTGTATACAAAACTAAAGATAGAAAAAAAATGTTGGAGATATAGCACACCAAGAGGATGAGGTGGTCATGCCTCAACCTACATATATGAGTTTGGCCGGTGTTTATAGTATGGAGGTTGATGTTACCGTAGAGGATGATAGAGTTAATGAAGAGATTGACATAGAAGATTTATCTCATATAGAGGAGGACTCTGATATAGAGGTATCGAACGAGGAATAAGAACTGGAAGATGAAGGTGATAGTGAAAGTGAAAATAAAAATGAAGAAGATGAAGATTGTATATTGTATAATTTTAGATAGAATTTCTTGGACCATGATTTTTGGGGGTTTAACCTAGAAGGGGTACGACCATCCTTAAATTTAGAGGACAAATTTTTTTTTAAGGGGGGTAGGATTGTAACTACCACTTTTCTTGAGAGGGTTATTTTTATCTTTTACTATTTAGTCTAATTATTAATAATTATATTCATATTAATTGTATTGATTATCTTTTATTTCATAATATTTGGTATTGTTACTTGTATATCTATATTTAATATAGTTGGTGGTTAGTATGTTAGTCATTAGTTAGACTAGTTGTTAGTGAACATAATTGAACCAAACTAGACTTGTCATGACTTAGTTAGTACAACCAATTAGTTAGCCATTATTGACTCATTTAAGTTAGAGAGAATGATTAGTAAACCATTCATTTAGTTATTAGAACCTTCTTTAATTAAATCCCTTTTAATATCAAACCTTCATAACTAATTATGAGGGGCTATTTAGGCATTTTGCATTTCATTAGGGAAAAGATTAGGGCTGGTCATGAGGGGGTATTTAATATCTTATTAGTTCATTGGTGCCTCCAATCAACCCTAATTAGCTCTCTTCCATTTTTTTTCAATTTGAGAAAAAGCCCCTACCTCTTTCATTCCCAAATCAATCCCCAACCCTCTCTCATCCCAAGGAGGCTAGGAGCTTGGGATAGAAAGAAGGAGACATTGGAAGGAACTAGCTTGAGGGAGGTGTCCATCCTTGGGATTGTGTTCTCTTGGTATGTAGAATTGGAAATCCATCTCCCAATTGGTAAAATTTTTGTTTCCTTTGTTATTTTAATTCTAAATGATGTATTTGAACATTAGGAACCCTCGCATGGCTAAGAACCACCCTCATGGAGAAGTTCTAGGTGATAGAAAGTCATTTCCAATAGTTACATAGAGATTTTAGGGGCATTTTGGTGGAACTACGAATTTGTGACCATCAAGTATTTGTCATTGGGTTCCAATGAGTATTAAGGCTTCTATTAGAGTATGGGATGGTATATTTGTGTCCATAAGTGGATATGTAAGGGTCGTATCATGATCCACCATGATACAGGTTAGCATTTTGGGGTTTTTGATTGATTTGGTACTAATTCTTTCTAATATGCATTGTAATTTAGTTATTCTAGTAATTATATGCCTAATTATATATTCTCTTTAGGTTCTATTTTGTTGGAGATGGGTATCTTGAGTATCATGAGCAATGAGCTCTAAGGGTTTAATATATTGTCTATTGCATGTGTGTGTGGTGTACCATAGTGTGGTGCACATGAGGTATTCGTCATAATGCTTATGATATGTGTTAGGGTATTTATGAGAAGAAATATTTGTATGTGCTGGTGTTTAGTGTTGGGTATCATGTGAAGGGTTTTGTGGGTACTGGGTTGCACACATTAGGGTATCACAGAGCAAGTAATTGCACTTATGTGGGTAGTACAGTACTCGGGTCTTAGTTGGGTTACCAGTATGAGGGGATCGGGATGGTGAATGTGTACAATTTATGTAGGGTTCCTGGGTCAGCAGCTAGGAGGTCTAGGTAGATAATTGTTAGGGTCCTAGAGTATTGGGTGAGTGTGAAAGTGGGGATTAGATACAGTAAAATAGACTAAAAGGAGTGCCCGGACTAGTTGTTGATACTGTCATTGTTGTTGTTGATGATGTATTACTTGAGAAGGAGCAAGAAAGGGGGAGTAATATAGCAGTTGATGCTATTGATATTGTTTTTGGTGTTTGTTTTGTTGTTGGGTGAAAAGTTTTGGGCAAGTTTTAGATGAAGGCATGGTTCAGATGTGATCTATATTAGTCCAAACTGCAGGGACTGAAGTTGTAATAGCTACTACAAGCAGCTATTAGAGGGAAAGTAGGACTTGTGCAGGATCAATTGGAGGCCAACAGTAGTATGCAGTGCCTTTGGCACTGCAATGAAGACATGGGATCGGGCACAAGCCAGTTGTGGGGTGATTTCTGTGTGAGTAAGTGAGGGTTGTTATGGGTGGTTAGTTGAGTATGTTAGTATGAGTGTAGTAATATGAGGGGGTTCCTGATCTAACTTTAGACCTGCAATTATGAGTGTCTAGCGTGGAGCTAGGTTAGTGAGAAATAATGAGCAAGAGTGATGTGATAATGTATTCTAGTTGGTATCAGTATATAGTATGGATGTCTTAGTGCCAGTATAGGTTATATTAGGTATTGGTGTTCAACGAGTGTCGGGTGTGTGAGTATCATGTGGGGATTATGTACAGACCCCTGGAGCACAGATGCTCGAGTGCATCTATAGTAGAAGTTGTGTGGGAAAGCAACTGATATATGTAGATTTAAATGGGAATTTCAGCATGGGTAGGATGCTTATTACAAGAGGGTGTCTTTTTAGTATCAGTAGGAGTACAAATAGATTGGGGCAATCCAGGGGTAGATGTACATCTTAGGTGAATGTGGGTGTTTGAGTTAGTTGTTAATGTGGATGTTAGTATTGATGTTGCAAATTAGTGTTAGTGTTGGTGCTTATAGTTGTGGTGTATCACAGTGATGTTCATGATGGTGTGGGTTTGGATAATAATTGTGTATCATATATTCATGTAGGGGGTTATGGGTGTTAGGATACTCAGGTATCAGATGGTAAATTTGGTAAGTGTCTAAGTAGGTGTGTAGTAGAGGTTATTGTTAGATTATGTTACAGCAAGTGTAGGAGAAGGGTATATCTGTGATTGTGCTTATGCACTGATTTAGGGCATGGAGGGTCTTGGGGGTGAGCCTGGTTGCTGCAATAGTTTAATTGGAGGTAGCAGTAGCAGTATTAGAGCCTGCTACTAGGTGATGTACATTACTTGCATGTCCTAGTGGGTGTAAGTATGTTGGTGCAAGTAAAGGCTAAGTGAAGCCATCATGCTCGGGGTTTTGAATAATACTGGAGGTTTCTAAATGCAAATTAATATTAGGAGAGGTAGTGTGCATTGGTAATCAATGTGCATTATTGGTGCACTTGTGGATACCTATGTATTTTGAGTGATGTGTGAAACAATTTAGAAGGCATTAAGGGGCACTGCAGGTCTTGGGAGTTAGTATCAAGGGATAGTACTAATAGGTAATTTATTAGAGTAAAGTACTTGACTACTAGTATAGGTTATGGGTATATGTAAGATATCAATAGTTACCAAGGTATTTAGTTAAGTATTTGTAAGTGTATCCAAAAGAGTGGGTATTGAAAGTTCCTAGTGTTTAAGGGCTAGCACCTAGATATGAGTATTAGGTATTAGAGTAAGGTTCTAGATAGAGTTCAAATATTAGGAAATAATCTATTGGAAATTGGTTGATGTATTGGCAAGGTAAGTGTTGATACTAGTTAAGCAATTGTGATACCAAGGTACTAATTCTAAATTAAGATATTACTTATATTTTGGTATTAAGTTAAAAGGTATATAGTATTGTATAATTTATATATATATAAATATTGATACTATATTAATTAGTATAGGTATATAAGTTAAGGTATGTATTGATATTGGTATAGATAGATATCCTATTACCTACTACTAGCTAAATATGAATATATAACACCATTAAGGTACCAACCTAAAAACCTAGATATAGGCTAATAAAACCTAGAAAATGTTAGTTTGACCTAGTTTGACTAGTTTAACCTAAAGTCCTACTTAGAGTAGTGCAACCAAGTTGACCTAGTTAGACTAATGTGACCTAGAAATGGCTTAGAAAATCAAATTAGTGCATTTTTACTTATTTAGCATTCTTTTCATCCAATTGATATAATATTCATATATAGGTGTGTATGAAACCAGCTCGGACACTAAGTTATACCTTTTGCTCAGGACCACAGGCGAGTACATCTCTCTGTAAGTTTTCAATCATGATAGTGTATATATCATATATTCTAGAACTGTTTTCTTGATTCTGACACATTGGTTACACGGACTGGTACTAAATGGATCCTGTCATGGGATGTTATCCCCTACCGTGTTTAGCGGGTACATCTTTACATGTATTTCATTATGTGTATCAGATATTGATTATCGTGTACTTCGTGTTCATACACTGCTCGTGTTCTGTGTGCTTATATTCATGTTCGTAACATGTCGTGATTGGATCCATGTGTATTGGTTGGGGATGGGGGAGTAGGAGTTGGTTATGTGATCAAGTCCAGTGTATTCGTATCCATGTCGATTGCATATCATACATGTAATCAAGTTATAGTATTATATTCATTTTTAACCCAAACTGATGACATAACGAACTTGTACTCTATGGCACATTAGCTAGTTTATTTATTTTTATTACTTACAGTTATTCCATATTATATGTTTTTTCCTTTCCAGTACTTTACATGCTTACTCTAGTTTATATCCACCTCTTAGTTGCTAGTATATCTTGTATTCTTTTCTATTACTTGTCATATATACTCTACCATATATTTGGAACTGCTTTCAGAGTTTTGTAATTCGCTCCAATCATGATTGGATATATTTTTCAGATGACTGGTTAGAAGATGTGTTCCACGTATTACGGGCACAAGTTGGCAAACCAGCTAGAGAGTTAGCACTATTAGTTCAGGAGGATGTATCTCTAGCTTCATAGGAGACAGCTTATTAATTTATTGTATTTGTGACTTCTTAGAGACATGGTATGTATTATTTTTTGAGACGATTTTGATGAGATTAGATGTTGGACTTGGGCTTGTATTTTGAGATTCTTGTATTTCTTTTACTTCTACTCCATATTATTCCATTCTTCCTCTAGTTGGATATTGCGATTGAGTATTATTTATTCTTATCATATTATCATATTGTTCCTCCATTTGGAGTTGAGATAGCATGACAAATACCTTATATATATATTCATGTGAGATAGTTAGATAGTACTGTGGACCTAGATAGCGTTCTACGTCATTCTTATGACATAGGGGACAAGGGGAAGGTTCCGAACCTTACCCGCAGCCGAGGGATAGATAGATACCGAGGGCGCCGGAGACGAAGACCCTGAGATTCTGATCAGTGGGGTCCAACCAGAGAGTTTTCCTTGCATCTCGAACACCAGCTACATCCCTTCCATCTTCTGGCTTTGTTTGCTACTGGTAGGCGTTGTCCACGTACTCATGTCCTTATTTCGAGTGCGGGTCGTGATAGTCCATGGCCTAGAACCATATTATACCATTAGTATTAAAAGTAGTAATCCTTGATATTAAATATTATGGCTAGGTTGATGCTTAGTGAATGCTTTATGCGAGATAAGTAAGAGATCCAGCTAGGCCACCTGTGGCACATCAAATTGCTCCGCACTGGCAGAGGGAGACACCCCAAGAGGCAGGTCCTTTTCGATAACTGTCGAGGAAATGATACTACAAGTATTGGGTTAGTAGGTTTGAGATTCTCTTCTCCTTTCCTTTCCATCTATTGACCTGCGTGGTTCTATGGTATCCCATATTACATTAGAAAATATTATGATATAGTATAAGTAGCAAGTGACCCTGATAGAGACTGTAATATCAGGACTAATAGGATTATAGCCATACATGTTTGATAACCAGTGAATGATTCCTTTTAATAGAATTATATGTTTGAAAGATTTTGGATAAGACTTCATAAACCATGAATAGCTTGGGGTTGCCACTATAGTGAGGATTACAATGAATTGATTATAACTAATTAGAACAGAGAGGGAGAGGTGTCTTCAATTTTGAGAACAAAATTTTTCTAAGGGGGGTAGACTGGTCACTACCACATTTCTAGAATAGGGTTTTTTGTTATTTTGTATTATTATAAATATTATGTTATATTTTATTTATATATATGTCCATGTTATATATACAATGTGATTAATATAATTATTGATAGTGATTAGACTATTGATTAGACATGATACTAGTGGACCTAATTAGACTTGGCATGACAACTTGAACCAATAATTAGGCCAGTCACATTGGACCCAAATTAAGTTAACCTTTCCATTAATAGAGATTAGATTAAACTTTCATTAGGCCTAGAAGCTTCCAATAATTAAACCCCTCTTCATGACAACCCAATCGGGGCATATGTGTTATGTTATATTGCTTGGACAAGGGTTCTAGTGGCCGACCCTATAATTGGGGGTAGAACACTCTCTCTCCTCTCATTCCTTATTTCAATTATTTCATAATTAGTTCTTCCCCAAATAGTTTTATTCCTCCACCAATTTCTTCACAAATTACTCATATTTCCTTCTCTAACCAACAACTAAGGAGACTAGGAGCTTGGATTTTCAAGAGAACTTGGAGAGGAAAGCTTTGGACTAGAAGGTTGTGTCCAAATTGTGTCCATTTTGGCTGCATTGGGAATCCATCTCCCAATAGGTATAATTCTAAAATTTTCCTTCTAATTAGGTTCTAATTATTGCATTTGAGCATTAAAAATTCACACATGCATTAGGACTACCCATAGGATAAAGTTTTGGCTTCTAACAATTTCTATTACACTTGCAACATTGAGTTTTGTGCCCAATTTGAAAAAAAAATCAAGATTGGTGCACTAAGTGATTGTCATTAGGTTTTTTTAGGTCTAATTAGACTTGTATTAGTTGTGTAAGACTAGCTACGTGTCCATAATTTGATACGAGTATGTTGTATCACGATACTTGTGATACGGGATAATTTTGGAGGATTTTGTGATTGTTGGTGTATTTCCCTCTAATGTTCATTGTAAGTAATTATTTTAGTTATATATAGGTGTAATTGATAGGTATATATAGTACTGGTTGAGTATTGGGAGTTTTGGCAAGTTGGTTGATAGGGTATCATGACACTATAGTATGTATCTTGTCTTTGTTCTCATCTAGTGTTTGATGAATTGACCATTACTAGAGGTGTACATATATATATATATATATATATATATATATATATATATATATATATATATATATATATATATATATATATATAGGTTAGTGTGTGAGTGTGTGTAGTAGGGAGATGGGAACTGTGTAATCAGGTCTGTGCATTGGTGTTGTAGTACACATGTGCAAGGGAGGGAGGTAACATGGGTTGTCTGAACCAAGGAGCTACTTCAGTATGCATCATGTCGCAATGCAGATCAGGTAGAGGTTAGTTAATGCTAGATCATTACATTATAAGTGGTGTAGTTACACTATAGTTGGGGAGCTCGGGTGTGGCTATACCTACTCTGATGTCATGTGCAGGAGAACACAATAACTGCAGTAACAGTGAGTAACAGTGGGGAGCTTCACTACAGTGAGCTAATGCAGTTGCTATGTTAACAACAAGTTGGGAAGGAACAGTTACAAGGTTGTGACTGTGAGTAGCAATGCCATATGGGGAGTATCGGATGATTTTGTGAAGTTACTTGCACTGTGTGATGTGAGGAAGGGCTTAAGTGTGTTAGTAAGTATGATGGACTAATAATGGAAGTTTAGCATCATGGGTGCCCTGGCAATTGGAATGTTGGTATATGCTTAAGTGTCAGTGAGGAGACATGGATGACTGTGTATGTGACTACCTATATTTGGGTAACTAATATAATGTATATAGGTAGGTATGTACATTAGTGGATAATTGCATATAGTGTACATATATCTATATACATATACACATATATATATCTCTTAGATAAGTTAAAGTATGATACCATATCTGTGATGTGCCACTAAGGATGGAGTGTCACTACCACATTCTGAAAACAGGGGTATTTTCGAATTTTTTTCAATATTTAATATTATGTTATTTACAATTGATTAATTGCATAATAGTATATTGATTTAAATAATTATTATGTGTGATGTATAATTAAATATAAATTATATGCAGTATTAATTATTTTATTTAGCTAGCAGACAGACCTAGAAGCCCAGTGGACGAACCCCTGTCCGAATTATAGAATTCTGGATTTTATTATTTTATTTAGAATTTAATATTTAGAGATTGCAATTAATTACTGTATTTTATTTAATATTTTGCGCATTGCCTTTGCTTCGATATTTGGAGCACTATCCAGACTTTTGTCTTCCAACAAATTTCACAATCTTGCTCTAGACATGCCCGCCTTCCATTCTGCTATTTTTTACAACTCATAATTTTGCTCCCTGTACATTGTTCTGGCCGCACAAAAGTCGTCGCGGACGTTATTTTTAATTTCCTATTTTTGTATCGTTGTGCGTTCCAATCGAAAATTGGAGGCCATCTTGACCTATTTTTTGTGCGGCCCAAATTAGGGTAATATTCTGTTCTGAGTCTTCTTCAATATTGGTATTGATGACTTGATCTGATTTTGACCCCAAGTACTCCAAATTAATTGTTGAACAACTTGCATTTATTTCTATTTAAATTGAGGATACCATTTTATCTGATTTTAAAATCCCAATTTAATTCCAGTGCCCTACAAATTCAGCCCGTACCAGTCTTACAGCACCCCCTGACCCTACAAAACATCGGACCCCGAATCGTCCGCCCAATTTTCGTCATTTTATGTGTTTGTGCAATTTCCCGAATTTAAGGGGCTAAGTTGCAATTATTCAATTGTAGGTGCCAACACCTAATTATTTTAAACCAATGAGGGAATCCAATATTTTAATTAAACTCTCACCCTCAAATCCCCATGAATTATTTTCTCTTGACAAATCTGGACCACCCATTTAATTGGGTGCATCCTCACCATTGGATTCATAAACCCTCATCCTATTTAATGTATTGTACCCTCAACCCTAATCCCAAGAAACCTAGAAACCACCACCACCTCACAAGCCCCCACATCCCCTCTCCCATACGTAGGTAATTTTCTCCTTCTCTTTCTTCTTCTCATTTCCTTCTTCTCTTCTTCTCCTTCTTTCTTCTTCTTCTTCCTCTTCATTGTTTTTTAAATTTCAAAGAGGAAGAAGGGGGGGAATACTGTTCACTTTTCCCCCCTACTGTGCAACCCCGGCGGATCTCCCCGGCCGGCGCTCCCTCCGCGGCTCCTCTTCCCAAGCAGCCGGCGGCCAGCCCCGAGACCGGCCGGCCTAGCCCGAGCCGGCGGCTGCTCCTTCCCCATTTCTCCCTCATCTCCTCCCTCTACCCTCCGGCCCCGTCCGGCGGTTCCCCGCGGCCACCTGTGCTCTGTGTTCGGCGGCAGAACCATCCCCCGGCGGCCCTTCGTGAACTCCGGCGAGTCCTCCCTCGCCGCTGCTGTTCTTCCCGGAGTCCCTCCCCGCTGGAACCGCTGCCCCCTCTGCTCTCGTGCACCCCGGCCACCTCCCTCTGTGCGGTGGCTGCCCCTCCCTCTGCTCAGCCCGACCGGCGGCTGCTCCGGCGCCGAGTCCGGCCAGTCCCCCTTCCACTGTGAGTATTCCTCTTCTTCTCCCTTCTTTCTCTTTATATATATATATATATATATATACATATATATACACATATGTATATATGTATATACTTGAATATATATATAGGATATGTATATGTATTGTAGGCATTTAAATTTATGAAATGTACAGTATTTATTTATTTTAATTAATTGTATGTATATATCTAATAGATATGTATATTGATGTGTATATAGTATTCTTTTATTAATTGTTTAATTAGTATATATATGATATTGGTATACGTATAAATGTATATTCTTATATACTTAATATATATTTTTAAATAGAAATGGGAATACATGTATGTATGTATATATTTTATATATATAATCTAATTAATGTTTTTAACACATAAATAGGTATAGTAATTATTTTAATTAATCGTATGTAAATAACTTGTAAAATATATTAGTGTATATATAACTATGTATAGGTATTTGTGTATATACTGATTTATGTATATATATATATATATCTAATGTATATATATATAAATGTTTGTTTATATATTTAGTTAATGTGAAATTAACATAGGTGTAATTAGTGTAATTAATTTGCAAATGTATATATAATAAATGTGGGGTATTTTATGTATTTAAATAAATGGTATAAATACGTATTTAATTTAATGTTAGTAGAATATGTATTAGTATATAATGTAAAGTGTATAATTGGTATATGTGTATACATGTATTACATATATATATATATATATATTTAGCATATTTTCAATATAAAATTGATTGGTAATGTATGTATTTTAAAATATGAATATCTATATATTATTTATTGATTAATATTAATTGTATAAATATAGTATCATTTCTCTAATTGCACATAAAATACGTACTATTTTGGCATATGTACAAACATATAGATGTATGTATTTTTGGAAAAGTATGAATTTAAATTAATACTTTTGTTATAAATATGTGTATGTTAATGTATACATAATCTGATATATATGTAAATGTATATATTTAATTAATGTATGTAAGTGTGGTATTAAATTTAACTAGTAAAATACACACATTTTTAGGTGTATAATTATTTTGATATATACATGTATGTATATTTGTATAAAACCTTAGCATATTTTTAATATATGTGTATACATATATTTTGTATAAGTATTTAATTTGATATGTATATTGTAATTACATATGTTAACTTAGATATGTATATTATGTATCTAGCTACTAGGTGGCCAGTATCATACCTAGAGAAGGTCCTGAATTCAGTGTTTAGACTGTGTTAGTGTAGCATCTGATGTGAATATGGTTTTGCTTGTAATGTGTTATAGGACTGTTGGTTTACCAGGGGATACTCTGGAACAGGACACCATAAATACCAGCTAAGGACCGAGGCAAGTACATTCTCTGATAATTTCCAATTCTTGATAATAGCTATAAGTTCAATGATCTTGAAATGTTACAACTGAATCTTTGACACTGTGCTACACGGACTAGTATAGCTTGGATCTGCAGTCATGGGATGTTACCTTGATTTTTGTATCGACATTATACACGACATTTACATTGACATTGACATTTACATTAGACATTGATATTAGATATTGTAAATAATTTATTAGACATTGTACTTAATATATTAGACAATGTTGTGTATTCGTGACGTGTCATGATTGGATCCACAGTACTAGTTGGGGGCGGGGAAATGGCTAGTGAGAAATGTGATCAAATATCCATTGCATAATTAAATATTATTGGTGTCAATCATACCCCCACGTATGATTAGCCAGACTGTAGCTACTGTACATGTCCCAAGCCGATCACATTTTGAAACTACTATTTCAAACACTTAGAATAGTTACAGTTCTCTATTTTAGATCATATACCACATCACCCGTATATGATACTGTTCCTTGTTCTTCTTATTTCCATACATGCGCTGACTATATCATATTGCCTGTCTCTCTTAAAAAATTGCCATTTCATTTATTTCACTGTCTTCTCAGTAGCTAGCATGACATGTTTTATTGTATTATAGACATTATCAATTAATGGAACTGTTATTTGAGATTGTGCTTTGCTCCTTCCTGACTGGAAACATTTTTTCCAGACTATGCCTTAGTGGACCGCTGTCCGACACTTTATGGACTATGGTGTGTAGCTGCAGACTTGGTAGTAGTTGATTCTGGGAAGTCTAGTCGGAGTTATTATTTCTTGTTAGTTCTTTTAGTAGACTTTTTGGTACCGGATTTGTCTCCGGCATTTTGATGATTTTTTTGGATATTGTTAAGTTATTCTTGTGGACTTGTGTTGTGTTTAATTTTAGTTTATTATTCGAAATCTTATCGTGCTGTTAGTCTGTGATTGAGTATATGTTCATTTATTTGTGTCATCCGTGCCTCCTAATGGAGATTGGATATTTGCGTGACATTAGTTAGATAGTATCAATACCTAGACAGCGTTCTACCGCCGATGCTGCGGCGTAGGCTGGACGTACCCACGCACTCGTGCCCCTAAACCGGGTGCGGGTCGTGACATGGAGTGCATGAGTATTTAGTTTAGTTGTTTCTAGTTTATATTGGTAGTTCACATGTATGGGGACTCGGGTAATGAAGAGATCGTGTATAGGATTTGAGGAGTATTAGTAGATGGTTGATGTGTAGGTATCAGTATTGTGTGTCAGGTATAAGTGATCGTGTATAGGATTTGAGGAGTGTATCTTAAGGATAATGTGTATCAGTAGTAGTAGCCTAGTTTCATGAATGTGTTAGTGATGTTAGAACCAAGGTATTGACATTAGATATTGGGTTAAGTAATTGTTATAGGCTAGAGTATTAGTTAAGAGATTATATAAGGGTAATGGCTAAGTAATACTAAGATAATGAGTTAGGCCAAGGGCTAGTAGGTAATATAATATGAGTATTCTGATACTCTATGGGCTAGGTGAGCAACTTGGTGTATTAATACATCAAGGATAACTTAGTTGGTACCATAAGATAAGTAATAGGAAATGGGATATTATGATACAGGGTATCTTAAGTGTCTAGATATTACATAATACTATATATTCCTAGTTTATATATAGATACTTGGTGATTAAATAGTATATGAGCTATATTTAATACTTAGTAATATTAGTTAGTTTAGCTAAGACCTTCAAGATATGAACCTAGAAACTTAGGTATAGATTAGTACTACCTAGAATTGACTAGTTTGACCAAGTTTGACTAATTTGACCTAGAGTTGACCTAGTTTGACTTTTTGGCCTAGTTTGACCTAGCGATGACTTACAGACCTAGAATTTAACTAGTTTAACTTTATTATAACTTCAAAATAATGTATTGATATGATATTCCATATTTAGGTCTTTGAGGCACTGATACGGGTATAATTTGATACTTTATCCTGGATTCCATGTGAGTACATCTTTTTATTAGTTTTTATTATATTATAGTGTATATATCAAATGTTCTAGAACTGTATACTCGATTTTGATACATTGTTACATGGACTGGTACTATATGGATCCTGTCAGGAGATGTTATCCCTTATCGTGTACTTCGAATATTCCTTTCACATGTATTTTATCGTGTGCATTGGGTATTCCTCGTTCTCGTAGTCATTCGTGTTCTCCGTGTACTTATATTATATTTGTGTACATAATATATCGTGATCAGATCTGTAAACTCCCTCACCCAAAATTAGGTTTACTTGGCTTATATAGTAGAATTAGGGCTAGTTTGAACCAATTTGAATTAGAACGCGACATTTATTTAATTGTGCATTAATTTATATCGCGTAGCGCACATTACCGTTGCTTCGAAATTAGAGCACCTCACTAGCCGTTGCCTATCTACAAACTTCACGATCTCATCCTAGACATGTCCGCCTACTATTCTGACCCTTGTGCAACTCATAACATTGCTCGCTGATGCTATATTTTAGTCGCACAATAAACGTCGCGGACGTTATTTATTATAAATAAAATCCAATTCTGTACCCTTGTGCGTCCCAATCGAAATTTGAGACACCATCTTGACCATTTTGTGCAAACCGAATTTTATTAATATTCTACACTGTCCCCTCTACGCCCTGACACTTGTGCCCCGCCTAAAATTAATCCCATATACCCCTAATTAATTCTAGAACATCGTGCGCGTTTCAAACTAATTAATTAAATCTAATTTCTGCCTTTGTGCAATTTTCTAATTGTTGGGAGGTTTTTATGCAAAAATGCATTTAGGTGTCCCCACCATTGGACAATTCACAAAGAAATCTATTTTTCCCTTCACATGGATTTTTCCATGATTTTCGGGATGTGCAACGCGCGCACATCTTCCCGTATATTAAACCTACCCTTACAATTAAATAATTATAATTTAAAGCCCCAACATCCTCATGTGAGGCCAGGAACCACTCCAAGGATTGTAGACCAAGGCCCAAGCCATAGAGAGTTGACCAAGTCCACATTGCCCTAGGTCAAACCCTCAAACCCAAGTCATATATAAACAACTCTTCTCCTATTCTCTTTATTTCTCCTTTTCATCAAAACCTAAACCAACTCCAAGCCATCCAGCCGACCTCCTCCCCAACTTCTGTCCAACTTTCCCCGACCTTACAGAGCACCTCGCCGGAGCCGGAGCTCCGCCACGACCATCTCCGCTCACCACCAGGCGAACTCCTCCCTGGACATCCCTCTACTTCTCCTCTTCTCCACCTCCTCCTACTTCTTTAAGGTAAATTAGGTTAAACCCCTCTTCCTAAATCCACGAGGAAGGGTGATCGGCAGCCAGCATTGCTTGAATGGCGGCAGCGAGGAGGAGTCCTGGTCTCATCGCGTTGTTCGATGTAGACGGCACTCTCACTGCTCCCAGGAAGGTTGTCACGCCGCTGATGCTCGACTTCATGAAACAACTCCAAGTGGGGAACTTATTGGCCGCCAGAGTCTGAAGTCTCTCCTTGGTGATGAGAGACTGAAGGAATTTATTAATTTTCCACTTCATTACATTGCTGACTTAGACATCCCCATAAAGAGGGGAACATTCATCGAGTTCCGAAGCGGAATGCTAAATGTTTCGCCTATTGGGAGAAATTGTAGTCAAGGAGAGAGGGATGAATTTGAAAAATATGACAGGGTTGACAACATACGATCCAAGATGGTCTCAGTTCTGCGTGAAAAATTTGCACACTTGAACCTGACATTCTCCATTGGTGGACAAATAAGTTTTGATGTATATCCCCAAGGCTGGGACAAGACCTATTGTTTAAGATACCTCAAAGACTTCAAAGAGATCCATTTCTTTGGGGACAAACATACCAGGGAGGAAATGACTTCGAGATTTATGATTCTGAAAGGACAGTTGGTCATACAGACTATTGGATTTGTTCTGCGCAACTTCTGGAGCAGGTTATTGGTACATCGCAGTCTTCTGGCCAGGCAAGTATACCTTGCCATTGTACTGTTATTTTTATTCCATATGTTGCATGCATCTTTATTTTCTGTCTTTTCATATATTTTAACTGTTATATAAAATGCGCGCGACGGTGACGTCGCGATATGTTTTTATTTATGTATTGCATTGACCTTGTTCATGAGACTACCCCATTATCATGTAGCACCATTAGGTTCATTGGCCGTGACACAGTTGTTACACGAGTGTGAGTCTCATATAGAGATCACGGACTTGCGTGCGGGGTTGGCCTCCTGTACGTGTGGGCCGTGCGTTAGGAATAACTGCTGTTAGAAACCTTGCATGCTAGAAGACTTAGCAGTTATTAGAGGTTTATGGACATAGCTTATTGTAGTACGGTGGTCCCATCCTTGTCCTTGTTTGGTTGCAGGATTGGGCTAGGGTACTAAGAATAGGCTATGGGCCAAATCGTGTCATGGACATGACATGCTTAGAGCATGGGGTGGGAAGAACAACAAGTACCGCATTTGAGCTCCTTTACACATTTTTCTCCTGTACGCCCTGATTCTCCGCTGGAGATACGGGCCATGATGACCACTATATATTATGTACTATCAGGCGGGCCACCGGCGTTCAAAAGACGCCGTGCCTTTTAGGCCCCTGGATCTCCAATAGAGAACCATGCCAAATCCCAGTTTTCAGCCAGATAGCTCACTTGTGGGGAAAGGTGTTCTTAACTGCATTCACATAGATGGTTAGGCGACCCCAATGGATGTTTATTTTCAGTACTTTATTGGCATGTGTTTAAGTATACTTGTTATGTCCCTCTGAGGACCTGGTCCGCTGCCAGGTGTACCTGTTCTTGAGTATTTGCAGGAGCACAGATTTGGAAGGATATAGATGCTGCGTGGATGTCTTCTCTTCGAGCCGTGATTGGTAGCTGGTACTTATATTGTTTGAGTGAGTTGTACTTATATTGTATTTACTTTTCCATTCGAGTTGGTAGTGGATTTGTTTCCACCCAACTATCATCCTTAGATACTTCTTGTTGAGATCTAGTTTCATAGATACAGGTTATTTATTTCTATATGATTTTGGTGGATGAGATTTAGATTTTACCCTGTGACTTGTATTATATTTTATACCACTTGTGGATTTTATATTCATATTACAGCGTACGTATGGATTTGGTTTTTATATATTGGAGTTGCCATATCCATGCGGCTGGCATGATTACGTGTCCTAGTCCTACGTATTTTTGGGACTGGGGCGTGACATATTTTTGTGGTGGCCCATGCAGGTCGAGAGCATATTGTCTCAGTTACGTTACTGTACCGAACAAGCCTGCACCTAGGACTAGAGTATAGGATCTCATCTACATTGACTATGATTCATCTTCCTCCTATCTGTTCTATTTGAATAATTGTATCTTGCTTGATTCCTGTACTTCCCTAATAATTCTTTGAGTATAGCCTTCTGCTAGAATATAGGAACCCCTGTTATTAGGATAATAATTAGAGTAGCACACCTATTATGAATACAACGAGAATATAGACACACCACTAAGTTTAGAATATCTAGTGAACCCTAGAACTCCTTATCTTTAGATTGGTATACCATTACCCCTTGATGTATTAAGAAGACTTGGGTAGTATAGACACTACTAGAGGTAGTTAAAAGTTTGACCATAATGTTTGACCCTAGTATTGAGGAACCAATGGAGAACCAATATTGAACATTAGGACTGAACCTAACCCTCATAATTGAATAGTATTAGAGAACTATAAACTTATGTCATTGTCTTGTTATTAGTAGACAAGTACCCTAGAAGGCCAAGAGCAATGCCTAGAATATTTCCCTAATCATACCTCAAACATAGTAGCTAGCGTACCACTTCCCTTTAGAAACCATGATGCTATCTAGAGCCCTCTATCTTTATTTATTTTTTATATTGTTTCCCTGCGACCATAGCGCTCGCTATTTTGCGATGGCTAACTACGTTTCTTCTCTTCATCTTTCAACTCGTGCCATCTGACACTTTGGATAGTAGGCCAAGTAATTTTATTCTTTGTTAAGGGCTCATAGTTTGCTAGGCTTATAATTGTAGCCTTGAGTGTGAAATTTTTATGCTTGGTGGTTAGAACTTGATAAGTTTAAGTTGTTTTATAGATTGTGACCAATGATTAACCCTTAGTTTTTAAATCGTGTAATTTGTACCCTCACCTCGATACAAGTTAGACCCTTCCTCCTTAACGGCCAGTAACTCTTCTATCTTTACCATTGACACTTGCTTATAAGTGCTATGATTAAGACTTAAGGTGACCCTTACCTATATAATGCAATAGGAGACCCTAATAAGTACCAAAAACCTTTCCTCATATACCCTAATAAAGAGTTTCTGTTTTATTTACATGTGCAAGATTATTGTGTAGGACCCTCTTAAGACTGTCACCGTATTAGTTTAATTCTTTTAAGTTGGGTAGTATGCCTCACAACCTAGTATCACATAGTCCACTTGACCCATCGGGGTAGTGTAACTGAATGACATTAATTGTATGCTAGCATAAGATGACAGTGTTTATTCAGACGATAGAATTTAGAGGTCCTTGCCCCTATTTGGCCGACTAGCGACTGAGACAAGGAGGTTGTATGATAACTGTAGAGATTGTAGAGTCTTTTATTATTGTTGCCTAGTTGCTTTGTTTTGTGAACTTGAATTAATTTGTACCTCCTTTCATCATCATCTAGCGTACTTATATTTGTTGTACTACCTTGACTTATGCTGCAGTTATAGCCTAGTTTTGCAAGCTTACTCTTCTATCGAGCTTGATCATGATATAGGTGTTGGTGGGTTAAACACTAATACATTTCAGAATCAGTGTACTACGGTCTGATCAACCATGGTGCGCTTGGTTCGCCCTTTCGTAATACTACTTTACGTGGATTGAGATATGTAGTGATTAGTAGACGAATATACTTGCCCTAGATATGTCTGAGCATATCGTATCCGTTACATAACTGTACTAATACGAGCATGTGAATAGGAATTACCAAAATAAGATTTCAGCCCACAACTGCCTTGACAATTCCCATTGGATTCCTTGAAACGCCTTGATCCCTATACTTGCATTCTATTACTTCTCCCTTGAACTCTTATTTATTGGTCTCCGTCTTCCCTTATTTCGGAAAGACGAAACCTTGTGCTTGGTATAAGTTTAATTCACGAAGAGTACTAGATATACCACGTAGGCCGATCACATACTTGAGGATTAGTCTTTTGTAATTAAGGACATATCATGTTTGATATAATCGGCGTTGAAGTTTTGAGGATTGAATGACATGAGTAAATAAATTAAGGAATATTTTTTCTTAAGGCATATAACCTTCTGTGATAGATGGGTAAATTCTAAGTTGGGTAGCAGTGCATTGGCAAATCGAGAGGAAATTCTTTTGGATTGTGATCAAGTAAGATTAGATTGGGAGATTCAAGTTATTTTTTTTATCTTAAAAATTTTTAAAAGAAGGATTAAGATAATGAGGATTTAACGAATTTTAAAATCTTGATATTGCGGACCATATTTATACTATTGGGCACATGAATTAAATTTTGAATATTGAAGGATGAATTATCGATTTAAATTTTGAGGATAAATATAGAATTTTAGACTTGAACAATTGGTGAATTAGATTTAAATTTTACAATTTGATGATTTGAATTAAAAGTTCAATTTTGATTGATGGGTCACCTATTTGAAATATTGAGGACGTAAATTGAGTTTAAATATTTGAAGAATACAAAATTCTTAAGTTAAGAATAGGAATAAGAATTGATTAGAATTGTTTATTGTTCAAAGTCTAGAGGAGATTATGATAGTTGGAAATTGTGATATAAATTTTTATGTGGGATGTCATATAGACTTGAGTTAGATTTGAATGTTGATTATTTAAAAATCGAGAAGAGATTATGACAGGTTGAATTTTGATTTAAACAGTGGTTATCTTAATTTTGATGTGATCGCGATAGATTTGAATATATTTTGCTATTTAAAAATTTTTGGAAGAGATTGCGATTGACGTACCTTATGTACGAATGTGAAGGATTTAACAAATTATGCCTTATTTTAAATTTCGAGGACGAAATTATTTTAAGTTGGGTAGATTGTAAACTCCCTCACCCAAAATTAGGTTTACTTGGCTTATATAGTAGAATTAGGGCTAGTTTGAACCAATTTGAATTAGAACGCGACATTTATTTAATTGTGCATTAATTTATATCGCGTAGCGCACATTACCGTTGCTTCGAAATTAGAGCACCTCACTAGCCGTTGCCTATCTACAAACTTCACAATCTCATCCTAGACATGTCCGCCTACTATTCTGACCCTTGTGCAACTCATAACATTGCTCGCTGATGCTATATTTTAGTCGCACAATAAACGTCGCGGACGTTATTTATTATAAATAAAATCCAATTCTGTACCCTTGTGCGTCCCAATCGAAATTTGAGACACCATCTTGACCATTTTGTGCAAACCGAATTTTATTAATATTCTACACTGTCCCCTCTACGCCCTGACACTTGTGCCCCGCCTAAAATTAATCCCATATACCCCTAATTAATTCTAGAACATCGTGCGCGTTTCAAACTAATTAATTAAATCTAATTTCTGCCTTTGTGCAATTTTCTAATTGTTGGGAGGTTTTTATGCAAAAATGCATTTAGGTGTCCCCACCATTGGACAATTCACAAAGAAATCTATTTTTCCCTTCACATGGATTTTTCCATGATTTTCGGGATGTGCAACGCGCGCACATCTTCCCGTATATTAAACCTACCCTTACAATTAAATAATTATAATTTAAAGCCCCAACATCCTCATGTGAGGCCAGGAACCACTCCAAGGATTGTAGACCAAGGCCCAAGCCATAGAGAGTTGACCAAGTCCACATTGCCCTAGGTCAAACCCTCAAACCCAAGTCATATATAAACAACTCTTCTCCTATTCTCTTTATTTCTCCTTTTCATCAAAACCTAAACCAACTCCAAGCCATCCAGCCGACCTCCTCCCCAACTTCTGTCCAACTTTCCCCGACCTTACAGAGCACCTCGCCGGAGCCGGAGCTCCGCCACGACCATCTCCGCTCACCACCAGGCGAACTCCTCCCTGGACATCCCTCTACTTCTCCTCTTCTCCACCTCCTCCTACTTCTTTAAGGTAAATTAGGTTAAACCCCTCTTCCTAAATCCACGAGGAAGGGTGATCGGCAGCCAGCATTGCTTGAATGGCGGCAGCGAGGAGGAGTCCTGGTCTCATCGCGTTGTTCGATGTAGACGGCACTCTCACTGCTCCCAGGAAGGTTGTCACGCCGCTGATGCTCGACTTCATGAAACAACTCCAAGTGGGGAACTTATTGGCCGCCAGAGTCTGAAGTCTCTCCTTGGTGATGAGAGACTGAAGGAATTTATTAATTTTCCACTTCATTACATTGCTGACTTGGACATCCCCATAAAGAGGGGAACATTCATCGAGTTCCGAAGCGGAATGCTAAATGTTTCGCCTATTGGGAGAAATTGTAGTCAAGGAGAGAGGGATGAATTTGAAAAATATGACAGGGTTGACAACATACGATCCAAGATGGTCTCAGTTCTGCGTGAAAAATTTGCACACTTGAACCTGACATTCTCCATTGGTGGACAAATAAGTTTTGATGTATATCCCCAAGGCTGGGACAAGACCTATTGTTTAAGATACCTCAAAGACTTCAAAGAGATCCATTTCTTTGGGGACAAACATACCAGGGAGGAAATGACTTCGAGATTTATGATTCTGAAAGGACAGTTGGTCATACAGACTATTGGATTTGTTCTGCGCAACTTCTGGAGCAGGTTATTGGTACATCGCAGTCTTCTGGCCAGGCAAGTATACCTTGCCATTGTACTGTTATTTTTATTCCATATGTTGCATGCATCTTTATTTTCTATCTTTTCATATATTTTAACTGTTATATAAAATGCGCGCGACGGTGACGTCGCGATATGTTTTTATTTATGTATTGCATTGACCTTGTTCATGAGACTACCCCATTATCATGTAGCACCATTAGGTTCATTGGCCGTGACACAGTTGTTACACGAGTGTGAGTCTCATATAGAGATCACGGACTTGCGTGCGGGGTTGGCCTCCTGTACCTGTGGGCCGTGCGTTAGGAATAACTGCTGTTAGAAACCTTGCATGCTAGAAGACTTAGCAGTTATTAGAGGTTTATGGACATAGCTTATTGTAGTACGGTGGTCCCATCCTTGTCCTTGTTTGGTTGCAGGATTGGGCTAGGGTACTAAGAATAGGCTATGGGCCAAATCGTGTCATGGACATGACATGCTTAGAGCATGGGGTGGGAAGAACAACAAGTACCGCATTTGAGCTCCTTTACACATTTTTCTCCTGTACGCCCTGATTCTCCGCTGGAGATACGGGCCATGATGACCACTATATATTATGTACTATCAGGCGGGCCACCGGCGTTCAAAAGATGCCGTGCCTTTTAGGCCCCTGGATCTCCAATAGAGAACCATGCCAAATCCCAGTTTTCAGCCAGATAGCTCACTTGTGGGGAAAGGTGTTCTTAACTGCATTCACATAGATGGTTAGGCGACCCCAATGGATGTTTATTTTCAGTACTTTATTGGCATGTGTTTAAGTATACTTGTTATGTCCCTCTGAGGACCTGGTCCGCTGCCAGGTGTACCTGTTCTTGAGTATTTGCAGGAGCACAGATTTGGAAGGATATAGATGCTGCGTGGATGTCTTCTCTTCGAGCCGTGATTGGTAGCTGGTACTTATATTGTTTGAGTGAGTTGTACTTATATTGTATTTACTTTTCCATTCGAGTTGGTAGTGGATTTGTTTCCACCCAACTATCATCCTTAGATACTTCTTGTTGAGATCTAGTTTCATAGATACAGGTTATTTATTTCTATATGATTTTGGTGGATGAGATTTAGATTTTACCCTGTGACTTGTATTATATTTTATACCACTTGTGGATTTTATATTCATATTACAGCGTACGTATGGATTTGGTTTTTATATATTGGAGTTGCCATATCCATGCGGCTGGCATGATTACGTGTCCTAGTCCTACGTATTTTTGGGACTGGGGCGTGACATATTTTTGTGGTGGCCCATGCAGGTCGAGAGCATATTGTCTCAGTTACGTTACTGTACCGAACAAGCCTGCACCTAGGACTAGAGTATAGGATCTCATCTACATTGACTATGATTCATCTTCCTCCTATCTGTTCTATTTGAATAATTGTATCTTGCTTGATTCCTGTACTTCCCTAATAATTCTTTGAGTATAGCCTTCTGCTAGAATATAGGAACCCCTGTTATTAGGATGATAATTAGAGTAGCACACCTATTAAGAATACAACGAGAATATAGACACACCACTAAGTTTAGAATATCTAGTGAACCCTAGAACTCCTTATCTTTAGATTGGTATACCATTACCCCTTGATGTATTAAGAAGACTTGGGTAGTATAGACACTACTAGAGGTAGTTAAAAGTTTGACCATAATGTTTGACCCTAGTATTGAGGAACCAATGGAGAACCAATATTGAACATTAGGACTGAACCTAACCCTCATAATTGAATAGTATTAGAGAACTATAAACTTATGTCATTGTCTTGTTATTAGTAGACAAGTACCCTAGAAGGCCAAGAGCAATGCCTAGAATATTTCCCTAATCATACCTCAAACATAGTAGCTAGCGTACCACTTCCCTTTAGAAACCATGATGCTATCTAGAGCCCTCTATCTTTATTTATTTTTTATATTGTTTCCCTGCGACCATAGCGCTCGCTATTTTGCGATGGCTAACTACGTTTCTTCTCTTCATCTTTCAACTCGTGCCATCTGACACTTTGGATAGTAGGCCAAGTAATTTTATTCTTTGTTAAGGGCTCATAGTTTGCTAGGCTTATAATTGTAGCCTTGAGTGTGAAATTTTTATGCTTGGTGGTTAGAACTTGATAAGTTTAAGTTGTTTTATAGATTGTGACCAATGATTAACCCTTAGTTTTTAAATCGTGTAATTTGTACCCTCACCTCGATACAAGTTAGACCCTTCCTCCTTAACGGCCAGTAACTCTTCTATCTTTACCATTGACACTTGCTTATAAGTGCTATGATTAAGACTTAAGGTGACCCTTACCTATATAATGCAATAGGAGACCCTAATAAGTACCAAAAACCTTTCCTCATATACCCTAATAAAGAGTTTCTGTTTTATTTACATGTGCAAGATTATTGTGTAGGACCCTCTTAAGACTGTCACCGTATTAGTTTAATTCTTTTAAGTTGGGTAGTATGCCTCACAACCTAGTATCACATAGTCCACTTGACCCATCGGGGTAGTGTAACTGAATGACATTAATTGTATGCTAGCATAAGATGACAGTGTTTATTCAGACGATAGAATTTAGAGGTCCTTGCCCCTATTTGGCCGACTAGCGACTGAGACAAGGAGTTGTATGATAACTGTAGAGATTGTAGAGTCTTTTATTATTGTTGCCTAGTTGCTTTGTTTTGTGAACTTGAATTAATTTGTACCTCCTTTCATCATCATCTAGCGTACTTATATTTGTTGTACTACCTTGACTTATGCTGCAGTTATAGCCTAGTTTTGCAAGCTTACTCTTCTATCGAGCTTGATCATGATATAGGTGTTGGTGGGTTAAACACTAATACATTTCAGAATCAGTGTACTACGGTCTGATCAACCATGGTGCGCTTGGTTCGCCCTTTCGTAATACTACTTTACGTGGATTGAGATATGTAGTGATTAGTAGACGAATATACTTGCCCTAGATATGTCTGAGCATATCGTATCCGTTACATAACTGTACTAATACGAGCATGTGAATAGGAATTACCAAAATAAGATTTCAGCCCACAACTGCCTTGACAATTCCCATTGGATTCCTTGAAACGCCTTGATCCCTATACTTGCATTCTATTACTTCTCCCTTGAACTCTTATTTATTGGTCTCCGTCTTCCCTTATTTCGGAAAGACGAAACCTTGTGCTTGGTATAAGTTTAATTCACGAAGAGTACTAGATATACCACGTAGGCCGATCACATACTTGAGGATTAGTCTTTTGTAATTAAGGACATATCATGTTTGATATAATCGGCGTTGAAGTTTTGAGGATTGAATGACATGAGTAAATAAATTAAGGAATATTTTTTCTTAAGGCATATAACCTTCTGTGATAGATGGGTAAATTCTAAGTTGGGTAGCAGTGCATTGGCAAATCGAGAGGAAATTCTTTTGGATTGTGATCAAGTAAGATTAGATTGGGAGATTCAAGTTATTTTTTTTATCTTGAAAATTTTTAAAAGAAGGATTAAGATAATGAGGATTTAACGAATTTTAAAATCTTGATATTGCGGACCATATTTATACTATTGGGCACATGAATTAAATTTTGAATATTGAAGGATGAATTATCGATTTAAATTTTGAGGATAAATATAGAATTTTAGACTTGAACAATTGGTGAATTAGATTTAAATTTTACAATTTGATGATTTGAATTAAAAGTTCAATTTTGATTGATGGGTCACCTATTTGAAATATTGAGGACGTAAATTGAGTTTAAATATTTGAAGAATACAAAATTCTTAAGTTAAGAATAGGAATAAGAATTGATTAGAATTGTTTATTGTTCAAAGTCTAGAGGAGATTATGATAGTTGGAAATTGTGATATAAATTTTTATGTGGGATGTCATATAGACTTGAGTTAGATTTGAATGTTGATTATTTAAAAATCGAGAAGAGATTATGACAGGTTGAATTTTGATTTAAACAGTGGTTATCTTAATTTTGATGTGATCGCGATAGATTTGAATATATTTTGCTATTTAAAAATTTTTGGAAGAGATTGCGATTGACGTACCTTATGTACGAATGTGAAGGATTTAACAAATTATGCCTTATTTTAAATTTCGAGGACGAAATTATTTTAAGTTGGGTAGATTGTAAACTCCCTCACCCAAAATTAGGTTTACTTGGCTTATATAGTAGAATTAGGGCTAGTTTGAACCAATTTGAATTAGAACGCGACATTTATTTAATTGTGCATTAATTTATATCGCGTAGCGCACATTACCGTTGCTTCGAAATTAGAGCACCTCACTAGCCGTTGCCTATCTACAAACTTCACAATCTCATCCTAGACATGTCCGCCTACTATTCTGACCCTTGTGCAACTCATAACATTGCTCGCTGATGCTATATTTTAGTCGCACAATAAACGTCGCGGACGTTATTTATTATAAATAAAATCCAATTCTGTACCCTTGTGCCTCCCAATCGAAATTTGAGACACCATCTTGACCATTTTGTGCAAACCGAATTTTATTAATATTCTACACTGTCCCCTCTACGCCCTGACACTTGTGCCCCGCCTAAAATTAATCCCATATACCCCTAATTAATTCTAGAACATCGTGCGCGTTTTAAACTAATTAATTAAATCTAATTTCTGCCTTTGTGCAATTTTCTAATTGTTGGGAGGTTTTTATGCAAAAATGCATTTAGGTGTCCCCACCATTGGACAATTCACAAAGAAATCTATTTTTCCCTTCACATGGATTTTTCCATGATTTTCGGGATGTGCAACGCGCGCACATCTTCCCGTATATTAAACCTACCCTTACAATTAAATAATTATAATTTAAAGCCCCAACATCCTCATGTGAGGCCAGGAACCACTCCAAGGATTGTAGACCAAGGCCCAAGCCATAGAGAGTTGACCAAGTCCACATTGCCCTAGGTCAAACCCTCAAACCCAAGTCATATATAAACAACTCTTCTCCTATTCTCTTTATTTCTCCTTTTCATCAAAACCTAAACCAACTCCAAGCCATCCAGCCGACCTCCTCCCCAACTTCTGTCCAACTTTCCCCGACCTTACAGAGCACCTCGCCGGAGCCGGAGCTCCGCCACGACCATCTCCGCTCACCACCAGGCGAACTCCTCCCTGGACATCCCTCTACTTCTCCTCTTCTCCACCTCCTCCTACTTCTTTAAGGTAAATTAGGTTAAACCCCTCTTCCTAAATCCACGAGGAAGGGTGATCGGCAGCCAGCATTGCTTGAATGGCGGCAGCGAGGAGGAGTCCTGGTCTCATCGCGTTGTTCGATGTAGACGGCACTCTCACTGCTCCCAGGAAGGTTGTCACGCCGCTGATGCTCGACTTCATGAAACAACTCCAAGTGGGGAACTTATTGGCCGCCAGAGTCTGAAGTCTCTCCTTGGTGATGAGAGACTGAAGGAATTTATTAATTTTCCACTTCATTACATTGCTGACTTGGACATCCCCATAAAGAGGGGAACATTCATCGAGTTCCGAAGCGGAATGCTAAATGTTTCGCCTATTGGGAGAAATTGTAGTCAAGGAGAGAGGGATGAATTTGAAAAATATGACAGGGTTGACAACATACGATCCAAGATGGTCTCAGTTCTGCGTGAAAAATTTGCACACTTGAACCTGACATTCTCCATTGGTGGACAAATAAGTTTTGATGTATATCCCCAAGGCTGGGACAAGACCTATTATTTAAGATACCTCAAAGACTTCAAAGAGATCCATTTCTTTGGGGACAAACATACCAGGGAGGAAATGACTTCGAGATTTATGATTCTGAAAGGACAGTTGGTCATACAGACTATTGGATTTGTTCTGCGCAACTTCTGGAGCAGGTTATTGGTACATCGCAGTCTTCTGGCCAGGCAAGTATACCTTGCCATTGTACTGTTATTTTTATTCCATATGTTGCATGCATCTTTATTTTCTGTCTTTTTATATATTTTAACTGTTATATAAAATGCGCGCGACGATGACGTCGCGATATATTTTTATTTATGTATTGCATTGACCTTGTTCATGAGACTACCCCATTATCATGTAGCACCATTAGGTTCATTGGCCGTGACACAGTTGTTACACGAGTGTGAGTCTCATATAGAGATCACGGACTTGCGTGCGGGGTTGGCCTCCTGTACGTGTGGGCCGTGCGTTAGGAATAACTGCTGTTAGAAACCTTGCATGCTAGAAGACTTAGCAGTTATTAGAGGTTTATGGACATAGCTTATTGTAGTACGGTGGTCCCATCCTTGTCCTTGTTTGGTTGCAGGATTGGGCTAGGGTACTAAGAATAGGCTATGGGCCAAATCGTGTCATGGACATGACATGCTTAGAGCATGGGGTGGGGAGAACAACAAGTACCGCATTTGAGCTCCTTTACACATTTTTCTCCTGTACGCCCTGATTCTCCGCTGGAGATACGGGCCATGATGACCACTATATATTATGTACTATCAGGCGGGCCACCGGCGTTCAAAAGACGACGTGCCTTTTAGGCCCCTGGATCTCCAATAGAGAACCATGCCAAATCCCAGTTTTCAGCCAGATAGCTCACTTGTGGGGAAAGGTGTTCTTAACTGCATTCACATAGATGGTTAGGCGACCCCAATGGATGTTTATTTTCAGTACTTTATTGGCATGTGTTTAAGTATACTTGTTATGTCCCTCTGAGGACCTGGTCCGCTGCCAGGTGTACCTGTTCTTGAGTATTTGCAGGAGCACAGATTTGGAAGGATATAGATGCTGCGTGGATGTCTTCTCTTCGAGCCGTGATTGGTAGCTGGTACTTATATTGTTTGAGTGAGTTGTACTTATATTGTATTTACTTTTCCATTCGAGTTGGTAGTGGATTTGTTTTCACCCAACTATCATCCTTAGATACTTCTTGTTGAGATCTAGTTTCATAGATACAGGTTATTTATTTCTATATGATTTTGGTGGATGAGATTTAGATTTTACCCTGTGACTTGTATTACATTTTATACCACTTGTGGATTTTATATTCATATTACAGCGTACGTATGGATTTGGTTTTCATATATTGGAGTTGCCATATCCATGCGGCTGGCATGATTACGTGTCCTAGTCCTACGTATTTTTGGGACTGGGGCGTGACAAGATCCATGAGTATTGGTTGGGACGGAGGAGTAGGAGTTGGTTATATGATCAAGCCCATAGTGTATTCGTGTACATGTCGGTTATACCTCTCACGTATAATCGAGTTATCTTAGAATAATTGTGTTCAACCTAAATCGATCACATAACGAACTTGTACTCTTAAGGCACTTAGCTAGTATTCTAGTTCTCTTACTTGCAGTTCATACCATATTGCATGTATTTTATTTTTCAGTATTTATCTGCTTGTCTCAGTTATATTTATATTTCCTAATTACTTGTACGTATTATATTCTTTTATGTTACTTGTCATTTATGCTCTACCATGTATTTGGAACTGCTTTCAGAGTTTTATACTTTGCTCCAATCCTGACTGAATAATATTTTTCAGTGAGTATTATGCTCTCCATTCCTAGATTTTAGAGATATGCCATAAAACGGACTTCTCTTATACTTTGGACTTGAGGTGAAAATTGTAGAGATTAGGCTCACTACCAAAAAAGTCAAATTAGCGACGTTAAAAAACGTCTCTAAATGACAAAAACATGTCGCTAATCACTTTTAGCGACGTAAATAGCGACGTTTTAAAGAAGTGGAACAAAGTACATCGCTGAAAGAAAAAACGTCGCTAAAGGTCGCTATGCCGACGTTTTTTAGCGACTTAAATGTGTCGCTAAATTAGCGACGTGTAACGACGCAGCGTCACTAATTAGCGACGTTGATTAACGTCGCTAAACGTCGCTAATTAGCGACTTATATAGCAACATTACAGCGACATCTTTAATGACCTGGCAATACTTCCATGTCAGCAATTAGCAACGTACAGCGACGTTTTTAGCGACATGTTTAGCGACATTATTAGCGACGTTTATTAACATCGCTAATTAGCGACGTATTTAGCGACGTGTATATACGTCGCTAAACATCGCTAAACGTCACTAAAAATATTGCTAATTTTACAGAAAAAATAAAAAAAATAATACTGAATTGTTTCAAAACTATTATTCCTGTAGTTTATTAAATCATAATCTGTAAAAATAGACCCGGAGCAACCCTCCGTTGAATTTCTTGGTTTGCTAACCCCCTTGGGTTGAACACTCAACACCGGTAAAATAACATATTTAATATGAATAATATAATAAAATTTGAAGAAAAGAAAGCATCCAGCAAATCTCATGGTAAAGAATACGGCAAATATATATCCATACAATCTCATCCTAAATAATACAAAAAATACAAATATCCAGCAACTAGCTATACTATTGCGGATCTGCAGGAGGCTGACCACCGGCGCGCATGAAGGATAAGAACAGCTCATACTACTCCCGTGGAATCGACACTGATGTCGATGGAGAAGACAGTGACGTCGGTGGAGTCTGTGTCAATGTAGGCACACCAGAAGGCTGTACCCGCTCCAAGTCTGCGAGTCACTGGTTGTAAGAATCCATGGTAGATAACAGCCTCGTACTGCTATGAACCATTGAATCCTGCATCATCGTCAGCCTCTCGCCCATCGATACCTGTGATGCCTGCAGCTCCGTGATGTTGCGGTCTGTCGAGGCTCTAATATCATTTGTCAAATTTTGGAGCTCCGTGATGCTGCGGTCGAGCATATCGAATCGCGCAATAAGCGTCGGATCGTCCGCCTGCGGTTGGGACCGGGGATGCTCGTCCATTCTTTGTAGCAACTCATCACGGAGAGATGCAATTTGACGGTCAAAGGCCAACTGGACTCTAGCCAACGACTGTGAGGGCTGTGTGGAATGCGTAGCTGTCGGAGAGGCCGTAGATGACTGCGTCGCAACCAGGGTGCCATAGGATCCTGTACCGTAGTACGTACCCCTCTGGAGACCACCAGCTAAGGTCACCCACAGGTCGTCCACCGACGGAGCTGGAGCGGGCTGCGAGGAAGAACCAGCCTCTCAAGGTGTAGGTGCACTAGTAGTCGCCCGCTCACGCAGCCTAAGATACTCGGCCTAGAAAGGTTTGGAAACTCGATAATTGCCTAAGTTATATTAAAATTAACACAAAGTAAAGTAATACTTACATAGGTCTGCGAGGCCCTCTCGTCAATGATATTTTCGTCCTTGCGATGGGTGGCCAAGAAGATGGTCACCATATTTGCATCCTCACCCCTCTGTACCTGTTAAAAATATATTATTTAGTACTAAACATAAATATTTTTCCTACTACCATTTTATGGTACTTACATTAAAATAATATATTTTAAAAGAAAAAATATACCAAACGACGGAAATGTTCCCTCATCGAAATCGAGCTACCACACCACTTGGCAGCATTCCGCCTAGCCGCCTTGGCCTTCTCAGACCTTCCCTTGTAGCTCGGATCGTCGAATCTATCCCTCATCGTAGTCCACTGCTCAGGCGTGATCCAACCTTGGATCAGTTTTTCAGCACGATCACGAGCCTTCTGGTCATCCAGAGCATCTCGGATAAGCTTGGCGGCAATGGTAGAAAAGAGCCGCTCGATCAACTCGGTCTAGTGCGGAGGATAGAAATACGTTTACTACAATAAATAATTTAGTAAGTGAGCATAACGGATAAGTTATATAATATAATAAATTAGATGATTTATTTAATATACTTTTACCTGGAAGTGCGCTAACCAGAATGCCTTCCTCTCCTTCGGAGCCTCAGAGTAGTTGACCCAAGGGCCACCGTTGTTGTTCCTCAGAAATTGGCCCAGGCGTCTCTGAACCGACGATGGACGATATCTATACAGAGATAATTATTTTGATCAAAAAAGTCAATATACGATGAATAAAGAAATACACGATATATATTATGCTAAACCATCTAATTGTCTTACTTTGTACCGTCGGCCCAAATCTCTGTCCTCGTCTCCTCCGGAGGTGCGCATGGAGGATCTTGCTGATGTTGGGACAACGTGGGCATGACCTCATCGACATGCTTATTTGTCCCCATGGTTCCGTCAGTAGGAGGAACGCTGGACGAGGGAGTACTATCACGCCTGGATCTACTCGTCCCAACAGTCGGAGATGTGAGTGATCGATATACTAGAGTACTGGGCGACGACGATCCGGAACCAACAGTAGGCAGTACCGGAGGAGCACTCTGTCTACCTCTGGACCTGCCGAATCCTCCGCGTCGTCCTGTCATACTTGATAACAACATATGATGAATATAGAAAAAACACAAATATATAGTACATTCTACAGTCAAAATGTGATGCATATCTCAAAGCATTCTACAGTCAAAATATAATACATATATTCATTAAAATAGTACATTCTACAGTCAAAATATAGTTACATTCTACAGGCAAAATATTTTATTTTTAATCATCTTCAGAAAATTTATCTTGTTCGCCTTCCTCGTCCTCCTCCTCGTCTTCACTTTCATCTACTTCGTCTTCGTCTTCCTCTTCGGATAATTCTACATCTTCTACATTATTACTCGTGTTTCAAATGGAAAGCCTTAGTACGGTCCATGCAATATGGACATAAGAGACGACCATGGGTGCTCCATCCCGATAATATTCCATAGGCCAGAAAGTCGTTGATGGTCCACATAAGTGTTGCCCTCATCTGAAAATTCTGCTTTCTAGAAACATCATACGTATTGGCACCTACTTCCCACAGCTGATTCAACTCATCTATCAAAGGCTGTAAATACACATCGATGTTCCTCTTCTGATTGTTTGGACCCAGAATAATAACGGTTAGGAACATATATAGAGTCTTCATGCACATCCAAGGCGGTAGATTATACGGAGTGACGATCACAGGCCAACACAAATACTGGAAGCCTGAAAGTCCGAATGGGATAAAACCATAAGAGGAGAGCCCCAATCTGACATTACGCGAATCCGAAGCAAAATATGGATACTCCCGATCAAAGTGCTTCCATGCTTCTCCATCGGATGGATGATCCAATACTCCTTCGATATGTTTTTGCCTGTGCCAACTCATATTTTCTGCAGTCTCCTTAACAATAAACAACCGCTGCAACCGCGGCGTCAAAGGCAAGTAGTGCATCGAATCGGTAGGCTTCCTGCACCGACAGACTTTTCTCTAACAGTGGCCTTGTAGCGATCAGCACCACAAAATCTGTACGCATCTCTATCCTTGTCGTCTTTGTAGTACAATATGCACCCGTTGCGACATGCATCGATTTTCTCGTATCCCATCCAAAGCGATCTCACCATCCTCTTAGATCGATAGAAGTCTTTAGGCAACTTTGCACCCTCGGGCAAGATCTCTATAATCAAATCGATCAGTCGATTATAGCATTCTTGCGACATGTTAAAATTGGACTTGATGCTCAATAATCTTGTAACCACCTCCAACGGTGAATGATCCTCATAACCAGGATATAGTGGAGTCCTTGCATTCTCCAGCAACTCCATAAACTTTGCAGCATCGGCATTCGGTGCCTCCTCACCTGTATCATAATTGTCCGGATTGCAACTAGGTTCTGCCGCATCATAATTGTCCGGATTGAAACTAGGTCCCGCCGCATCATAAACCATGTTCACCCACCCGTCGTCGTAAGCATCGTGGTTATGGACATCCATAAACGGCTCCATATAATGCTCTGACTCCGATGCTAGAGACACAAGTTCTCCATGCACGATCCACTGATAGTAATTCAACGTGAAGTCCTTCGAGTACAAATGATATCTGACTTCCACTTATGGATGATATTTCCTGTTACGACATCTCACATACGGACACTTAATTTTGGTACCGTCTATGTACTGAGGGAACGCCTTAGCGAACTGCAGGAACTGCTGTATACCCTCAATGAATTCATCCCGCACACCTCACATGTCATCAGGATGACGGTTGTACATCCGCGAACGATAACGCAGATAGTAATTCATATCTATTTCTAGATACTTCTACAAAAATGACAATATGTATCATATAAATTATTACATATAATGTGGTTCTCTAAAGAAGAAGCTGACAATTAGTTGGCTAGGTAATCTATATTTGAAGTCACATAGAAGAAGCAAAGTAGGATATATATGATTATAATTGTGCATCACCGTCAAGAATAGTCCTACGGCCCTAATGTAGCTCTGTCCCTGTTTATACATGGAAACTGAGCCCCATATCCATAATCGACCTTTCCTTCTTGCCCTAATAAGTGAATCGATCATACATAAACCGGAGACAATCAACTCCAATAACTGATCAGATCAATATGGTCCATGTGATCGTTTGACTTATCAGGGTGCCTACAATAGAAATATGGTCTAAACCCATGGAGAATTTGTTATGCTTATACATGGATGTATGCTTGTGTCTTATATGTACAATCGGTGCCACACTCCAATACCGGAGGAGTAACAAGGTCAGTTACGCATTACGGGATACACTGGCATGATGAAAATGCATGAAATGAAACTTTAACAATCATTCGGTTAAGTACCAAGTCAATCGGGAAATCAAATAAACTCCTGAGCCTATTAAACTAATTCATACTTCCAGAACCAGTATACCTGTGGTATGCCATTTTGGCAGTATATCCAGGTTGGTGCTCACCAAGGCCAAAATGTACCAATTTTCAATCATCTCTAATAGTCGTTCCATGAAATAAATTACTATCCATCAATCAATTTCAGACTAGACCCAATCACCACAACGATGAATACAAGAAGATAATGAGATAATCAATAACTATGATACGAGAAATTAGCGGGTAAATACGACAACAAGTAAATGTAAGCACTATACAATTTGAGATTTTGAACGAATCATGCTATCGTGTGTAAAAAAGTAAGGAGAAGCTATACACTTTAATACTGATTCTAGGGCTCGGGATTCCTCGCCATTTTCAGCTTTATCCAAAATCAACAACGTAACATATAGGTAAGTTCATAAATGATCTAAGCTAGCTATAGGAACAAGTTTCATCTGATTCCGACATGTATTAAGAAAGTTAGAACAATTTACCCTTAAGTTGTCATTTTTATCGCAGATCTCAACATATATCAAAATGTAAATGGAAAGCTGTGAAAAGCGTGCTGAAAATGGTCACGTGTGGGTGTCGCAGATCTCAACAAGATATCACAGAAACCCTAACCCTAACCCCAGGTCAAAAACCCTAGCCCTAACCCCAGGTCCCAGGTCAAAAACCCTAACCCTAACCCCAGATCAAAAACCCTAACCCGAACCCCAGGTCAGAAACCCGAACCCAACCCTAACCCCAGGTCAAAAACCTTAACCCTAGGTCACACGTGTGTGTCGTGTCAGTATGTGTGTCATGTTTGTGTCAGTTTGTAACGTGTGTGTGTCGTGTCAGTGTCTGTGTGTGTGTGTGTGTGAGAGAGAGAGAGCGGGTACCTAGAGGAGGAGGAGGAGGAAGGGGGGAGAGGACGCTGCTGGAGGGGGCGTCGCCGGGAGGGAGGAGAGGGTGTCACGGGTTTCGAATTTGGAAGAGGAAGAGGGAGAGCGAGAGCGAGCGAGAGATCGAAAGAAATGGGGGAAAGCAGCCCTAATTAAAACAAATTTAGCAACGTCCCTAATGACGTCGCTAACTTAGCGATGTTTAGCGACCTAAATTGACTTCGCTAATGACGTCGCTAAATATCCAAAAGACATACGTCGCAAAATATGTCGCTAAACGCCGCTAAATAAAATATTTTAGCGACGTTTAGCGACCTAAATTGAACTTATAGCGACTAATCTTTTAAAAACTTAATAAAATTGCTAAACATCGCTAAATGTCGCCAATTAGCGACGTCTAACGACGGTTTTTAATGGAGTCGCTAAATTAGCGACATTTTCTATATCGTCGCTAAAAATTGGCGCTAAACCCGCTTATTCTAGTAGTGGCTAGAGTTCTTATTCCCTATCATGTCCAGATTTATTTCCTTAGAGTATTATCCGGATTATCTTTCTTATTCGTTCTTTCTTTAGATTATTGTGATTTAGTACATGATAGAACTAGTTGTATTAGTATGTTTGATAGTAATATCCTGATGACCTAGACAGTGTTCTACCGTCGATTCTGCGGCATAGGATGGACGTACCCACGTACTCGTTCTCCTATATCGGGTATGGGTCATAAAAATGCTCCTCTATATTTTTAGCAAAGTTATGGAGACCACGATGGATACAACAAACCAAGGCCGGTAGAAGGGCCAGCTTGTGACCGAAAGCCAACTTCACGAGCAAAAAAATGAGGGCGCGACTGATCCTCTCTATTATCCCAAACCCGCAAGGACTATGCAGTTGTGCAACCAAAGCATCAAGTATCCCGCCAGGACAACCTTGGCAAACAACTTGTGGGTGTCCATATAGAAGTAGCTGAGCTACTCTTCGAGGTTACCCAGATCATCAAGGGGTTTATCCCCTTCCTCCGAGGAGCCCTCAACTTTCTCACCCTCAACAGCTAGTTCCCTTTGCGCCCGAATTAAATCAGCCACTTCTTGTTTGGATCGTAGAATCTGGACATGAACTCTAGTAGACTCCTTTGATCCTGACAAGAGATAGTGAGTCCTAGTCATTATATGAGGAGAAGACTTCTTGTTCTTCTTCGACAATCGCTGACAAGTGTCGTGATGGTACAATAATTCATGGTATACCGCCAGGATTTCCGGATTCTCTGCCTCTAAATCTCTAAGTTTTTTATTACTCGGGGTGTACTCTTCGTAGGGTACTTCGCCCCAAGGAAGCTTTGAGACAGTATGTATCTCATGCAAGGCCAGTCCCATCTCGCCGCCAGGCATAAAGAAAGTTCCCGTGCGCTAATTGTATAACTCCATCAGAATAAAAAATAGGGGCTGATTCATCTCTAGACCGTAACATGTACCCCTTACAGCAAAAAATAAGTCAGAGGCTCTGAGCTCCCTCTCATACTTCTTCAGAATCAATAAGGTTAGGTGACACCAGGAGGGGATATAATGTGCCCAGATAAGATCCCTCAACTGTCCTGTGGGGTAAGACCCCTTCTTGGAAACCTGATGAAGAAAAGTGCCAACCACATATATACTAAGGTTCGGTCCCAGTTCACTTCTAACGAGGCTGATCTTCAGTCCAAGCGAGGATACGAGTGTGACTCCTTTGCGCTTTAAAACTCGCCTTTGTTTTTTCTAACCCCACAACGGATGTTGCCAATGAGGGCCCCATTTTGCTCAGGTGTCAAGTTTTAGCCTATCTGTCGTGGACCCATCATCACCTTCAGTTCCGACAAAGACAGAAGAGGTTCAAAGGAAGGGAAACACATTTCTATCCCGTGAAAGGTAAAAGACCAGTTTTCTCTGGTCGTACCCATCTCGGACTGAGAAGCCTCCAGCACATCCCCGAATACGAAGTATGACTTCTTAAAGAAGCGTTGACCATCTCCAACAGGGATCTCCCTCGAGTTTATTTGGCTCAACAAGAAGGAAGCCATTTGTTCAGCAATCTTCTGTTGTTGCTCAGGAGGAAGATCTTTGTCAATCTGAATCTTGGTGGCCGAAACCAAGTCTCCAAGGTTCATGTTCAAAGGAAGCAGGTTATGACCAAGGACGAGTTCACTGGAGGGTGCAGTGCATAAAGTTACAGCAAAAAAAAAGGAGTTTGATCAAAATCATTGAGAGAACTTATCAATGTTCTAAGTGAGATACTCATGCGGCTGGGTTACCCATGTAACAGAGTTATTCATGCGGCCGGGTTACCCATGTTGCCAAGTGATTCATACGCCCAGGTACCCATGCGGCAGAGTTTTTCACACGACCGGGTTACCCAAGCGGCCGAGTTGTTCATGCAGCCGGGTTGCCCATATGGCTGGGATACCCATGTTGTAGCGAGAAGTAAGCGTATAGACTCATCCATACGTCCAACTGTGCACGTACGTGTGTCTCTGTGTTCCAAACCCGACTTCGTCTTCCCCAAAGGACCTACCCTTAATCGATGTCTGAACGACGACGAGAAATGGAGGAGGGTCCTCCTCGACAGCACGACCCTTCCCTTGCCTTTTCCCTTTTTCTTGGGGGCCTTCTTGGTAGCGGCAGCGGAGGAGGAAGCTTTGGGGGGAGCCATGGCAACAAGGAAGAAGAAGAAGAAGAAGAAGAGAGAAAAGACTTTCAAAATAAATTCTCTCCTAAGACCTCCTTATATAGGATAGAGTATGTGGCTCGGGATAATAATGGCGGTCGTTCAGGTCCCGATGCATCTCAATTTACGTAATAATAAGAGATGATGGCGACTGCTCGATCGTTGAGCTACTTTATCCTCTCTAAATTGTCGCCTCGGACTCCGTGTCAACAGACGACTCAGAATCCTAAAAAAATTCCTCGGAGATTGAGCCAAATCTTCTTATTTAATGAAGATCTGACAGCCTGACAGAAGCATCTATGTGGCAACGTGTCTATGCTGCATGACACCCATGCAGCCAAAAGTGCTCGACCATGCTTCTTGTTCAAAGTATTCCAAACTTATCATTTTCTAAACTTTGAAGGGTGTCTTATAGAAGCATAGAAAATCCAAAGTCATGCAGACCGCATAGAGCCCATGAACCCTCAATATGAAGTCAGGCCGTAAATAAATTGCATAGAGCCTATGCGGCCAAGGGGCTCGTCAAGCCTGACAAAGTCTCTATGCTGCCCTGACAGCTAAAGAGTCGAGAGCCGCATAAGGTCCCTGACACAGCATTTAAAGTTCTGACATGACATCTTGAACGCTTCGAGATTAGTAAAAATGGCGGCACATAAAAAGATAAAAATTCACATTAATGCATTGATGACCCTGTCAGACGAGCCGTACCACATGGTCACTCGTATGCGGCCTCGTCATTATGCTGCCAATGTGTCGAAAAGACCTGAGCCAAACGAGAGAATATATGCGGCCAATATGCTATATGACCAAGATGTTATGCGGCTCTCAGCTTGCAAGATATTTTCATTATAACTAAAAAGATCTTCAGGCAATTAGTGTTAACTATGTGTCCAGCTGACCAAGTTATGCACACAACGGAGTTAAAAATAACCCCGAGATATTATCAACAGGATAACCCAACCAAGTCCACATGACAGTACACTTGTGTTATGTGGCTACATTTGCAACCGTATTCTGTTGAAGTATCCTCATGCGGCTACCAAACAGCGGCATATACAGCACATATATCCCGTCAGTATGATGGCTATAAATAACAGGCAGCATACCCCACAAGTTCTCGGCTAGCAACGTATGTGCACACAAGCTCAGGAAAAAGAAAATAGAAAAGAGCATTCTCATTCCCTCGTCGGACTGTCAACGGAGTAAAGGAGTAGTTACAGTACTCGATCTCCATCATCATATTCCCCATAATCAAAATATTGTACTTAGATCTTCTGTCTAGGATTTCTTTGTACTTCTTCTGTTTGTTGTTCAACCAAGTTCTTTCAACACTTGTAATGGAAAAAAATAATCAATATGAATCATTTCAACATAAGATCGGTTAAGTCTGCATAGATATTCTTATTAGTATGCAGTCTAACTATATGAGGGATATTGGTGATATAATCTCGCACCACAAAGGACATGCCATATAGGTCTTCGATGGCCGTACAAAGTGTCATTCATAAGATTGCGATCCCCAATGAATGTCTTGTTTATATCCAGTACTACCGAAGCAGTATGTTTCCTCCTAGGCTGAACAATCTTGGTGCCCCGGTGCATCTCGTTCAAGAAAATTAACCAAACCTTGTTCACAAGTTTTTTATGACTATGCAAAATCTACATTATAAAATATTAAAGCATAAATTGCACGATAAAGAAATGTAAGTAAAGCCTTCATATTATCGATCTTTTGTGTCCACTTCCTTTTTTATTCAGATTGGAGACCCGTAGGTCCCAACTTACAGACCTTCTCGTGGCCCGGTGGTACCAAACCATATTTATGTTCTCGCATATGAAGCATTTCCTTCATAGTTACTGTGCACTGATGCACTTCATAGAAGTACAGATGTCCAATGTTCAATATTCAATTCTCAGTGTTGCAAGCATATAAGGTGATTTACATATAATTACTTCTTTCTCCTTTAAACTTATATTATAATATTCTTGTGTCAATTATACTAGCAGTGATTTTTCATGTGTTTCTTTAATTACAGCAATATTGTATATAAAGCATCACCATCTTTATGTGGACTAGAGCAGCATTCAGTTATGAAACACAGTAAGGTAATAGTAGCATCCATTTTATTAGGACATGAAGGATTAGAGGAGAAGGGACATATCCACTCACTTACACAAATATAACATGCACTCTTCGATCCCACAAACACCTATGATTCCTCAAGAAATGGTCTGATACCATCAATTATTTTATCATCTTTTCCAGTTTTATTCTTTTATGAATTTGAGCCTATTTGTATCTCACACCATATCAATTTTGATATGGAATATTTGCAACCTATTTTAGTTTTAATGGAATTAATTAGTTTGTTATAAAAAAATTATCATGGTTAGTCATTTACGACCATCAATGTCATGGACTATTAGTACCAAAGTTCTCTACAATTTAATTATTGACCCCCTTCCTCTTACTAGTGCTATCACTAGACCACTCATTTGGTGGTACCGTAAATATTGTTACAATATCTTGTGTTCATAAAATTTCTACAATGACCAAGAGAGAGGAGTAGATGATTGTAGTACCCCTATTCTCTCAACGAACATAGTCGGTAGGGGGGTTGAGAAACTTTTCTACAGTCACCCCTCTCTAATTCCAGTTTTGTTGGAGTTTGTATGTGTGTTTGTATTTTTTTTGTTTTGCATTGGCATACATTTTACTTTTGCATTTGAGAACTGTTTGCTCAATTATCTTTAATCAAACGCAATGAGATTTATTTTCATCATTTTATCTTACAAAAATTCCCTAATATTGATGATTTTACAAATTTACTAATATAACGGATTTTAGACTATAATCAATCTAAGAGACTAATATAGATAGATATGCTTTTCATTAAAAAAAATCCAAATAAACTTAAGATTATAACTATCTAGACTTTACGTTAAAACTAATCTTGTTAGAGTATTGTAAACAAGGCATTACCCATATAGTTTTTATCTTGTATATATATTTACGTTAATAAAAAAAATTCTTGTTAACAGAAAATAAAACAAAATAATAAATTTAGTGTAATCGGTCTTCAGGGGTGAGCCGTGTACGAAGAACTGCCCTAATAGAATATTCAATGTCTATTGTGCAGACTTCTTCTGAATTCCTCCTAGAAGTAAAACTCTCCTTTTGTCAGCTTTTCGTCACTATACACTGTTATGGGAGAATGACCCGAACTTAGCTTTTATCCAGAGAAAGAAAATGTAACACAAAATTTTGTGAATAAGGAGAGACAAAAATCTTTATGGTTTTGTAAAGAATGAGAGATTTTTTTTTTTTTTTCTTATTGAACGTAACCATACAATTCAAAAAATAAAGTATGTATAGGTAGCCCATAAACCAAATACACTTAATAAAGTTTTAATAAAAATAATGATGCTAACAGGATAAATAATAATATAGCTATTTGAAAATTAAACTATTGGTCCATTGGCTAATTAATTTTGTAACGAACAAAATCATAAAAGTCCAAATTGTCAAAAAAGACAAAATAAAAAAATTGGGTCTAAACTCAAACCTGACAAAGAAATTCAGATCGACATTTAAGGCACGCAGATGTGGGCACATATCTACAGGCATTACGTGCGCCAAATTGAACCAAATCGAACCAACCGAACCAGGTCGGGCGACGGCGCGTACGTGTGGCCCATTGGCCCCTACACCCACATTCTGACCACTTACAACAATCTAAACAACCCCTAAAATGCCTATTAGTATAGCACCCAACAAGAAGTGGAGGTCATTTATCACACCCTGGTTCCGCAGAACCAAAAGTCACCACTGGACATGATATCGTATAAGACCACTGGACTTGATATCGTACAAGTCTAAATTTTACTTGTACAAGATAAGAACAAACGTGGTCAATAGAACATTTCAAAAATGAAGTGATTGCGGCAAAAATAAGAAGAAAAGTTGAATAGACACAAGTATACAAAATGATTCTCTTTACTAATAAAAATGTAACAGAATTACAACGACTCAAAGCCAAAGAAATAACTTGATTACGACCTCTCTCTCTCTCTCTCTCTCTCTCTCTCTCTCTTTCTCTCTCTCTCTCTCTCTCTTAATATAATAAAATATACCACAAGGCTAATATCTCAAGAACTCTACAAACAATGTTATTCCACATATTATGTCATTTATATATAAATGATAACATCTCCAGCCGAACCTCTTCAAGTTGTCAATCTATGCTCCAATCCCTCAGCACGACAAACCAAAACTTCGTACCTAAGAAGATCTGGTTGGATTCAGTACATTATCGTATATGGTGAGTGGCCTCTAGCCAACTCAACTAAAACTAACACGTTGATTAAGTAAGTGCAGGTAAATATATATGATCTTTTTAATCTTATCTTAGGATAAGTTAACAATTCATGAGTATATATGTGTCCATAAGCATAAAAGTATCATGCAACAAAGTTGATCTTACTCAATACTTACCATCCTTCATTGTTAATACAATGAAATCAATTTATAAAAATTAATTGTGTCATAAGTGTGTCCATGTATCAATTGTTATCTTCTATAAAAATATATGTGTGTCGTGCATTCATCCCTCAACTTGTCAAGCCTGCAAGTAGATAACATTAGCATGCAACTTAACTATATGTAGGTTACTAACACCACAAGCCATCCAAGACTATTCATGGTAAGACGATGATCCTTTTGCGTACAGGTAGCTAGCCCAACCGAAGGTCCCCTAAATACATGTATATAGAACTTATTAACCTGGGTCCTCGTAGGCTGATACGATCCCGGTGCCCCGATGATCATTCGATGAATCAAAATCTTGTGCACAAGTTATCCAATGATCATGCAAATGGGTGAATAGTTAAGACTCTAACACAAATGCATACATGGTACATAAACTAAAAGTAACTATACATGCATCTCTTCTTTCCATTACCATATTCCTCGAGCCATCGCTCACAACATTCTTTCCAGTCCAGGGATTCTACCTTGGCGACCCAATGGTCCTAAACCTTTCCATTATTTCTATTTCTTGAAACCACGATACTATAATTCCATAAGATACATCATCATAACACTATATTCCACATCTAAAACATAGCAATAGAATTATACTCCATACGATAACATACTAAAAAGGTACAAATCTACATCTATACAATAAGTTAATAATTCATGCGATATGTATCTATATTATACAATTTTATATCAACAATTTAACAATTTTATGTTCTATAGCAGCAAGTTACATAAATGTGATTACTCTCTTTTATCTATCTTAGTTTTTTTTTATCACCATGCAACAAAACTCATAGTATAACGAACTAAACATGCAATATCCATTTACTAAGTGTGAAGGTAAAGGAGAGAATGATCAAAATCATTCACCTTGAAGAAACAAATATCTCAATCGAGCAGATCTCTGAAAAACTTTTCTACATGAACCTAAGTCCAAAAAAAATTTAGAGCCAACAAACCATCTCAATACACTATGTAGAGTGGGGTATTACATATACACCACTCAGAAGAAAAAATTTCTCGAAACTTATAAGAACAAATTTCTCATCCAACTACATCACTGACGAATAAAGAAACTTCTACTTAATTTTTGATTCAAACTTCGATGCTGACTCCACGACAGAATTACCATCCAAATATGCACAATAAGACCCACAAAAATCATAAAATACCTTTCATTTTAATCAACACTTGCAAAAAACAATCTGCACACAACAAGCACATCTGCAACAGCTCTCTTCACTTATGCCTATGTCTTCTCTTCCAACCTATAGCTGCACCAAAATACACAAACATATGAACCCAATGAACCTGTGAAGCTTCTTCCTTCATATCCAACTTGAATACGCCTTACATAACTTCAAAGATCTATCATCAATCAATGCAAGCTCATTCACGTCTTAGCCAAATCTATTGAATACGTCTTATACCACCAAACTTAATTCAACTATTTCCAAGGCTTAACCAAAATACGTAAATAGTGTCCTCTCTAATTCCTTCATATACTACGGTACGACTAATGTTGTCATAAATAAAGCATTAATTTGTATTTGACAATGCTGATACCATAGTCATTATTTGTGAGTTGGCTAACGCTAAGAAGGTTGTGCTTCAAATTTGTAACAAGGTAAACATTCTTGATGTATGGTGGCCCATGCAGGTTTGTCTTCACAAATAGTACAAAATCGTAGTGGTACCTAGGTTTAGTCGTACCACTATGAGCCTGTAATATTAGGAACTCGTCACAGCATAGGCAAATTGTATTATTATGTATTTTCTCTTATTGACCGTATCTCCTTTTGGACTTATGTTCACTTTTCTCTATTCCAAAGAATGGCTAAGGGAAGCAAGGAGACGCGAGGCCGCATTTCCAATATTACGACTTTCGGTAGGGCATCCTCTACCCATCCAGTAGGCTAGGAGGAGACTGGGACTCTTCCTCCTCCCCCATCTCTTCTAGCTAAGGGTCACATTCCTACCATTTCGGTTACTGGATCATTGTTGCTAGATGGAGCGCAATTGCTTGAGTTTTTCAGAGGAATGATGGTGGCTCAAAGACTCTAGGATGAGGCACAAAAAGAGCAAATCGTTGTCATGAGGGAAAGCATGAAGAACGCTCACTTGGTATCATTAAGATCCATGGAGCAGATGATCGCTCAATACTCTACCCAAGCCAAGGCAAAAAATATTCTGGACTTCAAGAAGCTCAACCCCCACGACTTCAACGGCACCGAGGGGATTATCTACGCGGATGAGTGAATTGAAGACATTGAGAGAGGCTTCTTCGCATTGCTAAGCTTCTAGAAGACTTGAAGATCGAAGTCGCGTGACTTCAGCTCCATAACATTGTTAGGACTTGGTTCAGAAATGAACCCAAGCTTGCAGTGTCGGGACTTACATGGGAGATGTTCAGAGAATTATTCAAGAAGAAGCTCTTCCCGGCCATAGCCAAAGAGGTTCTGGAGAGGCAATTCCAGAACTTAGAGAAAGGGAATCACACCGTGGATGAGTACGCCTCAGAGTTCAGCCAACTCAGCCGATTCGTCGACTACATGGTTCGAGATCTCGAAGACTGAGCCAGGAGGTTTCACCAAGGACTAGCCAAGGAGATTCTCGTGCATGTCATAATAAATGGGGCAAAGACTTATGGAGAGATCGTCTTGATTGCCTAGGGAGTCGAGGTAGACTTGGACCTTTGTCACAAACGATGTCGGGATGATCAAGGAGACAACAACAAGGGACCAACGAAGCAGCAGAAGACTTTCCAGCATCCACCTCAGATTTCTCATGTACTTGCACCAGTTCAGCATCAGTAGCAGCAGAGGCAGGAGCAACATGGTTCTTCTTGCTACTACTGTAAGAAGTCAGGACATACTTGGGAGACCTGCCGGAAGACACTTGGAGTTTGTCTATTTTGCGGATCGAATGTGCACCAGAAAACTTTCTAGAAAACCTGTGCTATTGTAGGTGGATTCAGGGTCTAAAGTTTCTAGACGGGTACGTATTGAACTTGAGAAGATGCGTCGACCTCAACGAGAACAAAATGGTGGGTATGAAGAGCCACGATTGTCACGTATTCATGGAGAGGTTAATTCTGATTGTATTTCAGGAATTCTTACCACAGGTCATTTGGGACCCATTGACATAGCTGAGCATATTCTTCAGAGAACTTTGTTGTACTAAGTTGCTCGTCGATCGTCTAGAAAAGTAAGAGAAGGACATTGCGGTAACACTATGTAAGCTCGAGAACACAGCTACCACGCTAGTATGTCATCGTCGTTCTTCTTAGCCTACACGATCCCGATTTCCCGACGATCGTTCGAGAAAATACCTTGTGCAAGAGTTGTCCATCCATGCAAATGCATGAATATTTAGAATTTGCACAAATGTATGGTAAAAACTAATGTATGTATACAACATATCTTTACTCATCATTACCCTTCCTCGAGCCATCACTCAACATAACTATTCCCAATCTAGAGATTTATCTACGCAGCTCCCAGTCTAGGGATACTACCTTGACGATCCAACGATCGAGAACATTTCCATGTTACCAATTTCTATAACAACTGTAGAATAATCCTCTTTTCTAAAGCAATAGAACACATTCTATATAATACTCAATAAGAATACTATAATCAATGTGATATGATACTGCACAGTACGATAATCCATTCTATAGCAGCAGGGCTAAATAGTCCAAGTGATAAGTAAAAGCAGTTTTACTTATGCAAGTCTATAACACGGTACAAGTCCATGTCTAAAGCAGTAGTATGAAAGTCTATCTCTAGTAGCAAGCTAATAATCCATGTTCTATACAATATGATATAGATAATGAGATTATTCTCTTATCTATCTTGGTACGTTTCTTTTATTAGCATGCAAACATAACTCGTGGTATAGCAACAGAAACTAGCAACATCATTTATTAAGGATGAAGGTAAAGAAAGAAGCGATCATCGAAACCATCCACCTGAAGGAAAATATATTTGCCACGACTGAATAGATCTCTAAATCAATCCTCTAAATGAACCAAAGTCCAAACGGTACTTCGAGCTAACGATCATTTCACAGAACCAAACAGAGTGGGATATTATATATATATATATATATATATATATATATATATATATATATATATATATATATATATATATATGCACATTATTTTTAATCATTGTCTGTTGCAGGGATGGATAGTCAGTCGTGGATAAGAATCACTGTATAAACGATATTTCTATTGTTTATGTTTCTTATCATGAATTGATAAAAAGAACAAAAAAAATTCATATTAGATAATAAAATATAATTATATTGTGTATAATTATAGTTTATGATTCATTGAGCCTTTGAGCAACGTAGCACAGTTCCTACCGCTTCAATTATTGTTGGATTAATTTTGTTAGGTTTGTCCTATTCCTTAGTGGCATTAGAATAGGAGTTTAGTTGCACCAATTGTGGATCAAGTTTGTTTAGTTTTCTGTATTTAAACTTTTCGGAATAAAAATAATAAGGAAGCACTAGCAACAAAATTTAAGGCTCTGTGTCCTCTTTCTTCTTGGTGTGTGAGTGATATCTTTTTCCTTTTTTCTTTCTCAACAATTGGTATCAGAGCCAAGTTGGTCGAGCACTTGATCCGTTCATGCCCAAATACATGCCGCGCTCTCCGGGAAGTAGTGTCACCGGCGACGAGGTACCGATAAGTATGGTGGCGAAGGGGAATTCTGCCTTCTCGCTGCATTATTCGATGCTCACGACGAGCAATTATGCAGCCTAGGCAATCAAGATGAAGGTCTATATGAGGGCTCAAGGAGTGTGGGAAGCTATCGAGGACACCAACATCAACGTGCGCAAAGATCAAATGGCATTGGCGGCCATATACGCGGGCATCCCCGAGGAAACGCTCTTCCTACTGGCCAAAAAGCAAACGGCCAAAGATGCGTGGGAGGCGTTGAAGGCGATGTAGTTAGGCGCCGATCGTGTGAAGGAGGCCAGGTACAAACCCTCAAAACTGAGTTCGAGGGGTTGCGCATGAAGGAGACGGATTCGGTCGATGACTTCGCTGTCAAGATAACAACCATCATCAACAAAATTCACGCATTGGGTGACAAGGTTGAGGAGGCCCATGTCGTCAAGAAGTTTCTCTGGGCAGTCCCAAAGAAGTTCTTGCAGATTGTATCCACAATAGAGCAATTCGGCGACCTTAAAACAATGACGGTCGAGGAGGTGATTGGGCGCCTCAAAGTTCATGAGGAGCGACTATGTGGATACGATGACAACAACAGCGAGGAGCATCTTCTTCTCACCCGAGCCGAGTGGAAGGCACGTGAGAAGAAGTGTGAAGCCGAGGGCTCCTCTGGTGCTGCTCGTGGCCAAAGCCGCAGGATTGGAAGATTTGATAAAGCAAGGATAAGATGTTATAATTGCAATAATTATGGTCATTTTTCTTCAGAATGTCCCAAAAAGGAGAAGAAAACTCTACTCGTAGAGGTAAGCGAAGATGAACACCCCGCGCTGCTATGAATTGGAACAACAAAATTAGGGGATTGATTGTTGGATTAATTTTGTTAGGTTTGTCCTATTCTTTAGTGGCATTAGAATAGGAGTTTAGTTGCACCATTTGTGGATCAAGTTTGTTTAGTTTTCTGTATTTAAACTTTCCGGAATAAAAATAATAAGGAAGCACTAGCAACAAAATGTAAGGCTCTGTGTCCTCTTTCTTCTTTGTGTGTGTGAGTGATATCTTTTTTTCTTTTTTCTTTCTCAACATCAGTTTCCTAGATCAGATAATTTTGCTAGCCGTTTAACTGTCTCTTCTTATAGCATTTCTCCTGCTGACTCCTTACAGTTGTTTACACTGTTAAGGTTTCAATCTCTTTAGCAAGTTTTGCAAGTAGTGCTTGTCATTTTGAAACCAATTTATGTTTAGTCATAAAAGACCTTTACTAGAATGTGATTCTACTGATCACCAATTTGGAGAGTACTCTGCTGAAATCTCCGTTGAGATTAATGCAGTTGGATGGGATTTCTGATCACTGGAAGGCAACCACAATTGGACTTCTAACCGCAATCACCTCGTCAGATGAAAGCCATGTAAGAGAGCCTTCAGAGTACGTACTCTCAGCATTTTTGCTACTTCGAGTGAACTCCACTGAATACGTTGCAACAAATTTGTCAGCCACTTTTGCAAAATCCAACTTCGCCGGTGTTACAGTCACGGCCGCCCCCAATGGCGGCACAATCTTCACCGTATAGCTCGAGTTCGGGTGCCCGACGTTGGTCACGGTCCGTGTAACCGTCCGACTAAAATTGTTCGCCGGCCCTAGCGTCACGGAGAAGGACAGGTAGTTCAATTCTGCATCAAATATCTTTCGTACAGTAGAACAGTTGACGCCACGGCTCGCAACGAAGGAGACCTGGTCGTCCGTTAACGGCAAACCGCACATGTATCCGACGTAGTCGTCGGGTTCAATGTCGTAGACGAGACCCGGACGGTTTGCTTTCTCCGGGTTGACATGGCCTGAGCCGATGGCGAACGCGCTAGCCGCCTTGAGTGTCTGGTCGGCAATTGGGTCGCCGGCCATGTTGGTCGTATCGGCAGTCGTCATGATTACCGATCTTATCATAGCCGGCGACCAGTCGGGGTTTGCACTCTTCAGCAGAGAAGCAATGCCGCTTAGATGAGGAGTGGACATCGAAGTGCCGGAGATAATGTTGAACAATGAGCCGGCCGGCGAGGGGCCTACGGGGTGGAGCGGCCATGCTGCGAGCACATCGACACCTGGACTGACAATGTCCGGTTTCAGAATCCCCGTGCTGATCGGGCTCGGCCCTCTCGACGAGAAATGAGCGACCATCGGAGCTGCGGGTCCTTTGCCAAATACGGTTCCTTTAGGAATGATCATGGCAGTCGCATTTGTCGCCGTCGTCTCGTTGATGTACGCTTTTATCCATCTATCGGTCGTGCTCGCACCGACAGTCGTGATCCATGGGGCATCGTTCGATAATGAGCTACTGTCGAATTGGCCTCTTGCGGCACAGATGACGAAGATGCCTTTGCGTACTGCAGCCAAGGCCCCCACTGCGATGGGGTCTCGGAAGAACGGAGGTTTAGAATCCTGTCCCAAGGAGACGGAGATCACATCGACTCGATCGGCAATCGCAGCGTCCATGCCTGCCAGTATATCAGAAAGCGAACAATGGTCGTCGTCCAGACACACCTTGTACATTGCCAAATGAGCCACGGGCGCCATCCCTACCGCGGTGCCAAGCGCGCTACCGAGCACGCTCCCGCCGTCGACGAACCTTCCGGTGGCCGTGCTGGCGGTGTGAGTGCCGTGCCCTGCTACATCGCCAGGGTTGATCATGTTCGCCGGGAGTGTTGCATTCCCCAGCGACCCTTTGACGAAGACTCTAGCACCTATGAGCTTGTTGTTGCATTCCGATGCGTTGAACTCGCACGTCCCCTTCCATTTGGGTGGGGGAGGGGGCATGTCTCAGCCGCTAAAGGAAGGGTGGCTAGGGAAGATTCCGGTGTCCAGCACGCCGATTATCACGCCGGTGCCGAAACCAGACACGTTTCAGAAGTTTTCGGATTCTCGGGTCAGCCCGAGGAACGCCGGGGAGTGCGTGGTCCGGACTGTTAGGGTCTGGTCGGGGTAGGCCTGCACGAACCACTGATGGTGTTCTGATACGAGTAGACCATGCGCGAGTCTTCGTCCGACTCGGTGCTGCTGCTCGTGCTTGCATCTCGAGCCGGCAGGAAAGACCGGTGCCACGACCGAACGTCGATGCTCTCCGATGATGCGGAGGAGGTTTGTGCGTGGGGGGAGATTTTACGTGTACGATATAGGTTTGCACATTGTTGTTGGTTGTGTGCTCGTAGGAATTAGGAGAAAAAAGGAGAGCTTCATCGATCAAATCAAATGTTACTTCCCTTTGTTGTGGTTTGATTCACCACAAAATATATATATGGACACTGCTTTTTGGACCGCACGGCGGTGCCCACGAGGTGCCCGTGCCGACGTGGCAGCGCGAATTGGAGAGGGGGGCATGGTTTTTCCGAACATGGGCCTCTGGTGCTTGCAAGAGGGACACGGGTGTGGATTGGCGGCCAATGGAGGCGTGATACTTTGGCTGCGGGCTGATCGCGGTCACACCTCCCGGCAGTCCAAATAGCATTTTTGTGTATATATATATATATATATATATATATATATATATATATATATATATTCGGATCAAGAGTTCCGCTTATAAATTCCTCACAAAGTTTCGTCACTGTGGTCCGATAGATGGTGCTTTTAGTCATCTAATCTTGATCTTTGATCAAATCAACGATCAAGATTAGATGACTTAAAGAGATCCAACGGCTAGAAAATACGGAATATTTTGAAAACTTAATAAACGAAACTCTTGATTCGGATCATATATATATATATATATATATATATATATATATATATATATATATAGAGAGAGAGAGAGAGAGAGAGAGAGGGGGGGGATCAAAAAATTTGCTTCCGGAGTCCCGACAAAGTCCCGTCCCTTCTCCTCGGGGAGAGCGGAACTTCAACGAAACTACGAAAACCAAACTCCCGATCCCATATATATATATATATATATATATATATATATATATATATATAGAATCATTCGGTCTGCTCTTAGCCGTCTCTCCATATCGTCTCCTAGTAACCATACGGCAATATATATATATATATATATATATATATAAATATATATATATATATATATATTCCACTATGGCTATAGATCTACAGAAATAAGTTGGACAAGCATGCAAAGCCATTTGGGCCGGCTATAGATTTACAGAACGGCTATAGATTTACATAATCAATCGGTCTACTCTTAGCCGTCTCTCTCCATATCGTCTCCTAGTACCCATACGGCTATTTATATATTTATATATATACATATATATATATATATATATATATATATATATATATAAAAAGAGAGAAGAATAATAAAATGCATTTCCTATTTGTTTGTTCTCGTTTAACTCTACACAGGCTTAGTCACGTCAACATCGCCGTTGAAGGAAGATGGTACGGGTTACAAGGATTCCGTTGATGAATCTTGTAGGAGAGTAAGACTTTGATACAGTCGGCTATATCAAAGTTTTGATACGTATTACAAGGATTCATGAGTGAAGAGAATGAGATGGTCGGTAAATAAATAAATAAATAAATAATAAAAAAATTGAGTTGTATTTTAATTTATTTATCAATATTTAAGGTACACCATATACGATTCATGAGTTGATAATTGAATTTTTGACAAGTTGTTTCAGATTTATATCATTTATTAAAAAACTTAATAAAAGAATTACTGACATATATATATACACGTACATGTGTTATCAATATTTAATGTACACCATATACGATTCATGAGTTGATTGTAAATGCTTAATTGATGCTATCTACTCGAAAGATTCAAACATTCTATGGTGCTCTCAGCATATCATAGATGATGGCCGTGAAGATATTCTAGGCAGGAATGGCATTTCATTTGGGTTCATTCCCTATGGCTAATGTAGCAGCTCATAAATTGGATGTGTATTCTTTAAATTCTAACATCCCAGCTTCAACCTTGTATGATGTTACACCAACTTGTATCAGCTCTCATATCTTGTCAGATATGCAGCACTCATGTACTGATCATGCTTAATGATATTTGTTTCTTCAAAATAATAATAATAATAATAATAAAGCCATGCTTACATAGAGTTGCATGTGAATCCAGCAACTTCTACTAAAGTAATTCCTGTCTGGCAAAAGAAAAATAGAAAGAAAATTAGATAAACAATAGGAACTCTAAACATTGGGTAATTTATACTAATCTCTACTATATTTTCGTTTTATTAAACAGAACTTTTTTTACTTTGAAAATAATTATAGAGAATAAGGAAGGTCCGTTTAACAAATCGAAAACATAGGAGACGTTAGCGTAATAATCCATAAACATTTTACTACATTCAAGCCATTGAAGTTGAGTGAGAATCTCAATTAAGAGGGTTCTTCAAATAACGGAGGCCATCATCTCGAAGTAGCTCTTCAAAGTCATCACCGGTCTATTAGTTCTCAATATGGGATGATGGAGGCTGTCAGCTGATAAGATCATAGAGTTTTTCCAAATGACTTGTGATCAGTTTTCAGGGGACGGAATTGTCGACTCACTAAAGGAAAATGCACTCTTAACTCTACTGTTTTGTCGAGAGTCTCCTCATGTTTCTTCAGAGAAACCTCTCATTTTGTGGTTAATGATATCTTTAGCATTGTTGCATTGCTATATTACAATTTTACTATACCAAGTACAAGGCATTTATCCCACAAAATTTGGGATTGGCTATTTGAATTCTTCTCGTCCATTCAGCTTTTGTAAGGTCTATGCTAATTCTTTTATAGCATTACCAAAAATCATATCCTATGTTTAGTGGTCGCTGATTCATGCCCTACGTCCATTGATTGTTCTTCTAATTGATCTGTATGCCATGCATGCATATTTCTCTTCCTCTTTTAACGTAGGACCCTATGATCATCAAATTGGTTAATTATAGTTAGAACTCTATGCGTAAATTACTTTCTATCCTCTAGCTCCATTTATGCACGATATATATATATATATAATCCCCAGCATTTCCATACTTAAAAACAAACCACCTGAGTGTTGATACATTCCGAAGAAGGAAAGGTAGTTATCGATCGATCATAATATATATAATGGCTGCAGCAATTCGTGCATGGTTGATTCTAGTACTTGTAGCATTTGCGTACTTTGCTATTGTTGCAACTGATGCTAAGGTCATCGACTATGGTGCAATTCATAGGGGAGACCATATTTCTTGCAGTAAGAGGGGGAACGGAGAATTCGAAGCGAATTGCCGCCCCAATGGGAACAAGCCGTTGCCGCCTTATCCTGGTAGAGGCTGCTCGAAGGCCGACGACTGCAGGAGCGAGATCGAAAATTAATTTTCTGACTTTGCGACAACCACGAGCAAGCATTTCTGATTTGCCTATGATGCAGTACCTTCATTTCTATTTTTCATTCTTACTACACATTTAGGGATGGAACAATACTCATTGCTTGCAAATGTGCAACCATGGAAGTGCTCTTTTTTTCTTTTCTAATTTTATGTTTTCTTATTTGGTTTTGATTATTTGAAGCAACGAATTCAAATGTAAACATGTATACTCTTCAACAAAAATTGGTTGTGTAGCAACACAACCAATATATTCAATACAATATATCACTTTATTTTTTCTTTTATGCATCTTCTTAAACCAAATCTTACTCCTTTTTCGCTATAACCTATCCTTTTGTGAATATAATTACACGATATGTATCATCAGAAGTTTGTGATGCACCAGACAACCCATTCATGCATTAAAAGATTATCAATATTTTACCACTGTTTATATACGGTTGTTATAGATTAATTCATCACAGCCATTCCTACGACTAGGACTCACCATCACTATTCTATCCCACATAGCTATAACGTTAATAACTGTCAAAAAAGAAAAAGAAGAAAGAACAGAAGACTACCTCTCACTCGAAGACAAGAAGTTATCAGATATTTTGGAAGTTGTGTTTGTGTTCGAGACTCTATTCATGCGAAAAAATGGACTCAACACTTAATAGATGAAAATGTCAACTTTAATGAACTCGGCTACCATAAAGGACGTTGTAAGAGGCGAAGAATAAGAAGCGACAAAGTCATTAAGTGTTAGATCATTTTCTATAAAAATTGAAATTTTGAAAGTAACCGCTAATAAATTAAACATTACTGGACATGACGATTGAAGACTTAAGACTAAATATGGGTAAAGTGCAAATACACCCTCTTTAGATTTTTAACTTTCACAAAATAAGACTCCCAAAAAAATTTGCTCAATTTGACAACAATTGGTTTAATATTCAGATCAAAAGACCATCTCCTGTTAAAAAATACCGTTATTTATAATTTAAAATTAAAATAAAATATGAAAACCCGAAACTATCATTTCCCTTCCACTCACCCCCCTCACTCTCCCCCCCCCCCACTCTCCCCCACCTCGTCCCACCGGCTCACCCACCCCTCCCCTCCCTACCTCTCCTCCATGCCTCCCCCTCCGCCCCTGTGCCTCCCCCTCCCCCACCGACCCACGCCACCTCCCCCCTCCTCCAGCTCCTCCCCTTCTTCCCCGCCTCCTCCTCCCCCCCCCCCGCCTCCCTCCCCCACTTCCTTCCTCCTCCTACTCCTCCCTCCAACTCCCCCCTCCCCCCCTGCGCCTCCCCCTCCACCCCGCATATCCCGCCTCCTCCTCCCCCTCGATCCCTCCTCCTACGCCTCCCTCCCTCCTTCCTCTCCTCCCCTTCCGCCAACTCCTCCCTCCTCCTCCTCCTCCTCCCTGCCAACCCCGCCTCCTCCTCCCCCTCCCACTACAAAAATACTGTAAAATAGCGATGGAAGATCAGCGGCATAGTGACTAATGTATTTATATAAGAAATATATATTAATTTTTATCGATATTTCGTCGTTGTGGTGTCGATTTTATCTCAGCGAAGGAATAGCAACGAAAAATTCTATCGCTGCCAAACGTTATATTTTAATATTCCAGTTTCATTTTTATTTCCCCCTCCCCCAAGCATTATCTCTCTCTCTCCTCTCTCACCCCTGACCTCGACCCCTCCTCCTCCTTCTCCTCCTCCTCCTTCTCTGACGTCCGGCTCCCTCTCCTCTTCATCCTCCTCCGGTGTCTGACCCACCTCCCACCTCCGGCTACCCCCTCCCTCCCTTACTCCGGCGACTCCTACCTCCCTCCTCCGGCGACCCCCTCCCTCATCCCTCCCCCGATCGACCCCCTCCTTCACGGCGACCCCCTCCCTCCTTCGGCGACACCCTCCCTCCGCCCCGTTCCTCCTCCTCCGTAGGCCCCCTCCCCTCGTGACCCCCTCCTCTTCCTCTGACTACTCTAACCTAACACCTCCTTCATTTTATTTTTTTGTTTTATATTTTGTATTTAAGTTTATTTTTAGGTTTAAGGTTGAAAAATAATTTTGGTAATATTTTTGGGTTTAAGTTTGAATCTGAATTTGGTTAATATTGAAAGCATAGTTTGCAGCATACAGTTTGGCATGTCTTGATACCCGATACCGATGAGTGTCAAGGAAGTATGATACCGATCGATACCCGATACCGATACCGATGAGTCGAATCCTTATTACGCTAAGGCATGTATCGGCATGTATCGACATCTTAATAATGTATTATTAAGCCTAAACCCATTATATCCCAAAATTATAATAGGCCAATTATATTTAATTCAAAGGTTTGACTATAGTTACGTAGCTCAAGTTCAACTTGGACTAATGCTTTAAATTCAAAACTTGAGTCTTAAGTCCAAAACAATTACACCTATATTTTTTTATTCTTATAATGACCCACACTGAACAGGTTTAGAACCAGCCCAAAGTCTAATTTAATTCATTTTATTCATGCATGGGCCTGTAACCTCCATATCGTAAAATTCGTGCTTAAATATTATTATTAGGTTAATTTGGGGCTATTGGGATTTTTTTATAATTTTTAGTTAATTAAAAACTAGTAACCATAATTTTCTAGGACTTTCAAGAATTTATTTTAGGGTTAAATATAAATAAAAATATTCCAAACTTTTATTTTAGGTTCTAAATAGTCAAATATATTTTCTAGAATTTTAGGGAATTTTTTGATTATTTTTAGCATATATTTTGAGTTAATTATGAAAAACTGAATTAAAACTAATTTCTGAAAAAGAAAACCCAAAAAGTAATTAATTCTTCCCAGTAAGCAAACAGGGGCCCACCTGTCAGCCTCCTACAGCGAACTGGGCCGGGCCCGCCTGTCTGTGACTGCTGGGTGGGTGCGGGTGAAGCCGAGCCGAACTCGAGCCAAGCCGAGTCAGAGTTCGACTCGGACTCAGCTGAGCCGAGCCGCGTGTATCTACGACCGTTCGATTTGAGCGGGGCTGCGCGAATGGCTGCCACATGTCAAGATCTCAGCCGCGGCTGCTCTCTCTCTCCTCTATATATATAATAGTTTAAGTTATTTTCTAGGGTTTTTCTTGAGCCGATTTTTGGAGAATTGCCATTTAGGGTTCCTTCATTTTCCAGAAGTCATTGCGCATAGCTCTGGACTCCAAAAGAGGCCTAGTTTTTTTTTGTTAGAACGATATTGAGGTTAGCTTTCTGATTATATAATTTTTTTCACGAAATTATGAGTATTAAATTCTGGAAAATTCGTAGAGAACAGCATGTCTAAAAATAGACGTGTTTCGATGTTTTTGCGATTCTGGGAGAACCAGGAATCAGAATCATGAACCGTTTGAAGTTTCGGAAATCTAATGTCGACATCATTGACATATGTTTTTCCTAGAATTTAATTCGAAGTATTTATATACTGTTAATTCTGTAGAACTTCTAGGTTAGAATTTAACCATCGGTGCACGATACGAAACTTGTATGTGCCATAATTTCCAAACGAATTTGAATTCGGATGAGCTATAAATTCCAGCATATTTTTGGTGTTGAAATATACAGGAAATCATGTATAAAAGTTGAGTTTGTGTTGGTTGACTTTTTGGTCAACAGATCGCCTCGATTTGCGTGTCATGAGTCTCGACTTGATAAAATTTAGTTCCTTTGGACAAAATTTAGGCATTAACCTAAAAATCATAATAATAAGATTAAAATAGGATTTTAGAGTAATTATTCCAGAATTAAATAAATTAAAATAAATTATCTTTTGACATGGTAAATTTGTAATACATAGGCCATTTGGACTATGACTTGGACTCTGATTCATACCAGCAGTAGGACCCCAGGCGAGTACATTCTCTGACAGTTTCCATTATGTTGATTATCTCTATAATTCTTGTTGTATAGCGTACATGACCCTGACACTGTTCTTTACACGAGTTGGCATCATTGAGACCTGTCACGAGGAGTCGTGATTGGAATCCATCGTGCTAGCTGGGGCTAAATGGGGAAATATTAGTAGCTTATGTGATCATACTCAACTTTACATGCATCATAGCTCACCCACACCTCACGTCGGTGCAGCCTGACCCTTACATGCCTCATCGCTGTTACATATGGTTAGCCTGACTTATTGGGGATGATCGCTAATAAATGTAATGAGTCATATAGTCCCAATCCGATCATATGATATACTAATATTTCACACACTTAGTTAGATGTTCTTGACATGCATCTCTAGTATATTGATCTAGCATCTCCATATGTTCTAGTTATTGTTCTTGTACACACTTACATACCAGTTCATTGTTCTTGCGTGTACTTGTATTTCTATTTCATTGCTAGATGTACATGGATGATGACATGTTCCAGTATTCTATTTATTCTAGTATTTCTTTTTCAGTATATCCATGCTCGTCAGTATTTCTTATTGCCAGTATTCCTATCTGTCTTGTATTTCTTTACACTGTGCTATAGATTTTGTCAATATATATGGAACTGCTGTTAGAGGTGTATTTCGTTCCAATCCTGACTGGATATTTTTTCTAGACTGTGACTTAGAGGACTTGTTTCTGACATACTTAGAGATTGGATGTTATTGATTGCAGGTTAGACTATTTATTGTTGTTTAGACTTGTCTCATATTTTATTTGTTTGCTTCGATATCTCATCGTGCTTTAGCTTATATGATTGAGTATATTCCATATTATATGGTGATATCTGTGTCTCCTTATGGAGTTGGATATTCATGTGAGATTGATTAGATAGATACATGACCTAGACAGCGTTCTACCACCGATGCTGCGGCGTAGGCTGGACGTACCCACGCTCTCGTACCTCTATACCGGGTGCGGGTCGTGACAGGGCCAAATCAATTTTTGGCCCATTATATTTATATTACTACATTCTCTTAAATTAAAATAGACCGACACCCGATACCGATACTGATAACTGTCAAATCTTTATTATTAAAGCATAGTTTACAGTATCGGCCGATACCGATACGGTTTGGCGTGTCCCGATCTGATATCGACCGATACCTGATACCGATACCAATGAGTGTCGAATTAAATTGAACATAAAGGGGTGTGCATGACAAAAAACTTTGTATCTTATCCTAACTCATCTTTTTATCTTATCCATATTGTTTTAATATATATGGTACATGCAGAATCAATGAGTCGATACATAGTTGACCGATCATGGATGTACAATCGACAACATGAGAGTATGATTGGTTTGACAGATGATTTCAGGGCGGACGTTGAAGAATTTCTCAAATACACCAATAGTCAACCTTATTTCATGGATGGGAGGCTCATCAAGTGCCATTGTGTCCAATATCATAATATACTATTCAAAGAGGTGGATCTCATGAGGGAGCATCTCTACAAGAAGGATTTCGTACCGAACTACAAGGAGTTGATGGCTCAAGGAGAAACTTTGACTCCTCAATATTATTTCTCCTTCAATATGAAGGTAGAAGAGTCCAATATCGGAGATAACTTTGAATATCGACCGCGAAACCTAGTCACGACATGCACCCAAAATTTGGGCATGAGTCATGGGTACATCCAGCCTACACCGCAGCATCGGCGGTGGAACGCTGTCTAGGTCTCAAAAGTACTAATTATAACTCAAAAAATAACCTGTCAATGATCTCAACTCCATAAGGAGGACAATAAATATTGTCACGCCCCAGTCCCAAAATACCGTGGGACCAGATACGTGGCAATGGCCAGCAGTACGCACCGATGGACAAACCCAATTTAATGGATCCATCAGGGCATACTTAAGCTATAAAATCAAGTCTACGACAATCATGGCACAACTAATCTCATCCACACAAGATAAAAAATATGATCCACAGAATAAATAAGGAATGTAAATCAACAGCTAGTCTCAACAAAGTACGTCGGGGAACAACCCGATAAATATCTAGTATAATGGTTCAACAGACCAGAATATAAAAGACTAAAATAAATAAATAAATACTGAGCATGAAACATGGATGCTCAGGAGAAGTCTTCGGCTAACACCTCGTCCTCGGATGGTGGTACAGCTCCTGGATCTGCTCCTGCTGCGGTCTCGTATACCTCGGGATAGATCTCGTCTGCAAATCCTGGGGACATAATCCATATCCAGGTCCTCAGGGGACATAGCAAGGTACAGAAAATATACAAGCCAAAATATAAACAGTGCAGCAAATAATAAGATAAATAGGGTAAGTATGTAAACCTCTGTATGAAATGCATGAAAGAACATCAACAGTACTCAGGTTGAAACAACTACAAGCTCTGTGTAGGGGAGCCGGTAGCAGTGATATCAAGAGGTGGTCTAGCTCAGCGGGAGACTGAGTAGCCGGAATAATATAGTCAACCTGTAGCCTGTGGGTCTCTCCAGCAATAGATGGAACAATAAGGGAATACTAACTACCCAGCTAAGTGATATGCAAGATGAGAGCAGCACTAGAACTCAGGCTGAAGCCACTACAAGCTCTGTGTCGGGGAGCCGGTAGCAGCAGTAATAATGAGTAATGGGCCAAGCTCGGGCTTCAGAGTCTTGTGCCTCACAATAGTAAGGGGTATATATATATGATTAGCCTGTAGTCTGTGTGTCTCTCCCCACCCAATGTAACCACGCATATCATGACCATAACGTCTCATGTCCATGTCAGCGGGATCATAACTAATGCACAAGTCATAATATATCTAAGAATATAGTATCTCTGTCAAGTCGTGTATCCTACACAGAATCACCACGAATATCTCGGGAAGATCCTGTCTCATGAACAGTGTCAAGTGTCCTGGGTCAAAGTGTACTTGGTAAGACAAGTACGAAAAGATAAAGTGTCACGAATATCCATCTCTAGATGACAATACACAACACTGCATACAATGTTGGCACCCGACTGATAATCGGAAGCTAAGTACGTCCAACGGTCCTAGGTTAAGCATGTACAGCAATATAAGGAAGCAAGGAAAATATATAACAATACTGCAGAGTTGGCAAGGTACACTTGCCTGATGTTTGAATATCAACAGCCGTCCCGGTATCAGTGGATCCTGTGGGTACTCCTCCAAAAGCTGTTATAAATATCACCAACAGTCTCAGAATGTATCAAACTACTAGAAATGTATGTCCTTACATCCAATTTGGACACAGGGGCAAAAAGTTCATTTTCGGGCCAAAGCGGGGTCCACATGTGGGCCACTTTGCACCGAAAAGCGTGTCAGGGTCAATGGTCTCCAAAATCATCAAACTCAGTATTTATAAGTCAGGAATGATGATACGAACCCAATGGAACTTTTCGAATTAGATTCTGATGAGCCGATCACAAAATCGCCCGTCAAGTGGAGCCTATGGGGCCCACGATACACGATTTTGTCAACGTTCTCAGAATCGGACCCAACTTGGGTCACAAGACCAACGTATTGCTACGAGTCCGATGACGCAAGTTTTGTCTCGATCCGACATGTGTACACAAAGATACAGCATGTTCCAGAAAGGATGGATACGGGATGTCGTCGGTGGATACGCGTAGATTTTGGTGTGCACGCACATCCGAATTGACTTCTGCAAAATCTCACACGACCGTATCAATGACGCGCACATTTCGGTAAAGACCGTACGCGACCAAGTCGTCCCGTTTGGCGGGGCGTACTCAGTTCCGGGGTGAAACAGGGCATAGTTTTTCCTGTTTTTGGATCGCGGTGTGTGATCACCACAGGATGCGATGCACCGAGCGGGTTGCACGGGCACCGAGAGGGTTATATAGTCTACACGTAGCAACTGACGAAATTGAAAACAGAGTTACGAGGTGAGAGAAATCGGTACCTGAACAGGGCTCCGTGAACGCTGAATTTCGCGTGTCTGGGTCGAGATGCGACACGGGAAAACTGCGTCCTGATCGAGTCCGCTGTGCTGTTCGTGTCCTGGGCGGCCATGTCCGTGCTAGGGCAGCGGACGGTTGACGAAGCGAGCAGGGCGGCGCTCGCGGGTGGCAGCGGCGGAGGTGGGTGGCAGCGGCGAGGTCGACCGCTGCAGCTGCTGCTCGTCGGAACGGATCGGGTCTGCGACCGGAGTCGTCGAAGGGGGTTCTGGATGGGGAGGTCGACGGCAAGGGGGTGTGTGGCAGCTTGGCGGCAGTGGCGAGGTGGGTGTTTGGGGGACGGCGGCGTCGATCGGGTGATCGACGTCGGGGTTTGAGCAGCGGCGTCGACTGGTCTCGGGTCGAGCGACCGGTGGAAAGATGGGGTGGTGGAGTCGACCGGCTGAGCGGAGATCGACGGCGAGGGGTAGAGATAGGCGGCTGGGTCGGATGAGAGAGGGAGAGGTCTGGCGGCGGGGCGGGGCACGGAAGTCGAGGGGGTTTAAATAGGCGGCTACAGTAAATCCGGCGGGGGGCTAGGGTTGCAATTTGGGTTTCGGGTCCGGGTCGGGTTTGACTCGGATCCGACCCGACCCGACCCGCAACGTTGGGTTGGTCCGGTTAAATCAGCGGTTTGGTTCAGTCAGGTTTGGTTCAGTCAGGTTTGGTTCAGTTTAGTTCTACAATAGTTTTTAGGGCTTTAAACGCGTTTTCGGAGTCTAATAAATTCACCGAAAAATACCCTATGCCCGGTTTTCCATTTTACACCATAAAATCTTATTTCTATAATATTTGAACACCAATAAACTGCATAAAAAAATCCTTAACTCCAAATACCATGATTCGTCTTCCAAAAAATACCGAAAAATATATTAAAAATTATTCTGAAAAACAGGGTATTTACAATCTTCCCTCCTTAAAAGGATTGCGTCCTCGCAATCAAAGAATAAGCTATTAAAGAAAGAATTATGGAATACAAGGTGGCTTAGTTTACAACTGCCTCCTCAAACAAGTGGGGGTAACGCTGGCGCATACTATCTTCTCGTTCCCAAGTCGATTCGCCAGGAGAATGATATTCCAAGCTACACGAACCAGTCTGATTGTCTGTCCCCGCAATGTCTTCTCACTGACGTCGAGGATGCCCACTGGTTGTTCTTCATATCTCAAGCTTGGGCCTACTACGATCTCCGAATGATCGACTACGTGACTTGGGTCGGTCACGTACCTTCGCAGCTGCGAGACATGGAATACGTCATGCACTCCCTCTAAGGATGGAGGTAATGCAAGACGATATGCCACCTCACCAATGCGCTCTAGAATGTTAAATGGTCCAATATACCATGGGCTAAACTTGCCTCTGCTCCCAAATCTGATAGTACCACGAGTGGGCAAAATCCTCAAGAATACGTGCTCTCCTTCTTTAAACTCTAGGGGACGTCTGTGCGTATCTGCCCACTGCTTCTGTCTGTCTTGAGCTGCTCGTAGGTGATTCTGGATCTGTTTTACCTTCTCTACTGTCTGCGTTACCAATTATGGACCCAGTATTTGACGTTCACCAATGTCACTCCAACATATAGGCGATCTGCACTTCCTTCCGTATAATGCCTCGAATGGTGCCATCTGAATGCTGGCCTGATAACTGTTATTGTAGGAGAACTCTACTAAGTGCAAATGATCTTCCCAAGATCCTCCAAAGTCAAGCATACACGATCGCAACATATCCTCCAAGATCTGAATGGTATACTCCGATTGGCCATCTGTCTGTGGGTGGTAAGCCATGCTGAATTTGAGTCTGGTGCCCAGACTCTCTTGCATGCTTCTCCAGAAATGAGAGGTAAATCTCGAATCTCGATCCGATATAATACTAACAGGCACTCCATGTAATTTGACGATTTGTCGCATATACATATCGGCTAGTACCTTTGTGGACTGTCCAACTCTAAATGGCAAGAAGTGTGCCAATTTAGTGAGTCTATCCACGATAACCCAAACTGCATCTCTTCCGCTGGGGCTCCTTGGAAATCCTGTGACAAAATCCATCATGATATGCTCCCATTTCCATTCTGGTATAGGAAGCGGCTGTAACATACCTGCAGTCCTCTGATGTTCCGTCTTTACTTGCTGACAGACTAAATATTTGGCCACAAATCTTGCAATCTCCCTTTTCATTCCATGCCACCAGTAATATTGTCTCAATTCTCGGTACATCTTGGTTCCTCCTGGGTGAACAGAGTACATAGAGCTATGTGCTTCCGTCATTAACTCCTGTCTCAATTCTCTATTTGGAACATACAGGCGATTTCCAAACCTCAATGTCCCGTCTTCGTGTATGCGAAGTCCTGTCTGTATGCCTGCTTCTGTCCTTTCTTTCAACCTTCTAAATCTAGCATCGGTGGGCAATGCCTCCTTAATCTTCTTGTAAAACCCCCTCCCTAAAAATCGTATATACCCTTTAATTATTAATGATTAATTAAATTATAGTAATTAGGTCTAAATAGGAGAAATAGATTTTTAATAATTTTTATTTTAGGTGTTCGGGCACTTAGATGACTTATGGGACCATCGAGAATTTTTTGGAATTTATTCCATGTAGGAGACCCCTTAAGCTGTTGCTAGCCTAATGTTGTGCATTACCCAAATCTATAAATTTTCTTATGTGTGAATATAAATATATATATATATATATATATATATATATGCAAATATATATATGTATATATATATATTTAAGGAAGGAAAGTATAAGAATTAAATAAGTTACTTATATAATAATAATATAATAATAATAATAATAATAATAACAAAATAACTACTACTTAGTATACCACTACTTAGCAGCATCCAAAATTAAAGCCAGCAGCCGCTAGCTAACTAGTTCCACTAGCAAACAATCCGAGCAAGCCAACTGCCGAATTACTTCTCTCCAGACCAACCCCTTTGTACGCGGCCGAACCCAAACCCAAACTTCGCTCCCTCTCTCTCTCCCTAATATATATATATATATATATATATATAAATGGTTATCTCTCAAAAACCCTAACCTAAATCTCCAGACCTCCTTTTCCCATCTAGAACCGTCACCGCAGCCAGAGAAGCCCCACCAAGCCATCCAACCATCCCGTCGACGCCGACCTCGCGAACTGCAGTTTTCCACTCGAGGCACCTTCGCTCCGGTGTGATTTCCCGTCGACTCGCTCGACCAAACGCTGTTCCGTCTTCATAAGTATGATCACCCCTCAATCCTCTTCCATAGTTGTTTTATAGCCAACCTTGGAAAACGTGTGTCCCTAGGTGAAAATCAGCGCCCAAGTCGGCACGAGCAGACAGAATTCTGAAATCGCAGAATTCCAGAATGACCACTCATATTGCCGAGTTCGTATCTCCCACCACAGAGATCCGAATTCGGTGATTCTTTTTGATACCTTTAGAATACCTGACCTAGTTTATTTTCTGTTAAATAACCCTATGCTATTAGTTGATGTGGACATAGTTATATTCGTCACAAAACTGCGCGCACCCACTTTTTTCGGTTTTTCAAAAGTTGGAAAGCGGAGCGCGCCCCGCCAAACGGGACCGCCCCGCCGTGTGCCAAGTGTACCGCATGGTGCACACAGCATAACCGGACACGTAAAATTTTGTGGGAACTGATTCGGACGCGTGTACACACCAAAATCAGGCCGTATCTGCGGACACATTTCGTGTCGCAACTTTTGTGGAACTCGCACGTATTTTGTGCACGCTTGTTAGATTGCGACGAAACTTGCGCCACTGGACTCGTGGTAACGTGCTGGTCCTGTGACCCAATTTTCACGCATTTCTGAGATGGTTGACCAAATCGCCAATTGGCGGGCCCCACAGTTGACTTTTGGACAAAATTCTGTTCGGCCCATCGAAATCCACATTTGGATATACCGTTAGGTTCGTATTGACATTTAGAGTTGTTTGACCTATAGTTTGTCCCATTTAGAGACTGTTACCCTTGGCACGCTTTTCGGTGCAATATGGACCACATGTTGACCCCACTTTTACCCGAAATTACCATTTTGCCCCTGTGTCCAAATTGGACGAAAGGGAAGTGCTTTTTAGCTATTTTGCTCATTCTAGAAACGTTGGTGATATTTATTTCAGCATCCGGAGATATTTGTTCTGTGGCCATAGCTTTTGATCCTGTGCGTTTGACTTCTGGACAGTACACCTTGCAGCTTTCTTACCAGGCAAGATACCTTGCCAAATTGTTTACAGTACTTTGTATGCTATTTATATTTCTGTTCATTTATTTCATTCTGTATAGTTCTTGCATGTGTAGTTTTTCTCCAGTCATTACTATGTATTAGATATGTTGACACACACATGGCACCTAGTATCATAGAGGACAATCACTAGGCGTATGGGCTTTTAACCACTCTGGTAAACCATAGTATATAGCTCGCACTACGGGCGTGTGTCGCGCTGGTCGCTACCCCCGCGGTATGTCGATTTCTGGAGTCTCGCTGGTCGCTACCCCCACGGTATGTCGATTTCTGATGTCCATTGACGTGTGTATGAGTTGTGAGGTAGATCGAGTAGCCTACCCTTGCCCATACGTCGAAAAGTTATCCTCATTTGCATTCATATAGATGGTCTTGTACAGCGTACTTATTTATTTTTAAATTATATGCATGTTTACTGTATTCAAATTGGCTCGTATTTTCTGTATCTTGTTACGTCCCTCTGAGGACCTGGTCCTCTGCCAGGTGTATCTATTCTTGAGTATTTGCAGGAGCACAGATCGGATGGCTATATATATGTTTCGTGGATGTCGTCTCTCCGAGCCCATGATTGTAGCTGGTATTCCTATAGTGTGTTTATTGTGTTGTGGTGTTGTAATTATATTATATATACTTTCCATTCGAGTTGGTAGTGGATTTGTTTCCATCCAACTATCATCTTTAGCTACTTCTTGTTGAGATCTAGTTATATAGATGCTGGTCATTCATTTATATTGATTTTCTGTGGATGAGATTTAGATTGTACTCTATGACTTGTGACATATGTTTATACCACTTGTGGATTGATTTTCATATTACAGCATACGTGTGGATTTGGTTTCCATATATTGGAGTTGCCATATCCATGCGGCTGGCATGCTTACGTGTCCTAGTCCTACGTATTTTGGGACTAGGGCGTGACATATTTTTGTAGTGTCCCATGCAGGTCAAGAGCATATTGTCTCGGTTACGTTATTGTACCGAACAAGCCTGCATCTAGGACTAGAGTATAGGATCTCATCCACAATTGACTATGATTCATTTTCCTTCCAATCCATTCTATCTGAATAATTGCATCATGCTTGATTCTTGTACTTCCCTAATAGTTCTTTGAGTATAGCCTTCTGCTAGAATATAGGAACCCCTGTTATTAGGAGGATGATTACGGTAGCACACCTATTAAGAATACAACGAGAATATAGACACCCCACTAAGTTTAGAATATCTAGTGAACCCTAAAACTCCTTATCTATAGATTGGTTTATCATTACCACCTTTATGTATTATGAAGACTTGAGAGTAGTATAGATGCTACTAGAGTTAGGTAAAAGTTTTACCATAATATTTGACCCTAGCATAGAGGATACCCTAATAAGTACTAAGACCCTTCTCGTAAACCTTAACAAGAATTTCTACGGTATCCTTAAGACAATTACAGTACTAGTTTATTGTTATAAGTTGGGTAGTATACCTCGCAACAAAGTATCACATAGTCTTTTGCCTTATTATTATTGAAGTGCGAATGAATGACCTTTAACTGTATGCTAGCTTAGGACGACATTATTTTTTTTCTCAGACTGTAGAGCTTAGAAGCCATACCCCTGCTTTGTCAAATATCGACCTAGACAAGGAGGTTGTATGATAACTGTAGAGATTGTAGAGTCTTTTGTTATTGTTGCTTATATTATTTTATTTTTCTAAACTTGAATTAATTTGTACCTTCTTTCATCATAATCCAGCGTATTTATGTTTGTTGTACTACCTTGATTTATGCTGCTATTATAGCCTAGTTTTTGCAAGCTTATTCTTTCATCGAGCTTGCTCATGGCATATGTATTATTGGGTGCACACAATGATACAATTGCCTAATCAGAATTGGTGTATTAAGGTCTAGCTAACCTTAGTGCGCTTGGTTCGCTCTTCGCATTATTACTTTACGTGGATTGAGATATATGGTAGTAGACAAATATACTTACCCCTAGATATGTCTGACACATTGTATTGGTTACATAACTGTACCGATACAAGCATGTAAATAGGAAATTACCAAAAATAGGATTTTACTCCACAACTGTCCTGACAACTCTCTTTTCGATTCTTTAATCTCTTTGAACCTCGTACTTGTATTCTGTCACCTTCACCTTGAGTTCTTTATTATTTCTCTCCGTCTTCCCCTATTTCGGAAAGACGAAACCTCGTGCTGGTATAAGTTGACACTGATAGTATTAGCTATACCCCATAAGGCTAAACACATGACTTAGTGACTCTCTTTTATAATGGGTTAAGGGCATATCATAGGTGATATGTTTGGTGTTAAACCTTTGAGGATTAAAAAATCATGATTAAATAATTTGAGCAATAGTTTTTCTAGATGTATGGCCGTAGGTGGTAGATGGAAAATTTTAAGTTCGGCAGATTGTGAACCCCTCACCCAAAAATTTGACCTACTTGGCTGAGTTAGTGAGACTAAGGTTAGCTTGAATCCAGTTAGAAGTAGAACACAGTATTTTTATTTTTATTTTGCAATATTGTATCACTTAGTGCCCCTTATCGTGCTCCGATAATTGGAGCACTACACTAGCCACTGCCTTCCTACAAATTCTACACCCTCATCCTAGACATGCCCATCATCCAATTCTCATCTTTGTGCAATTTTCCAATTGTTGGGCGCTTTCATGCAAAAGAGCATTTAGGTGTCCACACCGTTGGTCATGACACATGAAGAAACCTATTCTTTCGCTCATATGGATTTTTCCATGATTTTTTGGGATGTGCAACGTGCAACATCGCCCACCCCTTTAAACCTAGCCTTGCATTTTAAACGATGCAAATCTTATACCATTCTTGACATTCTATCGTGGCTTAATTTTAATTTCGAGGACAAATTTTTTATAAGTTGGGTAGAATATAAAACCCCCTCCCTAAAAATCGTATATATCCTTTAATTATTAATGATTAATTAAATTGTAGTAATTAGGTCTAAATAGGAGAAATAGATTTTTAATAATTTTTATTTTAGGTGTTCGGGCACTTAGATGACTTATGGGACCATCGGGAATTTTTTGGAATTTATTCCATGTAGGAGACCCCTTAAGCTGTTGCTAGCCTAATGTTGTGCATTACCCTAATCTATAAATTTTCTTATGTGTGAATATATATATATATATATATATATATATATATATATATATATATATATATATATATGCAAATATATATATGTATATATATATATTTAAGGAAGGAAAGTATAAGAATTAAATAAGTTACTTATATAATAATAATAATAATAATAATAATAATAATAATAATAATAATAATAACAAAATAACTACTACTTAGTATACCACTACTTAGCAGCATCCAACTTTAAAGCCAGCAGCCGCTAGCTAACTAGTTCCACTAGCAAACAATCCGAGCAAGCCAACTACCGAATTACTTCTCTCCAGACCAACCCCTTTGCACGCGGCCGAACCCAAACCCAAACCCAAACTTCGCTCCCTCTCTCTCTCCCTAATATATATATATATATATATATATATATATATATAAATGGTTATCTCTCAAAAACCCTAACCTAAATCTCCAGACCTCCTCTTCCCATCTAGAGCCGTCACCGCAGCCAGAGAAGCCCTACCAAGCCATCCAACCATCCCGTCGACGCCGACCTCGCGAACTGCAGTTTCCCACTCGAGGCACCTTCGCTCCGACGTAATTTCCTGTCGACTCGCTCGACCAAACGCTGTTCCATCTTCATAGGTATGATCACCCCTCAACCCTCTTCCATAGTTGTTTTATAGCCAACCTCGGAAAATGTGTGCCCCTAGGTGAAAATCAGCGCCCAAGTCGGCGCGAGCAGACAGAATTCTGAAATCGCAGAATTCCAGAATGACCACTCATATTGCCGAGTTCGTATCTCCCACCACAGAGATCCAAATTCGGTGATTCTTTTTGATACCTGTAGAATACCTGACCTAGTTTATTTTCTGTTAAATAACCCTATGCTATTAGTTGCTGTGGACATAGTTATATTCGTCACAAAACTGCGCGCACCCACTTTTTCCGATTTTTCAAAAGTTGGAAAGCGGAGAGCGCCCCGCCAAACGGGACTACCCCGTCGTGTGCCAAGTGTACCACATGGTGCACACAGCGTAACCGGACACGTGAAATTTCGTGGGGACTGATTCGGACGCGTGTACGCGCCGGAATCAGGCCGTATCTGCGGACACATTTCGTGTTGCAACTTTTATGGAACTCGCACATATTTTGTGCACGCTTGTCAGATTACGACGAAACTTGCGCCACTGGACTCATGGTAACGCGCTGGTCCTGTGACCCAATTTTCACGCATTTCTGAGACGGTTGACCAAATCGCCAATTGGCGGGCCCCATAGTTGACTTTTGGACAAAATTCTGTTCGGCCCATCGGAATCCACATTTGGACATACCGTTGGGTTCGTATTGACATTTAGAGTTGTTTGACCTATAGTTTGTCCCATTTAGAGACTTTTACCCTTGGCACGCTTTTCGGTGCAAAGTGGACCATATGTGGACCCCACTTTTACCCGAAATTACCATTTTGCCCCTGTGTCTAAATTGGACGAAAGGAAAGTGCTTTTTAGCTATTTTGCTCATTCTAGAAACGTTGGTGATATTTATTTCAGCATCCGGAGACATTTGTTCTGTGGCCATAGCTTTTGATCCTGTGCGTTTGACTTCTGGACAGTACACCTTGCAGCTTTCTTACCAGGCAAGATACCTTGCCAAATTGTTTACAGTACTTTGCATGCTATTTATATTTCTGTTCATTTATTTCATTCTGTATAGTTCTTGCATGTGTAGTTTTTCTCCAGTCATTACTATGTATTAGATATGTTGACACACACATGGCACCTAGTATCATAGAGGACAATCACTAGGCGTATGGGCTTTTAACCACTCTGGTAAACCGTAGTATATAGCTCGCACTACGGGCGTGTGTCGCGCTGGTCACTACCCCCGCGGTATGTCAATTTCTGGAGTCTCGCTGGTCGCTACCCCCGCGGTATGTCGATTTCTGATGTCCATTGACGTGTGTGTGAGTTATGAGGTAGATCGAGTAGCCTACCCTTGCCCATACGTCAAAAAGTTATCCTCATTTGCATTCATATAGATGGTCTTGTACAGCGTACTTATTAATTTTCAAATTATATGCATGTTTACTGTATTCAAATTGGCTCGTATTTTCTGTATCTTGTTACGTCCCTCTGAGGACCTGGTCCTCTGCCAGGTGTATCTATTCTTGAGTATTTGCAGGAGCACAGATCGGATGGCTATATATATGTTTCGTGGATGTCGTCTCTCCGAGCCCATGATTGTAGCTGGTATTCCTATAGTGTGTTTATTGTGTTGTGGTGTTGTAATTATATTGTATATACTTTCCATTCGAGTTGGTAGGGGATTTGTTTCCATCCAACTATCATCTTTAGATACTTCTTGTTGAGATCTAGTTATATAGATGCTGGTCATTCATTTATATTGATTTTCTGTGGATGAGATTTAGATTATACTCTATGACTTGTGACATATGTTTATACCACTTGTGGATTGATTTTCATATTACAGCATACGTGTGGATTTGGTTTCCATATATTGGAGTTGCCATATCCATGCGGCTGGCATGCTTACGTGTCCTAGTCCTACATATTTTGGGACTGAGGCGTGATACTTCTCCACGAGTGATGACTTAATTTCAAGATTAGCCATCAAGCCATTCTGTCCTGGTAAGTCAACCTCTATCTGGAGCTCCTGTAGATCTCTCAATAACTCGGGCTGCATCGTCAAGAAATAAGCCGTAGGCTTCCTGCTTAGTGCGTCTGCTACAACATTCGCCTTCAAAATCTACCATCAATTCAAGCCAACGCCTCTGCCTCATGTTAAGCTCCTTCTGAGTATATACATACTTTAGACTTTTGTGATCTGTAAAGATGTCTACTTTCTCCCCATAAAGGTAGTGTCTTCAAATCTTTAATGCGAATATAACAGCAGCTAACTCCAGATCGTGTATTGGGTAGTTCTTCTCGTGAACCTTTAACTGTCTTGATGCATAAGAAATAACTTTGCCATGTTGCATTAAAACACATCCCAGTCCACTACCCGATGCATCACTGTAAACAATAAAACCTCCTGACCCTGAAGGAAGAGTCAAGACAGGTGATGTGGTTAATCTTCTCTTCAATTCTTCGAAGGCCTTCTGGCAGTCTTCTGTCCATATAAACTCCTGGTCTTTACGTGTCAGCTTCATCATCGGTTCTGCAATCCTCGAGAAATTTTCTACAAACCTTCGGTAATATCCCGCGAGTCCGAGAAAACTTCTCACCTCTGCAACTGATGTGGGTGTAGGCCAAGTCTCTATTGCCGCAACTTTCTCTGGATCCACTGAAAGTCCTTCTCCTGAGATGATATGTCCCAAGAAAGGCACTTTGTCCATACAGAACTCACACTTACTAAGTTTGGCATATAACTTCTCCTGTCTCAAGGTCTCTAACACGATTCTGAGATGCTCCTCGTGCTCTTCATGGCTCTTGGAATATACGAGAATGTCGTCAATGAACACAACCACAAATTTATCCAAGAACTGATGAAAGACTCTGTTCATCAAACTCATAAACACTGCTGGCGCGTTGGTTAAACCAAACGGCATTACCAAGAACTCATAATGTCCATACTTGGTCCTGAAAGCTGTCTTCGGGATGTCTTCCTTCCTTACTTTGATCTGATGATAGCCGGATCGAAGGTCAATCTTTGAGAATACCCTTGCACCACTCAATTGATCGAATAGATCATCAATGCGTGGTAAGGGATACCTGTTCTTGATGGTCATAGCATTTAGTGCCCTGTAGTCAATGCACAACCGCACTGTTCCATCCTTCTTTGGCATAAATAATATGGGTGCTCCCCAAGGTGAAATACTGGGCCGAATGAAACCCTTCTCCAGAAGGTCGTCAACCTGTTCTTTCAATTCCACTAACTCCTTAGGTGTCAGCCGATATACTGAGGAAGTGATAGGCTCTACTCATGGAGTTAAGTCTATTGTGAATTCTATTTCCCAATCAGGCGGTAAACCTGGAAGATCATCGGGAAATAGATCCATAAATTCTGAGATGACTCTTGGGTACCCTGTCTCCCCTTCAACAGAGAGTACCCTAAGAGTAGGCTGAACCCCTTGCTCTACTGCTCCTCGAAGAAACTCAAATTTTGGATGTCCTGGCGGTCTAAATATAACCCGCCCAAGTCGGCAATCAAGAGTCGCATGGTACTGACTTAACCACTCCATACCAAGTATGACATCATAATCCGGCATGGAAAATATCAAAAATTGAGCTCGCATTTCTCTTCCACAAACTACTACCGAACATGATCTACAGACGTCACTAACCGGAATAATTCCACCTCCCATAAGAATCCTCTTCATCTTCGGAAGGGGTGCGGTAGCTACTCTATGGGTGGCTACAAAGCTAGCTGCTATAAATGAATGCGATGCTCCATAATCAAACAATGCTACAGTTGGTAATGAAGCTACTAAAATAGTACCTGCGATGACCTCGCCTGCCGTAGCCTCTTCCTCAACAGCTAATGTGAATGCTTGGCCTCGTCCCGGAGCTTGGCCTCTCTGCTGCTGAGCCTGCTGAAATAGAGCTGCCTGTGGTGCCAGGGGTGGTCTCTGCTGATTCCCTCCTGGGACTGGTGGCCTGACGCCTCCAACTCCTGCCTGCTGTGCTCCTACGGCTGGATAAGCTGGTCGTGGTGCAAGCAAGGCTAATCTCGGTGCTCCCTCTTTGCGCTCGGTACAGTCTCTGGTCTGATGCTGGTTGGAACCGCAAGCCAGGCAGAGTCCCTACTTGCGTCTGCATTCTCTCTCAATGTGACCTATCTTGCCGCAGTGGTGACAAGTAGGGAGAGATATGGCCCTGTGTGCTGTCCTCTCGGGCATACTCCTCTGGGTCCGTTTTGCTGAATCCCCATGTACTGTCCTGGATGGTGCTGAGTTGATAGGCCTCTTCAGGTTCGACTCTCTTCTAGTGACGCGTTCCATGCGTCGTGCTATTGCGAGAACGTCGGTGTAAGATGTAGGTGCGACCGATCCAATCAATCTCTGGATCTCAAACTTCAGCCCGTCAAAGAACTTCTGAGCTTTCTCTTCCTCTGTCGCAATCAAGGTTGGGGCAAAGCGACTAAGGCGAATAAATCCCGCATTGTATTCTTCCACTGTCATGTTGCCTTGGATAAGGCGGTTGAACTTGTCTCTGAGCTCTGACCGTGCTACTGCGGGAATATACATCTCTCGGAAGAGTCTGGAGAACTCTTCCCAAGTGACTCGGTCCTGCCCGAGCCTCCTCTCCTCTGCTAGCCACCAGTGATGTGCATTCTCAGTTAACTGCATTCTGACTGCAGTCATCCACTTCTCTCTCGGAAGTTCAGCGGCTTCCAACTGATGCTGAATGTTTGTGAGCCATTCATGAACTTCTGTTGGCCCCTCTTTACCAGAAAATATACGAGGCTTGAGCTGACGGAAGTCGGTAATAGATCCCGTCGTCGATGGCCTCTTGCTGAATCTGTCGCTGTGCTTGCATCATGGCATACATCATCTGGAATATCTGTTGCCCGTCCAAGGCTTGCCCTGGCGGGAAAACTGGCATCTGTGGAGTGAACTGTGGTGGAGGTGGGATGTCATCTCTCCGGAACCTTGGATTAGGCTGACCGGTTTGATCGCTCTGTGATGCTTGTGCTCCATTCCCTGGGGTCACTCCGTCTATATAAGTAACCACAACGTCGTGTGGCGTGTCCAAAGGAATCTCATCTCCGTTCCTGGGATCCATTTCTCTGCAACCAAATATAAATTGTAAGAACGCTCAGAGGAATCAATACAGGATGCAGTTCAAGTAACAAATTCGAGTTCGATATAGAGTTCAAACATGGTTTAATTAATGGATGAGATCCTAGAACTGTTCCTATCCTTAGGGCAGGCTGGTTCGGTCCCTAAGTTGAAACTGAACAATTTCGTCGTAGACCTGCATGGGCCACCACAAAAACTATGTCACGCCCCAGTCCCAAAATACCGTGGGACCAGATACGTGGCAATGGCCAGCAGTACGCACCGATGGACAAACCCAATTTAATGGATCCATCAGGGCATACTTAAGCTGTAAAATCAAGTCTATGACAATCATGGCACAACTAATCTCATCTACACAAGATATAAAATATGATCCACAGAATAAATAAGGAATGTAAATCATCAGCTAGTCTCAACAAAGTACGCCGGGGAACAACCCGATAAATATCTAGTACAATGGTTCAACAGACCAAAATATAAAAGACTAAAATAAATAAATAAATACTGAGCATGAAACATGGATGCTCGGGAGAAGTCTTCGGCTAACACCTCATCCTCGGATGGCGGTACAGCTCCTGCTGCGGTCCCGTATACCTCGGGATAGATCTCGTCTGCAAATCCTGGGGACATAATCCATATCCAGGTCCTCAGGGGACATAGCAAGGTACAGAAAATATATAAGCCAAAATATAAACAGTGTAGCAAATAATGAGATAAATAGGGTAAGTATGTAAACCTCTGTATGAAATGCATGAAAGAACATCAATAGTACTCAGGTTGAAACAACAACAAGCTCTGTGTAGGGGAGCCGGTAGCAGTGATATCAAGAGGTGGTCTAGCTCAGCGGAAGACTGAGTAGCCGGCATAATATAGTCAACCTGTAGCCTGTGGGTCTCTCCAGCAATAGATGGAACAATAAGGGAATACTAACTACCCAGCTAAGTGATATGCAAGATGAGAGCAGCACTAGAACTCAGGCTGAAGCCACTACAAGCTCTGTGTCGGGGAGCCGGTAGCAGCAGTAATAATGAGTAATGGGCCAAGCTCGGGCTTCAGAGTCTTGTGCCTCACAATAGTAGGGGGTATATATATATATATATGATCAGCCTGTAGTCTGTGTGTCTCTCCCCACCCAATGTAACCACGCATATTATGACCATAACGTCTCATGTCCATGTCAGCGGGATCATAACTAATGCACAAGTCATAATATATCTAAGAATATAGTATCTTTGTCAAGTCCTGTATCCTACACAGAATCACCACGAATATCTCGGGAAGATCCTGTCTCATGAACAGTGTCAAGTATCCTGGGTCAAAGTGTACTTGGTAAGACAAGTACGAAAAGATAAAGTGTCACGAATATCCATCTCTAGATGACAATACACAACACTGCGTACAATGTTGGCACCCGACTGATAATCGGAAGCTAAGTACGTCCAACGGTCCTAGGTTAAGCATGTACAACAATATAAGCAAGCAAGGAAAATATGTAACAATACTGCAGAGTTGGCAAGGTACACTTGCCTGATGTTTGAATATCAACAGCCGTCCCGGTATCAGTGGATCCTATGGGTACTCCTCTAAAAGCTGTTATAAATATCACCAACAGTCTCAGAATGTATCAAACTGCTAGAAATGCCTGTCCTTACATCTAATTTGGACACAGGAGGAAAAAGGTCATTTCCGGGCCAAAGCGGGGTCCACATGTGGGCCACTTTGCACCGAAAAGCATGTCAGGGTCAATGGTCTCTAAAATCATCAAACTCAGTGTCTATAAGTCAGGAACGATGATACGAACCCAACGGAACTTTCAAAATTGGATTCCGATGAGCCGATCACAAAATCGCCCGTCAAGTGGAGCCTTTGGGGCCCACGATACGCGATTTTGTCAACGTTCTCGAAATCAGACCCAACTTGGGTCACAGGACTAGCGTATTGCTACGAGTCCGATGGCACAAGTTTTGTCTCGATCCGACGTGTGTACACAAAGTTACAGCGTATTCCAGAAAGGATGGATACGGGGTGTCGTCGGTGGATACGCGTTGATTCCGGTGTGCACGCACATCCGAATCGACTTCTGCGAAATCTCACACGACCGTATCAATGACGCGCACATTTCGGTAAAGACCGTACGCGACCAAGTCGTCCCGTTTAGCGGGGCGTACTCAGTTCCGGGGTAAAATAGGGTATTATTTTTCCTGTTTTTGGATCGCGGTGTGCGATCACCACAGGACGCGATGCATCGAGCGGGTTGCACGGGCACTGAGAGGGTTATACAGTCTACACGTAGCAACTGACGGAATTGAAAACGGAGTTACGAGATGAGAGAAATTGGTACCTGAACAGGGCTCCGTGAATGCTGAATTTCGCGTGTCCGGGTCGAGATGCGATACGGGAAAACTGCGTCCTGGTCGAGTCCGCTGTGCTGTTCGTGTCCTGGGTGGCCGTGTCCGTGCTAGGGCAGCGGAAGGTTGACGAAGCGAGCGGGACGGCGCTCGCGGGTGGCAGTGGCAGAGGTGGGTGGCAGCGGCGAGGTCGACCGCTGTAGCTGCTGCTCGTCGGAGCGGATCGGGTCTGCGGCCGGAGTCGACGAAGGGGGTTCTGGACGGGGAGGTCGACGGCGAGGGGGTGTGCGGCGGCCTGGCGGCAGCGGCGAGGTGGGTGTTTGGGGGACGGCGGCGTCGATCGGATGATCGACGTCGGGGTTTGAGCGACGGCGTCGACTGGTCTCGGGTCGAGCGGGCGGTGGAAGGATGGGGTGGTGGAGTCGACCGGCTGAGCGGAGATCGACGGCGAGGGGAAGAGATAGGTGGCTGGGTCGGATGAGAGAGGGAGAGGTCTGGTGGCGGGGTGGGGCACGAAAGTCGAGGGGGTTTAAATAGGCGGCTAAAGTAAATCCGGCGGGAGGCTAAGGTTACAATTTGGGTTTCGGGTCCGGGTCGGGTTTGACTCGGATCCGATCCGACCCGACCCGCAACATTGGGTTGGTCCGGTTCAATTAGCGGTTTGGTTCAGTCAGGTTTGGTTCAGTCAGGTTTGGTTCGGTTTAGTTCTACAATAGTTTTTTGGACTTAAAACGCGTTTCCGGAGTCCAATAAATTTACCGAAAAATACCCTATGCCCGGTTTTCCATTTTATACCATAAAATCTTATTTCCATAATATTTGAACACCAATAAACTACATAAAAAAAATCCTTAACTCTAATTACCTTGATTCGTCTTCCAGAAAATACCGAAAAATATATTAAAAATTATTCTAAAAAACAGGGTGTTTACAAATATGCATATGATCATCACTTCATAATGTACTCAATCACATTAACTATAGCAAAGTAAATGGCACGATAAGATGTACAAGATAAGAAAGATCTGACATAAGTCTATAACACAACTCAAATAACAATAATAAGTCTAGAGTCTAACTGACTCAAGATAAATAATTCTCAACATAAATACACCAAGTCCCACAATTTAGAACAATCCAATATATAATAAATTAGACTAAAAACTGTCTAAACGACTGCTGGTGGTGTCTTCTCTAAGGAGAGTGGCTCCTCTAGAATCTCCGTGATGTAGTCTTCATCTACTCCTGGACCAAAGTGGGTAGGACAGAAATACTCAAGATCTTCTGAAAATGTTATCCAGACAGGATTATAGCGAAGCACAAACACTAAAATTAGTTTCAATTATATTGACAAAAACTATAAAACAGTGTAAGAAAAATACATGAAGAAAAATATTAAAAATAAGGAATACTGGATAGACATGTAATCAGCATATAGAACTAACTAGCAATGAACAAATATATGATAATGCTAGAAATGAGTGAACTGGAATAAAAGAATAGGAATTCTAGCTAAGTGTTGTGAAATATCAGTTTGCTATGTGATCGGCTTGGGACTAGATCAGGCTTGTTATATATAATTGTCTATGATACATGTGAGGTCAGGCTAACCATATGGTTAGCTATGATGCGAGAAATAGTCAGGCTAATCATATATAATAGGCTATGAGGCTTGTAAATAATCAGACTATACCCTACGTTATATGTGGGGTGAGCTATGATGCATGTAAAGTTGGATATGACCACATAATCTTGCTAATATTTCTCCGTCCCCAGCCAGTACGATGGATTCCAATCATGACTCCTTATGACTGGTATCTATAATACTAGCCCGTATATTCGATGTGTCAGAATCAAGTATACACTACAACTAGAATCATAGTAATAATTAAAATAATAAAAACTGTCGAAGAATGTACTCGTCTGTGGTCCTGAGCAATGTGTGAGGATCGATGTGCAAGATGGAATCACAAAGACCTAAATATCAAAATAATGTTATTTGGTGTTTTAGAAGGACAATATCATCAACTATGTTGAAATACAATTATTAGGCTAAAACTAGGTCTTTAATAGGCTAACTATGTCATTACCTTGCTACTCTAGGGTTTCTAACTCATACTAGGTCAATATCTTAACTTATAATAGTTATCACTACTAACTAAGTTAATAATAGCTATACTAAGTACAGATAATATATATATATATATATATATATATATATATATATATAGCTCATAGGTATTGGTATTATGTTAAAACCTAACTCTAATCTCACCTCTTGACTGAACCTCAACCCTCTGCTAATATCAAGTAATTGAATAACTAACATGTAGCTAATTAACTAACTGACTTAACATATATTAATCTAATACTAAGTAAAATACTTACTGATAACCCTATATTAACTAATATATTATGTATAGCTATTAAAGATTACTAATACACTAGTCTACTAATATTACTTAACATTTAATAGGCTAACTAATATTTGAATTCAACTTCTAACTATACACTAACTAATCTCTATGTAACTAATAGATTAACATCTAATATCTGACACTATACCACACCAATCAACAATAATAACCCTCAACTGAACATCTGCTACCCCTGATACTCAAAGATATTACCTAATTGACTTGGCTAACTGGTAACTATATACTAACATATATACACAACACTTACATGTACAATCACTTACCTGACAGCTGATACTCCTAACCATTGTAATCTTGCGAACACCTATACAACTAATCTATATCAACCCTCTTATCCTAGATGATTGCTTGCTATTTGCATCACAAAACCCACTACCAAAATATGAAGAAATAGCGACGTGTTTAGCGACGTCATATTAAAACGTCGTTAATATTAAAGATTTGAGTGACTCCAAAAATAAACGTCGCTATACGTGGCTGTTGGCAACATATAGCGACGTTTAGGGACTGTAATTCAGTTTTTGAAAACAATAGTCGCTATAAGCTTCTTTAAGGTCGCGATGTATTTAGCGACGTTAGTTTCTTCGATTTTTACCGACATTTTTAGCGAAATATATAACGTCGCAAACTTGATAATTAGCGACGTCATAAGTTGACGTCGCTAAACGTCGCTAAATTTTTTAATATAGGTTACGATTTCCCCCCTTCTGTCAAAAATCTTCCCCCAAATTTTCAAAAACTCTCCCCTCTTCCCCCCCTCTTCGGCGAAGTGCCCCCTCCGGTGTCCTCCACAGCCCCCTACTCTGGCACCCCCTCTCCTGCGATGTGCCCCCTCTGGCGTCCTCTATAGCCCCCTACTCTGGCGGCTCCCCGAGTACTCCCCCACAGCCCCACACCGGCTCCCCCACAGCCCCCTCCGACGAACTTCGGGATTCTCCTCCTCCTCCTCTAGGTAAACCTTAACCCAATCTCTCTCTCTCTCTCTCTCTCTCTCTCTCTCTCTCTCTCACACACACACACACACACACACACACACACACACACACACACACAGATGCACACGACATATCACTAACACAGACACAACACACACTGATACAGACATGACACAGACTGACACAGAGGGTGTAAACCCTAACCCTAACCCGATATCTCCCTCTCTCTCTCTCTCTCTCTCTCTCTCTCTCTCTCACAGATGCAGACACGACACACACACTAACACAGAGACGACACAGATACTATCACAGAGGGTGTAAACCCTAACCCTAACCCTCTCTCTCTCTCTCTCTCTCTCTCTCTCTGACACGACACAGACATGACACAGACACTGTCACAGAGAGTGTAAACCCTAACCCTAACCCTAACCCCCTCTTTCTCTCTCTCTCTCTCTCTCTTCAGCCGAATCAAAGTATTAGCTAGGTTTTTCATAATTGAACATTATACTTTTTACAAAGACAATTTCATACGTCGAGTAAAGACATTTTTTATGTTTTCCAGGTGACTGGAACATATGTTTGTGTACTAGATGATTGTCTTTTACATGCTTATTAATCAAATAAACATATGGCGATGTGCTATTTTTCTTTAAAAATAAACAAAATACAAATTAGCAAATATTGTAGTTACATCATCAGCACAAAGTACCAATTTGTCTATTTTCTGACCTTAGCAGATCAAATCTGTCATTACTTTTTTTGGTGCTTTCTTTAGTTACAAGTTGAATGCATCCACAAGCTCTATTTCTGTTTAAAACTCTTAAATCTGCCATAAGATAGTAAAATAAGCATTACTTTGAAGTCCTATATTTTATGACTAATCTAAGAACATAATTAGAAGACTTGATCAGGTGACATCTTAATTACATAAAACAAAAATTATTGTGGGCCCTATCAGGTGACATCTTAATTACATAAAATAGAAATTATTACGTGAACATGGACGATCATTCATTTTATGACATGATCACTCAATAATGACATGTGGGTCATATCAAAAAAAAAAGATGATAGGACCCACATGTCATTAATCAATCATCAGGTCCATAGAATAAATGATGGACCTGGTTCACCTAAATAATTCCATAAAATATGATCCCTTGGCATGATTCCTGCATGATCTTTGATATACCAGGATAACTGACAACTATTTTATATTATCTTTTTATGCAAAGGATTACAACTTCTCTCTCGAATATTTATACAAGTCAAATGATTAAGTATATGTTGGTGTAAAGATTTTTAAAAATTTTACGCAGAAAACTTTTATAAATTGGTTCATTATTAGGGGTTAAATATGAGTACCTATTGCATCAGCTGTATCTAGTCCACTAAACTTTAGAAATAATACTTCAGAACATGCACTTTTAACTTCTAATTTTCTAAGAACAGTGGGCAAAAACTTCATGTTTAGGAAAATGGCCTACGTTGTAGTCAGGTCAGCAGAAAAGGTCCAGATTGGTGTTAGCTTTGCCTTCCCTGGTCAAACTACATTCGTAACTTTCTGATTTCATTTTTGGTGTTCTAAGTTGAACTCGGAATCCACAATTTCCATCTCAGTATAAAACTGCAACATCACCAAATGATAATGAAAGAGTTATTATTTTGAAAAGCTTGCGAATCTTATTCAGATCCAAAGTTGATGTAAAAATTATTGTTATAGTAACTTATTTGTGAATCGAAAGTGGTATGTGCTAGATTGAAAATTTGAGGTGAAGTTATAATCGAAAGTGGAATGTGCTAGCTTGAAAATTTTCCCTTACCAATATTGATACCTAATGCAATATTCTCTAGTAGGAATCTAAACAGTCTGCGGTTCAGGTTCTAGTTATAGTAACTTAATTGGTAAGGCTTTCTCCTATAAATGACTTGCTCCTATAAATGTACCAAGGCTTGACATGTTTTAAAAACATGAGTAAATACCAAAAAACCATATAGTCATTTGGTAAGTTTAGGAGAATACACTTGTTGTTGGTTCTTCACATAGTACCCCCCTCTTGTCAAATTTAAGTGATTTATGTCACTTGGAGCTCATGTGCCTCACACATGACACTTCCAAATTATGAAAATTACAACTAACTATAATAGTATAACACTATCAGGACACACGGACAGACACTAATGACTGCTACTAACTATAATAGTATACCACTAACTTAACTAACTGTTAACTCATATCATTTATAACTATCTAACTAATATTATAACTAACTGATATACTAACTGATGCATAATCAAGTGCGCATTCCTCACAGTTCAGTCACCCCCTTAATCCACGCTTCCCCCTGCAGACCTCAACATTCATACTAACACATGTGTGTCATCAGCTCACACACACACTTAGATACCACCCTATATATTGGGCATTATCATACACCCCACTTACAGTCATAGGATCAATGCTACTGTGGTTTCATAACTTATACCCCCCCACTTTAGATATTACTCCATCTCACTTCACCAACACTGAATTTTGTACTGTATTTTTAATGTAGAACGTAACATCTATTTTAACTATATGGATACATATATTTATATCTGTTATCAATTATATTATTTGTTTCCATCTATCTTACCAGATGGCACCCATGACCCGAGTACGCGCACGTCGCTTGATAGAGGCACCTCCTACTGTTAAGGAAGAAGAGGCACCTCCTACTGTTAAGGAGGAAGTGATACCTCCTACTGTTAAGGAGGAAGTGAATGTTAAGGAGGAAAAGACTCCTACTGTTAAATTGGAAGCGGTTGTTAAGGAGGAAGTGGAAACTTCTACTGTTAAGGAGGAAGTGGTGCCTCCTACAGTTGGGCAGGCACCATCTGAGAGTGGGAGTTCTAGTCACCCAGCACCTATAGCGGAGATTGATGGAGTAGATGCTGCTTATGCGAAGTATCTGAGGAACTGAGTTCTGCCCCAGTGTATTGGATTTTTTTGAGAGATTGAGAAATTGGATAAGACTTTTGGTATAATTGTGATACTTTTATTGTGGCTATTATGTGACTGTGATACTTTTATATTATGCTTTTTGTATGACTGTGATACTTTTATTTTGTGTTTATTATGTGACTATAATATTTCATATACTTTTATTTTGTGTTTACCGGTGTTGAGTGTTCCACCGAAGGGGTCGGCGAACCCAGGGAATTCAACGGAGAGTTGCTCCGGGTCTATTTATATAAATTATGAATTCATAAACTGTAGGAAGATTGGTTTGGAAACCATTTTATATTATATTTTTACTGAAAATTTAGCGACGTTAAAATACGTCGCTAAATACGTCGCTGAATACGTTGCTGAATACGTCGCTAAACAGAAAAAATTGAGCGATGTTTAGCGACAAAAAATACGTCGCTAATTTAGCGACGTTGAGTCGCTAAATATCACTAATAAGAAAAATATTAACGACACAAATACGTTGCTAGAAAATGTCGCTATAGAGATATTTTGCGACATTTTTTCTGTCAGTGACTAGCTTAAATACGACTTTATTAAAACATCGCTAATTACGTCGCTAATTTTTTTAGCGATATTTTTAGGCCATTTAGCGACGTTTCTAGGCGTCGCTAATTTAAATTATTCTGGTAGTGACCCAATCCCTTTCTGTTATCTAACCACTTCATTACCTGATATTGTGATACCAGGTGGCCCTCAATCTTCATTCTTCACCTATAGTACAAGGTCAATGCTCGAGCCCTCTTTACATGCCTATCTGCATTTGTTTCCGAGTGTACTGCCATCCTAAACCTCTGTATCAGTATCCACCGATGCAGCTATGTGCCCAAACTACCCTTCTAAAGTTCACACAGTCACTGAACTAACTGTTGTTAACATCATTAATACCACTAACCAATGTACAAAAATTTACTAACAACATTAACATCTAATATGAATATAACTGAACTAACATCTATTACACATACAAATGAATACTACATATTACTGATCCACAACTGAAACCAACTAATCCTTAAACCACCCAGAGATGCACCTAATGTACCTGCTATCGCTACAGATAGCTTAAACACCCAGATTTTAGCATAATACACTGCACAAACTAGGATATAACACCCCCCTTCTCCAACATGCTGAACTTTGGACCATTGCTCTGTTAGTGAATGCTTGACTTTGCTGTGCAGTTTAAAGGCCTGCAGGCAGTACATTGCTGTCAATAAGCTCTCGAACATAGTAGATACAACACACACCTGAAGTCACTATGGTTCCTAGGTTCTCACTGTCTCATACTAACTTCAGTCATAGTATTAGCACACACACACAGACAGAAATTATCCTATACACTAAGCCACAGTGTTTCCCCTCTTCACCACTGTCAACACTGATGCACAAACAAAAGATATGAGACACACCCACACATACATGGACGCATACACACACTTATACAATTAAACAAACACCAAGTGTGCACTAATCTAGGATACTCATGATACACAACCAATCTTTATGCCAAAATCTTTAATAACCTATTAATCATACTAATACATATTAAATACATATCAAATATAAATATATATACGTAATATGATTTGTTGTTATAAAAAATAGGGAAAAATACACCCATAAAAACAAAACCCCAAATATGCATACAACACCATGAAGAAAATATCATGAAACCATATAGAGACTCATTCTCTCCCCTTATGGCTATTCCTAAACCATGGGTGGGTTCCTAATGGCCAACAAATAAGTAAAATAGAATTTAAGGGGGAGATTTTAGATTTTTACCTATTGGGAGATGGATTCCTAATGCAAACTTCTTCTTCTCCAAGGCTCCTTGTGACTTAAGCTTCTAGGCTTCTTTAGATGAGGGAATAAGAGGGTTTGGGGTTTTAAATTCTAAAATTTGTGGGGGAAAGAAAGGATTTTGGGGAAGAACTATTTATACGGCCTCATCTGTGGAGAAGGAACAGAGATGGCTTTAGAGCAGATAAACAGGAACTATCTTTGCCCCTATTGAGACTGACAGGAGACCAAGTTTGGAAAGGGGTAGATGGATTATCGACTGTGGTGGAAGATCCAATATTGGCCCTTCACTTTGAAGGATTTGGACATAGACATAATTGGACAAAGCGGAGTATCTTTTGGGACTTGCCTTATTGGAAGGACAATTTCATAAGACACAATCTTAATGTTATGTATATCAAAAAAAATGTATTCGACAACATATTCAATTCAGTGATGGATATCAAGGAAAAAATGAAAGACAATTTCAAAGCAAGAAATGACTTGAAATTATTTGCAGCCCTTCAGATTTGCACCTAAAACGAAGTGCAAACGTTAATTAGGTGAAGCCTCCAGCGCCATTTACATTGAGTAGGGAGAAAAAATTGATAATATGCAACTGGATTTCAAAGTTGAGATTTCCTAACGAATACGTGTCAAATCTGGCAAGATGTGTCAATCTCAACGAACGCAAGATGACAGGGATGAAGAGAGATGATTGTCATATATTTATGGAGAGGTTACTACCTATTTCTCTGAGAGAGATGTTGCCTCATCAAGTATGGACTTCGTTGGCCAAATTATCTATATTCTTTAGAGATTTTTATTCAAGCAAGTTGACGGTGCAATATTTAATAGAACTTGAGAAGAAGATTGTATTGACATTTTGCAAGTTAGAGAGGGTGCTACTCCCCCCCCCCCAGTTTTTTTGATAGTATGGAGCATTTGCCGATTCATCTTGCATACGAAGCACATGTCGGTGCTCTCGTCCATTATCGATGGATGTATCCATTTAAGAGGTATAAATTGATTAGTTTGTACTATTAATTTCTTTACTCATATAATTCTAATATTCAATATATTATCTATAGGTATCTACATCACCTAAAGAAGAAAGTGGGCAATAAGGCTCATATAGAAGCTTCGATATACGAAGCATATATCATTGAGGAGGTTTGAAACTTCTGCTCCATCTACTTTGATACTCATGTAAGAACAATCGTAATAGAGCCCCAAGGAATGATGACGGTGGGGTTGATGAATTGAATAGTGTAATCCGTTTTATCTTTAATGTGGGAGGCAAGACTATAAGTGCAACTAAAGTACGGTAGTTGGAAGACGATGAGTTTGAAGTCGCTCATCGGTATATATTGTTAAATATTGGTCTTGGGAAGATGCTAGATATTGAGAAGTAAGTGACACATCTTTGTTACATATTTCAATTATGTATATGCTTGAAAAGAAGTTCTCTAACTATTCTTCTTACTATTAGAGCTGAGGTAAAAATGAAGAGACCTACTATTAATGATGATGATCTTTCTAGAGAGGTTAATACAAAATTTCTATCGTGGTTCCATAATTATGTACGGATCCTAAATATTAAGCATTCTAAATTTAGCATTCTGACCAATCTTTGTCTAATGTTTATATGATACGTGATATTTCAGGTTTTTCGTCCTAGTACAGGGTTATAGAACAAACAACTTCGAGCATTAACTATCGGACCAAGCAAGAGGTTAAAGTGTTGGGATTGATACACCATCAATAGATTCAAATTTAGAACCACTAATAAACCTATTAATCAATCATTTGTCGATGAGGAGGCTAATTATACAAAGAATTCTGGAGTATGTGTGAGGGATTCAGTCTACGATGAGGATCCCGAATTCGACTATTACGGTGTACTAAGAGATATCATAGAGCTGTAATACTCTTATGAGATAAAAATTATGTTATTTAAATATGATTGGTTTGACACAACACCCAAGCAAGGATGGAAATTTGACAACCAGTTTGGGTCTGTTGTTATAAACTATGGAAAACGATATGTAGATTTTGAACCATTTGTATTGTCTAGTCAAACAGTTCAAGTGTATTATATGAGCTATCCTAGTCGACGACGCAATTATAAGGATTGGTGGGCTGTATGCAAAACTAAAGATAGAAAAAAAAATATTGGAGATATAGCACACCAAGAGGATGAGGTGGTCATGCCTCAACCTACATATATGAGTTTGGCCGGTGTTTATAGTATGGAGGTTGATGTTACCGTAGAGGATGATAGAGTTAATGAAGAGATTGACATAGAAGATTTACCTCATATAGAGGAGGACTCTGATATAGAGGTATTGAACGAGGAACAAGAACTGGAAGATAAAGGTGATAGTGAAAGTGAAAATAAAAATGAAGAAGATGAAGATTGTATATTGTATAATTTTAGATAGAATTTCTTGGACCATGATTTTTGGGGGTTTAACCTAGAAGGGGTACGACCACCCTTAAATTTAGAGGACAAACTTTTTTTAAGGGGGTAGGATTGTAACTACCACTTTTCTTGAGAGGGATATTTTTATCTTTTACTATTTAGTCTAATTATTAATAATTATATTCATATTAATTGTATTGATTATCTTTTATTTCATAATATTTGGTATTGTTACTTGTATATCTATATTTAATATAGTTGGTGGTTAGTATGTTAGTCATTAGTTAGACTAGTTGTTAGTGAACCTAATTGAACCAAACTAGACTTGTCATGACTCAGTTAGTACAACCAATTAGTTAGCCATTATTGACTCATTTAAGTTAGAGAGAATGATTAGTAAACCATTCATTTAGTTATTAGAACCTTCTTTAATTAAATCCCTTTTAATATCAAACCTTCATAACTAATTATGAGGGGCTATTTAGGCATTTTGCATTTTATTAGGGAAAAGATTAGGGCTGGTCATGAGGGGATATTTAATATCTTATTAGTTTATTGGTGCCTCCAATCAACCCTAATTAGCTCTCTTCTATTTTTTTCAATTTGAGAAAAAGCCCCTACCTCTTTCATTCCCAAATCATTCCCCAACCCTCTCTCATCCCAAGGAGGCTAGGAGCTTGGGATAGAAAGGAGGAGACATTGGAAAGAACTAGCTTGAGGGAGGTGTCCATCCTTGGGATTGTGTTCTCTTGGTATGTAGAATTGGAAATCCATCTCCCAATTGGTAAAATTTTTGTTCCCTTTGTTATTTTAATTCTAAATGATGTATTTGAACATTAGGAACCCTCGCATGGCTAAGAACCACCCTCATGGAGAAGTTCAAGGTGATAGAAAGTCATTTCCAATAGTTACATAGAGATTTTAGGGGCATTTTGGTGGAACTACGAATTTGTGACCATCAAGTATTTGTCATTGGGTTCCAATGAGTATTAAGGCTTCTATTAGAGTATGGGATGGTATATTTGTGTCCATAAGTGGATATGTAAGGGTCGTATCATGATCCACCATGATACAGGTTGGCATTTTGGGGTTTTTGATTGATTTGGTACTAATTCTTTCTAATATGCATTGTAATTTAGTTATTCTAGTAATTATATGCCTACTTATATATTCTCTTTAGGTTCTATTTTGTTGGAGATGGGTATCTTGAGTATCATGAGCAATGAGCTCTAAGGGTTTAATATATTGTCTATTGCATGTGTGTGTGGTGTACCATAGTGTGGTGCACATGAGGTATTCGTCATAATGCTTATGATATGTGTTGGGGTATTTATGAGAAGAAATACTTGTATGTGCTGGTGTTTAGTGTTGGGTATCATGTGAAGGGTTTTGTGGGTACTGGTTGCACACATTAGGGTATCACAGAGCAAGTAATTGCACTTATGTTGGTAGTACAGTACTCGGGTCTTAGTTGGGTTACCAGTATGAGGGGATCGGGATGGTGAATGTGTACAATTTATGTAGGGTTCCTGGGTCAGCAGCTAGGAGGTCTAGGTAGATAATTGTTAGGGTCCTAGAGTATTGGGTGAGTGTGAAAGTGGGGATTAGATACAGTCAAATAGACTAAAAGGAGTGCCCGGACTAGTTGTTGATACTGTCATTGTTGTTGTTGATGATGTATTACTTGAGAAGGAGCAAGAAAGGGGGAGTAATATAGCAGTTGATGCTATTGATATTATTTTTGGTGTTTGTTTTGTTGTTGGGTGAAAAGATTTGGGCAAGTTTTAGATGAAGGCATGGTTCAGATGTGATCTATATTAGTCCAAACTGCAGGGACTGAAGTTGTAATAGCTACTACAAGCAGCTATTGGAGGGAAAGTAGGACTTGTGCAGGATCAATTGGAGGCCAACAGTAGTATGCAGTGCCTTTGGCACTGCAATGAAGACATGGGATCGGGCACAGGCCAGTTGTGGGGTAATTTTTGTGTGAGTAAGTGAGGGTTGTTATGGGTGGTTAGTTGAGTATGTTAGTATGAGTGTAGTAATATGAAGTTTTCCTGATCTAACTTTAGACTTGCAATTATGAGTGTCTAGCGTGGAGCTAGGTTAGTGAGAAATAATGAGCAAGAGTGATGTGATAATGTATTCTAGTTGGTATCAGTATATAGTATGGATGTCTTAGTGCCAGTATAGGTTATATTAGGTATAGGTGTTCAACCAGTGTCGGGTGTGTGAGTATCATGTGGGGATTATGTACAGACCCTTGGAGCACAGATGCTCGAGTGCATCTATAGTAGAAGTTGTGTGGGAAAGCAACTGATATATGTAGAGTTAAATGGGAATTTCAGCATGGGTAAAATGCTTATTACAAGAGGGTTTTTTTTTAGTATCAGTAGGAGTACAAATAGATTGGGGCAATCCAGGGGTAGATGTACATCTTAGGTGAATGTGGGTGTTTGAGTTAGTTGTTAATGTGGATGTTAGTATTGATGTTGCAAATTAGTGTTAGTGTTGGTGCTTATAGTTATGGTGTATCACAGTGATGTTCATGATGGTGTGGGTTTGGATAATAATTGTGTATCATATATTCATGTAGGGGGTTATGGGTGTTAGGATACTCAGGTAAAAGATGGTAAATTTGGTAAGTGTCTAAGTAGGTGTGTAGTAGAGGTTATTGTTAGATTATGTTACAGCAAGTGTAGGAGAAGGGTATGTCTGTGATTGTGCTTATGCACTGATTTAGGGCATGGAGGGTCTTGGGGGTGAGCCTGGCTGCTGCAATAGTTCAATTGTAGGCAGCAGTAGCAGTATTAGAGCCTGCTACTAGGTGATGTGCATTGCTTGCAGGTCCTAGTGGGTGTAAGTATGTTGGTGCAAGTAAAGGCTAAGTGAAGCCATCATGCTCGGGGTTTTGAATGATACTGGAGGTTTCTAAATGCAAATTGATATTAGGAGAGGTAGTGTGCATTGGTAATCAGTGTGCATTATTGGTGCACTTGTGGATACCTATGTATTTTGAGTGATGTGTGAAACAGTTTAGAAGGCATTAAGGGGCACTGCAGGTCTTGGGAGTTAGTATCAAGGGATAGTACTAATAGGTAATTTATTAGAGTAAAGTACTTGACTACTAGTATAGGTTATGGGTATATGTGAGATATCAATAGGTACCAACATATTTGGTTAAGTATTTGTAAGTGTATCCAAAAGAGTGGGTATTGAAAGTTCCTAGTGTTTAAGGGCTAGCACCTAGATATGAGTATTAGGTATTAGAGTAAGGTTCTAGATAGAGTTCAAATATTAGGAAATAATCTATTGGATATTGGTTGATGTATTGGAAAGGTAAGTGTTGATACTAGTTAAGCAATTGTGATACCAAGGTACTAATTCTAAATTAAGGTATTAGTTATATTTTGGTATTAAGTTAAAAGGTATATAGTATTGTATAATTTATATATATATATAAATATTGATACTATATTAATTAGTATAGGTATATAAGTTAAGGTATGTATTGATATTGGTATAGATAGATATCCTATTACCTACTACTAGCTAAATATGAATATATAACACCATTAAGGTACCAACCTAAAAACCTAGATATAGGCTAATAAAACCTAGAAAATGTTAGTTTGACCTTGTCACGCCCCAGTCCCAAAATTACGTAGGACTAGGACACGTAAGCATGCCAGCCGCATGGATATGGCAACTCCAATATATGGAAACCAAATCCATACGTACGCTGTAATATGAATATAAAATCCACAAGTGGTATAAAATGTAATACAAGTCACAGGGTAAAATCTAAATCTCATCCACCAAAATCATATAGAAATAAATAACCAGTATCTATGAAACTAGATCTCAATAAGAAGTATCTAAGGATGATAGTTGGATGGAAACAAATCCACTACCAACTCGAATATAAGAGCAAATACAATATGAGTACAACACCACAACACAATATAAGAATACCAGCTATCCATCACAGCTCGAAGAGAAGACATCCTCGGATCATATGTAACCATCCAAATCTGTGCTCCTGCAAATACTCAAGAAAAGATACACCTGGCAGCGGACCAGGTCCTCAGAGGGACGTAACAAGATACAGAAAATACGAGCCAATTTGAATACAGTAAACATGCATCATATTTGAAAATAGATAAGTATGCTGTACAGGACAATCTATATGAATGCAAATGAGGACAACTTTTCGACGTATGGGCAAGGGTAGGCTACTCGATCTACCTCACAACTCACACACACGTCAATGGACATCAGAAATCGACATACCGCGGGGGTAGCGACCAGCGAGACTCCAGAAATCGACATACCACGGGGGTAGCGACCAGCGCGACACACGCCCGTAGTGCGAACTATATACTACGGTTTACCAGAGTGGTTAAAAGCCTATACGCCTAATGATTGTCCTCTATGATACTAAGTGTCAAGTGTGTTTCAACATATCTAATATATAGTAATGACTGGAGAAAAAATACACATGCAAAAACTATACAGAAATGAAATAAATAAACAGAAATATAAATAGCATGCAAAGTACTGTAAATAATTTGTCAAGGTATCTTGCCTGGGGTCCTGCTGCTGGTATGAATCAGAGTCCAAGTCACAGTCCAAATAGCCTATGTATTACAAATTTATCACGTCAAAAGATAATTTATTTTAATTTATTTAATTTTGGAATAATTACTCTAAAATCTTATTTTAATCTTATTATTCTGATTTTTATGTTAATTCCTAAATTTTGTCCAAAGAAACTGAATTTTATCAACTCGAGACTCATGGCACGCAAATCGAGGCGATCTGTTGACGAAAAAGTCAACCGACACAAACTCAACTTTCATGCATGATTTCCTGTAGATTTCAGCGTCAAAAATATGCTGGAATTTATGGCTCGTCCGAATTCAAATTCGTTTGGAAATTATGGCACATACAAATTTTGTATTGTGCACCGATGGTTAAATTCTAACCTAGAAGTTCTACAGAATTAACAGTATACAAATACTTCGAATTAAATCCTGGGAAAAATATATGTCAATGATCTCGATATTAGCTTTCCAAAACTTTAAACGGTTCATGATTCTGATTCCTGGTTCTCCCAGAATCGTGAAAACATTGAAACACGTCTATTTTCGGACATGCTGTGCTCTACGAATTTTCCTGAATTTAATACTCATAATTTCGTAAAATAAATTATATAATAAGAAAGCTAACCTCAATATCTTTCTAATGCAAGAAACTAGGCCTCGTTTGGATTCCGGAGCTATGCGCAATGGCTTGTGGAAGATGAAGGAACCCTAGATGGCAATTCTACAAAATCTCTCTCTCTAAAAAAAAATAATGGAATAATTAAGGTTATTATATTATAATATATATATATGGATTGGGTGGCTGAATGAAAGTTGATAGGAGGGTGACACATGTCATGATTTGATTGGATGGTTTTGGTTATATTATTTGATTTTGATTTGCCTTTAACAAAATATTATTTAAATCGTTTTAAATCTAAATAACTCAAAATAAATATTGAGAATAATCATAAAAATTTGGGAAAATTACAGAAAATATATTTTGAATTTAAAAACTCTAGAAAAATATTTAGAATAATTTTATATTCATAGATTTCCTACTATAATTAGGAGAAGCTCTAAACATTAGTTTTATCCATTTAACTAAAAATAAATACTAACATTATTCCAAAAATTCTGAAATAATTCTAGAAAATATATAATAATATTATAAATCCTAGAAAATAACGTGGGTCCATTCTATATTCCTGGGATTGCACAATAAATTCTACAAGTCCTAAAAATTAGTTATTAGTTTAATTACTCCCAATAAATACTAAAAATACTCAGAAAATTCCCAAAAAATTCTAGAAAATATATTTTATTATTTAGAACCTAAAATAAAAGTTTGGGATATTTTTAATTAAGTTTGAACATAAAATAAATTCTTCAAAGTCCTAGAAAATTAGTGTTACTTGTTTTTAATTAATTAAAAATTATGGAAAAATCTCAATAATCTAAAATAGCCTAAAAATAATTCTAAATAAATATTTATATAAGTAAATATACTAAAGAAAATTTATTTTCTAATTAACTAAGAGAATACTCTAAATAAATTCAACATCTATAATAAATATAATAATATAAAATATACACAAAATATCTATTTTGGGTGAGGGAGTTTACAATCTACCCAACTTAAAACAATTTCGTCCTCGAAATTAAAATAAGACATATTTTGTTAAATCCCTCACATTCGTACATAAGGTACGTCAATTGCAATCTCTTCCAAAAATTTAAATAACAAAATCCATTCAAATCTATCGCGATCACTTCAAAATTAAGATAACCACTGTTTAAATCAAAATTCAACCTGTCGTAATCTCTTCTCGATTTTTTTTTTATAATCAACATTCAAATCTAACTCAAGTCTATATGACATCCCACATTAAAATTTATATCACCATTTCCAACTATCATAATCTCCTCTAGACTTTGAACAATAAATAATTCTAATCAAATCTTATTCCTATTCTCAGATTAAAAATTTTGTACTCTTCAAATATTTAAACTCAATTTACATCCTCAATATTTCAAATAGGTGACCCAACAATCAAAATTAAACTTTTAATTCAAATCATCAAATTGTAAAATTTAAATCTAATTCACCAGTTGTTCAAGTCTAAAATTCTATATTTATCCTAAAAATTTAAATCGATGATTCATCCTTCAATATTCAAAATTTAAATCATGTGCTCAAAGTATAAATATTGGGTCCTCAATATCAAGATTTTTAAAATTCATTAAATCATCATTATCTTAATCCTTCTTTTAAAATTCTTCACATTTAAAAGGACTTAATCTCTCAATCTAATCCTACTTGATCACAATATAAAAGAATTCTCCTCAAGTTTAATAATGCAATTTCTACCCAACTTAGAATTTATCCATCTATCACATAAGGCTCTTACACTTAAGAAAAATATTCCTCAATTTATTTTCTCATGTCATTCAATCCTCAAAACTTTAACACCAACTATATCATATGTGATATGCCCTTAATCAATTATGAAAGATAGTCACCAAATAATGTGATTAGCCTATGGAGTATATCTTGTACTATCCGTATATCACTTATATCCAAGCACGAGATTTTGTCTTTCCGAAACAAGGAAAGACGGAAAGCAACGGAAAAGAGTTCAAGGAGGGGTAATAGAATGGAAGTATGGGAATCAAAGCGTTTAAAGAATTCAAATAGGAATTATCAAGACAGTTGTGGATTGAAATCTTAATTTGGTAATTTCCTATTCGCATGCTCATATCGGTGCAGTTATGTACTTGATATGATATGCTTTGTCGTATCTAGAGGGTAAGTATATTTGTCTACTGGTCCACTATACATCTCAATCCATGTAAAATACTATTGCGAAGGACGAATCAAGCGCATTATGGCTAGCTAGACCATAATACACTGATTTTGATTAGACAATTTGTATTAGTGTGGTTGATCAGGCCCCAATAACACATATGTCATGAACAAGCTCAATATAAGATTAAGCCTGCAAAAACTAGGCTATAATAGCAGCATAATTCAAGGTAGCACAGAAAATATAACGCTGGATTATGATGTGAGAAGTTATAAAATAATTCAAGTTCGCAAAAGCAAAAATAACATAAGCAATAATAATAAAAGACTCTACAATCTCTACAGTTATCATAGAACCTCCTTATCTAAGTCGCTAGTCGACCAAATAGGGCAAGGACCTCTAAATTCTATGGTCTGAATAAACACTGTCGTCTTTTGCTAGCATGCGATAAATATCATTCGGTTACACTTCAATTAATTGGTCAAAAGACTATGTGATACTAGGTGTCAAACATTATGGTAAAACTTCTAACTAACTCTAGTAGTGTCTATACTACTCTCAAGTCTTCTTAATACATCAAGGGGTAATGGTATAACAATCTAAAGATAAGAAATTCTAGGTACACTAGATATTCTAAACTTAGTGGTGTGTCTATATTCTCGTTGTATTCTTAATAGGTGTGCTACTCTAATTATCATCCTAATAACAGGGGTTCCTATATTCTAGCAGAAGACTATACTCAAGGAACTATTAGGGAAGCACATGAATCAAGCATGATACAATTATTCAAAATAGAACAGATAGGAGGAGATGAATCACAGTCAATTGTGGATGAGATCCTATACTCTAGTCTTAGGTGCAGGCTTGTTCGGTACAGTAACGTAACCGAGACAATATGCTCTCGACCTGCATGGACCACCACAAAAACATGTCATGCCCCAGTCCCAAAATTACGTAGGACTAGGACACGTAAGCATGCCAGCCGCATGGATATGGCAACTCTAATATATGGAAACCAAATCCATACGTACGCTGTAATATGAATATAAAATCCACAAGTGGTATAAAATGTAATACAAGTCACAGGGTAAAATCTAAATCTCATCCACCAAAATCATATAGAAATAAATAACCAGTATCTATGAAACTAGATCTCAATAAGAAGTATCTAAGGATGATAGTTGGATGGAAACAAATCCACTACCAACTCGAATATAAGAGCAAATACAATATGAGTACAACACCACAACACAATATAAGAATACCAGCTATCCATCACAGCTCGAAGAGAAGACATCCTCGGATCACATATAACCATCCAAATCTGCGCTCCTATAAATACTCAAGAAAAGATACACCTGGCAGCAGACCAGGTTCTCAGAGGGACGTAACAAGATACAGAAAATATGAGCCAATTTGAATACAGTAAACATGCATCATATTTGAAAATAGATAAGTACGCTGTACAGGACAATCTATATGAATGCAAATGAGGACAACTTTTCGACATATGGGCAAGGGTAGGCTACTCGATCTACCTCACAACTCACACACACGTCAATGGACATCAGAAATCGACATACCGTGGGGGTAGCGACCAGCGAGACTCCAAAAATTGACATACCGCGGGGGTAGCGACCAGCGCGACACACGCCCATAGTGCGAACTATATACTACGGTTTACCAGAGTGGTTAAAAGCCCATACGCCTAATGATTGTCCTCTATGATACTAAGTGTCAAGTGTGTGTCAACATATCTAATATATAGTAATGACTGGAGAAAAACTACACATGCAAGAACTATACAGAAATAAAATAAATAAACAGAAATATAAATAGCATGCAAAGTACTGTAAATAATTTGGCAAGGTATCTTGCCTGGGGTCCTGCTGCTGGTATGAATCAGAGTCCAAGTCACAGTCCAAATAGCCTATGTATTACAAATTTATCACGTCAAAAGATAATTTATTTTAATTTATTTAATTCTGGAATAATTACTCTAAAATTCTATTTTAATCTTATTATTCTGATTTTTATGTTAATTCCTAAATTTTGTCCAAAGAAACTGAATTTTATCAACTCGAGACTCATGGCACGCAAATCGAGGCGATCTGTTGACGGAAAAGTCCACCGACACAAACTCAACTTTCATGCATGATTTCTTGTAGATTTCAGCGTCAAAAAGATGTTGGAATTTATTGCTCGTCCGAATTCAAATTCGTTTGGAAATTATGGCACATACAAATTTTGTATTGTGCACCGATGGTTAAATTCTAACCTAGAAGTTCTACAGAATTAACAGTATATAAATACTTCGAATTAAATTCTGGGAAAAATATATGTCAATGATCTCGACATTAGCTTTCCAAAACTTTAAACGGTTCATGATTCTGATTCCTGGTTCTCTCGGAATCGCGAAAACATTGAAACACGTCTATTTTCGGACATGCTATGCTCTACGAATTTTCCAGAATTTAATACTCATAATTTCGTAAAACAAATTATATAATAAGAAAGCTAACCTCAATATCTTTCTAACGCAAGAAACTAGGCCTCGTTTGGATTCCGGAGCTATGTGCAATGGCTTGTGAAAGATGAAGGAACCCTAGATGGCAATTCTACAAAATCTCTCTCTCTAAAAAAAATAATGGAATAATTAGGGTTATTATATTATATATATATATGGATTGGGTGGCTGAATGAAAGTTGATAGGAGGGTGACACATGTCATGATTTGATTGAATGGTTTTGGTTATATTATTTGATTTTGATTTGCCTTTATCAAAACATTATTTAAATCGTTTTAAATCTAAATAACTCAAAATAAATATTAAGAATAATCATAAAAATATGGAAAAATTACAGAAAATATATTTTGAATTTAAAAACTCTAGAAAAATATTTGGAATAATTTTATATTCATAGATTTCCTACTATAATTAGGAGAAGCTCTAAACATTAGTTTTATCCATTTAACTAAAAATAAATACTAACATTATTCCAAAAATTCTCAAATAATTCCAAAAAATATATAATAATATTATAAACCCTAAAAAATAACGTGGGTCCATTCTATATTCCTGGGATTGCACAATAAATTCTATAAGTCCTAAAAATTAGTTATTAGCCTAATTACTCCGAATAAATACTAAAAATACTCAGAAAATTCCCAGAAAATTCTAGAAAATATATTTTATTATTTAGAACCTAAAATAAAAGTTTGGGATATTTTTAATTAAGTTTGAATATAAAATAAATTCTTCAAAGTCCTAGAAAATTAGTGTTACTAGTTTTTAATTAACTAAAAATTATGGAAAAATCTCAATAATCTAAAATAGCCTAAAAATAATTCTAAATAAATATTTATATAAGTAAATATACTAAAGAAAATTTATTTTCTAATTAACTAAGAGAATACTCTAAATAAATTCAACATCTATAATAAATATAATAATATAAAATATACACAAAATATCTATTTTAGGTGAGGGAGTTTACAGACCTAGTTTGACTAGTTTAACCTAAAGTTGACCTACTTAGAGTAGTGCAACCAAGTTGACCTAGTTAGACTAATGTGACCTAGAAATGGCTTAGAAAATCAAATTAGTGCATTTTTACTTATTTAGCATTCTTTTCATCCAATTGATATACTATTCATATATAGGTGTGTGTGACACCAGCTCGGACACTGAGTTATACCTTTTGCTCAGGACCATAGACGAGTACATCTCTCTGTAAGTTTTCAATCATGACAGTGTATATATCATATATTCTAAAACTGTTTTCTTGATTCTGACACATTGGTTACACGGACTGGTACTAAATGGATCCTGTCATGGGATGTTATCCCCTACCGTGTTCAGCGGGTACATCTTCACATGTATTTTATTATGTGTATCAGATATTGATTATCGTGTACTTTGTGTTCATACACTGCTCATGTTCTGTGTGCTTATATTCATGTTCGTAACATGTCGTGATTGGATCCATGTGTATTGGTTGGGGATGGGGGAGTAGGAGTTGGTTATGTGATCAAGTCCAGTATATTCGTGTCCATGTCGATTACATATCATACATGTAATCAAGTTATAGTATTATATTCATTTTCAACCCAAACTGATGACATAACGAACTTGTACTCTATGGCATATTATCTAGTTTATTTATTTTTATTACTTACAGTTATTCCATATTATATGTTTTTTCCTTTCCAGTACTTTACATGCTTACTCTAGTTTATATCCACCTCTTAGTTGCTAGTATATCTTGTATTCTTTTCTATTACTTGTCATATATACTCTACCATATATTTGGAACTGCTTTCAGAGTTTTGTACTTCGCTCCAATCAGATGACTGGTTAGAAGATGTGTTCCACGTATTACGGGCACAAGATGGCAAACCAGCTAGAGAGTTTGCACTATTAGTTCAGGAGTATGTATCTCTAGCTTCATAGGAGACAGCTTATTAATTTATTGTATTTGTGACTTCTTAGAGACATGGTATGTATTATTTTTTGAGACCATTTTGATGAGATTAGATGTTGTACTTGGGCTTGTATTTTGAGATTCTTGTATTTCTTTTACTTCTACTCCATATTATTCCATTCTTCCTCTAGTTGGATATTGCGATTGAGTATTATTTATTCTTATCATATTATCATATTGTTCCTCCATTTGGAGTTGAGATAGCATGACAAATACCTTATATATATATTCATGTGAGATAGTTAGATAGTACTGTGGACCTAGATAGCGTTCTACGTCATTCTTATGACATAGGGGACAAGGGGAAGGTTCCGAACCTTACCCGCAGCCGAGGGATAGATAGATACCGAGGGCGCCGGAGACGAAGACCCTGAGACTTCTGATCAGCGGGGTCCAACCAGAGAGTTTTCCTTGCATCTCGAACACCAGCTACATCCCTTCCATCTTCTGGCTTTGTTTGCTACTGGTAGGCGTTGTCCACGTACTCATGTCCTTATTTCGAGTGTGGGTCCTGATAGTCCATGGCCTAGAACCATATTATACCATTAGTATTAAAAGTAGTAATCCTTGATATTAAATATTATGGCTAGGTTGATGCTTAGAGAATGCTTTATGCGAGATAAGTAAGAGATCCAGCTAGGCCACCTGTGGCACATCAAATTGCTCCGCATTGGCAGAGGGAGACACCCCAAGGGGCAGGTCCTTTTCGATAACTGTCGAGGAAATGATACTACAAGTGTTGGGTTAGTAGGTTTGAGATTCTCTTCTCCTTTCCTTTCCATCCATTGACCTGCGTGGTTCTATGGTATCCCATATTACATTAGAAAATATTATGATATAGTATAAGTAGCAAGTGACCCTGATAGAGACTGTAATATCAGGACTAATAGGATTATAGCCATACATGTTTGATAACCAGTGAATGATTCCTTTTAATAGAATTATATGTTTGAAAGATTTTGGATAAGACTTCATAAACCATGAATAGCTTGGGGTTGCCACTATAGTGAGGATTACAATGAATTGATTATAACTAATTAGAACAGAGAGGGAGAGGTATCTTCAATTTTGAGAACAAAATTTTTCTAAGGGGGGTAGACTCGTCACTACCACATTTCTAGAATAGAATTTTTTGTTATTTTGTATTATTATAAATATTATGTTATATTTTATTTATATATATGTCCATGTTATATATACAATGTGATTAATATAATTATTGATAGTGATTAGACTATTGATTAGACATGATACTAGTGGACCTAACTAGACTTGGCATGACAACTTGAACCAATAATTAGGCCAGTCACATTGGACCCAAATTAAGTTAACCTTTCCATTAAATAGAGATTAGATTAAACTTTCATTAGGCCTAGAAGCTTCCAATAATTAAACCCCTCTTCATGACAACCCAATCGGGGCATATGTGTTATGTTATATTGCTTGGACAAGGGTTCTAGTGGCCGACCCTATAATTGGGGGTAGAATACTCCCTCTCCTCTCATTCCTCATTTCAATTATTTCATAATTAGTTCTTCGCCAAATAGTTTTATTCCTCCACCAATTTCTTCACAAATTACTCATATTTCCTTCACTAACCAACAACTAAGGAGACTAGGAGCTTGGATTTGCAAGAGCACTTGGAGAGGAAAGCTTTGGACTAGAAGATTGTGTCCAAATTGTGTCCATTTTGGCTGCATCGGGAATCCATCTCCCAATAGGTATAATTCTAAAAATTTTCTTCTAATTAGGTTCTAATTATTGTATTTGAGCATTAAAAATTCACACATGCATTAGGACTACCCATAGGATAAAGTTTTGGCTTCTAACAATTTCTATTACACTTGCAATATTGAGTTTTGTGCCCAATTTGAAAAAAAAATCGAGATTGGTGCACTAAGTGATTGTCATTAGATTTTTTAGGTCTAATTAGATTTGTATTAGTTGTGTAAGACTAGCTACGTGTCCATAATTTGATACGAGTATGTTGTATCACGATACTTGTGATACGGGATAATTTTGGAGGGTTTTGTGATTGTTGGTGTATTTCCCTCTAATATTCATTGTAAGTAATTATTTTAGTTATATATAGGTGTAATTGATAGGTATATATAGTACTGGTTGAGTATTGGGAGTTTTGGCAAGTTGGTTGATAGGGTATCATGACACTATAGTATGTATCTTGTCTTTGTTCTCATCTAGTGTTTGATGAATTGACCATTACTAGAGGTGTATATATATATATATATATATATAGGTTAGTGTGTGAGTGTGTGTAGTAGGGAGATGGGAACTGTGTAGTCAGGTCTGTGCATTGGTGTTGTAGTACACATGTGCAAGGGATGGAGGTAACATGGGTTGTCTGAACCAAGGAGCTACTTCAGTATGCATCATGTCGCAATGCAGATCAGGTAGAGGTTAGTTAATGCTAGATCATTACATTATAAGTGGTGTAGTTACACTATAGTTGGGGAGCTCGGGTGTGGCTATACCTACTCTGATGTCATGTGCAGGAGAACACAATAACTGCAGTAACAGTGAGTATTAGTGGGGAGCTTCACTACAGTGAGCTAATGCAGTTGCTATGTTAACAACAAGTTGGGAAGGAACAGTTACAAGGTTGTGACTGTGAGTAGTGTCACGCCCCAATCTCCCGCAAGCTCGATAGTCCCTACTGAACGTAAATACCACGTTGCAGCTCTCCCGCAGGACAGTCGTTCCCATCGGGACGTGATGCCGTATGAGCCTGGAGTTGCGCTCGTACAAGGCGATGTTTTCCAACACCAATGTTATCATCGAAACAACCAAGTTACAGCGGAAGCCGTTTAGTGTACCAAGCACACAAACAGAGCATACGCAGCGAAGCTCACAATAGGGTCCAAATGAAATGCCCCGAGTCAATGCCACAAAGGCGATGCCACGGAGACGATGAAATCTCTTGCTCTTTTCTCTAGCCCACAAAGGTACTTACAGTTCATACGTCTTGTCCCGTATATCCAAGCAGCGCCACTATGCCTGTGTACCTGAAATATTGCCCACAAACGTGGGTCAGTACACAACCGTACTGGTGAGCGGGGTAACCCACTCGCCTAAGCCGACACTAAGTAAAATAGTGAATGCACACAGTTAAATGGTGATCTTTCTAGTTGAATCCTAGATTCGTTTCATGGCAGATGAATGACATATTATGGAAAGCAGTAAAGCAGTTTAAGCCTGCAATATTCAATCTCAAACCAAACGACAAGCATTTATAACCGACCCGTCTAACTCAATGCTATCGCTTGCACGATAACATATCGAACCATCAGTCTCGCCTCAATATCCATCCTCAACCAAAGTTTGTATTCCCAATCTCGAGTGCACACTCTTGCCGAGGCAAGGTGGCCGCGCCTACGCAAAGCACAAACCATCCAAAGTAAAGCAAACCAACTCTTATCTATATGAAGTCACTGGCCAAGCCATAAAGGACGTATGATCGGACTGATCATATGCGGTTCTCCTCAAAACAGCGCTAAGTAGCTAACCCATCTGAATCGATTGCCAACCGCTGGCACCGCGCCCAAGACGCGTTACCCAGTTGTCTCCTCCATGGCCGAACGGTCCCGGTACCCTGGAGATCCCGTTCGAGGAGACCAAACCCTGTGCAATACAGGTTGTCCGTGACATGCAGACCCCAAGTAGGTATGACGAGAGGATCGAACATTCTTGCCCCACCAAGCGATCCTAGACTCGTTCAACCGATATCCAACCAAATATCCATAACCATTCTTCCAACATATCTATCCAAGAGATCCAAATCTCGACCTCAAGATATAGCCCAAGGCAAGTGTTTCCATAGGCACGATGCCTCTTCTCAACACAAAGTCCGAATTGGTGCAACACCCTTGCTCGAAGCAAAACCCATGGCCCAATGCCGTTTCAGTGGCACAATGCCCCATTCGTTGCATGATGCCCCATCAACGACACAACGCCCTCGCCGATGCAGTTGTTCGGTTTTGAACCACAACTGCTCGCTTTGCAAGACAAAGCGACTCAGTGATACTCGCGCACGGATGCACGTTCGCTCGCCCGAATTCCCGATATTCCCATTGCCTCAAATGTAACATTCCAATCATCCAAGTAAAATCCCAAGTATCCAACCGACTGCCTCAATTGTATAATCCAGCTATCGCATCCAACTATCCAACGCGTAAACCATTCAAGCCACAATCCTACCAAGCCAACGACGCACACTCTATGCACGCCTCAGTGTAGTGCTTCCCGATATTTCAGCCCAAGTGTTCAAGCCATTACGTGTTTTCCATATTATTAGGCATGAAGGAGTAGAGGAGAAGGGAAAGAGCCCACTCACAATGATTGATCCCGTTAGGCATCCTGTCCTGCCGATACGGCCAATCCCTTGAACCCGTGGTTTGATGCAAGCGCGATCTACTCAACTGGTATGACCGTACGAGCAGGCCGTGCTCTCCAAATCATCCGACCGATCGGATTAAGGAAGACGGCATTATCGCTTCCGTCCAGCTATTCAGTACTGTTCTGAACGAACACCTAATTTTCATCGAACCCACTAGCCATCTGCACATTGAAACCAACTCGATTAATCCTTCTTCCCAAAATTCAACATTTTAAATATAACCAGCATTTGATTTATTCAGTCCGACTCAGCGTAACGCTCCGAGCGGTTGTGGGGCATTACATAATATACCACTTAGAATCAGGTTCGTCCACGAACCGTGCTGGTACTCATTCCTATCACAAGTCACAATCCAATCCAAGATCTGCTCTAAGCAACTCACATATTCACGATTCTGATTCCGCATATCGTTCTGCTGAACGCTCGTACAAATTTTCACGAATTCCCACATCCTCCTTGCAGCTCAACACGAATTTCTCGTATCGCTTAGTTTTGGATCGATACGCATATTTCAGGCGTCCCTAAAATACATGCATTTCAGCCAAGCTTTGCGATAGCAAATTTGAACAAGTTACAAGGGTATCTTTATGTTCGAGGCGTCCATTTGTTTCACTTCCCATTGAACCAAATCACAAATTTCCATTCCAACACATTCGCTCGAGCTTTATTCTCAATTATGCAGATTTTCCACCGACTCAATGAGTTCGCGTTCCAACTCAAACCATCCAACTATTTCTGAAAATCAGTACTAGCCACGTCTCCAAATAATATCTCATGTACCGAACGATCATCTCAACTGATCTACCCAAGCTAGGCGACTACCCAAATATCAACTTTGTCTTGATCAGCTCAGTCCAACACAATCCCTTTGGCGTGGCGACGAGATCTTCGTGGATCACACGAACCTCAGCAATTTGTCACGCCCCAATCTCCCGTAAGCTCGATAGTCCCTACTGAACGTGAATTACCACGTTGCACCTCTCCCGCAGGACAGTCGTTCCCATCGGGATGTGATGCCGTACGAGCCTGGAGTTGCGCTCGTACAAGGCGATGTTTTCCAACACCAATGTTATCATCGAAACAACCAAGTTACAGCGAAAGCTGTTTAGTGTACCAAGCATACAAACAGAGTATACGCAGCGAAGCTCACAATAGGGTCCAAATGAAATACCCTGAGTCAATGCCACAAAGGCGATGCCACGGAGACGATGAAATCTCTTGCTCTTTTCTCTAGCGCACAAAGGTACTTACAGTTCATACGTCTTGTCCCGTATATCCAAGCAGCGCCACTACGCCTGTGTACCTAAAATATTGCCCACAAACGTGGGTCAGTACACAACCGTACTGGTGAGCGGGGTAACCCACTCGCCTAAGCCGACACTAAGTAAAATAGTGAATGCACACAGTTAAATGGTGATCTTTCTAGTTGAATCCTAGATTCGTTTCATGGCAGATGAATGACATGTTATGGAAAGCAGTAAAGCAGTTTAAGCATGCAATATTCAATCTCAATCCAAACGACAAGCATTTATAACCGACCCGTCTAACTCAATGCTATCGCTTGCACGATAACATATCGAACCATCAGTCTCGCCTCAATATCCATCCTCAACCAAAGTTTGTATTCCCAATCTCGAGTGCACACTCTTGCCGAGGCAAGGTGGCCGCGCCTACGCAAAGCACAAACCATCCAAAGTAAAGCAAACCAACTCTTATCTATATGAAGTCACTGGCCAAGCCATAAAGGACGTATGATCGGACTGATCATATGCGGTTCTCCTTAAAACAGCGCTAAGTAGCTAACCCACCTGAATCGATTGCCAACCGCTGGCACCGCGCCCAAGACGCATTACCCAGTCGTCTCCTCCATGGCCGAACGGTCCCGGTGCCCCGGAGATCCCGTTCGAGGAGACCAAACCCTGTGCAATACAGGTTGTCCGTGACATGCAGACCCAAAGTAGGTATGACGAGAGGATCGAACATTCTCGCCCCACCAAGCGATCCTAGACTCGTTCAACCGATATCCAACCAAATATCCATAACCATTCTTCCAACATATCCATCCAAGAGATCCAAATCTCGACCTCAAGATATAGCCCAAGGCAAGTGTTTCCATAGGCACGATGCCTCTTCTCAAAACAAAGTCCGAATTGGTGCAACACCCTTGCTCGAAGAAAAACCCATGGCCCAATGCCGTTTCAGTGGCACAATGCCCCATTCGTGGCACGATGCCCCATCAACGACACAACGCCCTCGCCGATGCAGTTGTTCGATTTTGAACCACAACTGCTCGCTTTGCAAGACAAAGCGACTCAGTGATACTCGCACACGGATGCACGTTCGCTCGCCCGAATTCCCGATATTCCCATTGCCTCAAATGTAACATTCCAATCATCCAAGTAAAATCCCAAGTATCCAACCGACTGCCTCAATTGTATAATGCAGCTATCGCATCCAACTATCCAACGCGTAAACCATTCAAGCGACAATCCTACCAAGCCAACGACGCACACTCTATGCACGCCTCAGTGTAGTGCTTCCCGATGTTTCAGCCCAAGTGTTCAAGCCATTACGTGTTTTCCATATTATTAGGCATGAAGGAGTAGAGGAGAAGGAAAAGAGCCCACTCACAATGATTGATCCCGTTAGGCATCCTGTCCTGCCAATACGGCCAATCCCTTGAACCCGTGGTCCGATGCAAGCGCGATCTACTCAACTGGTATGACCGTACGAGCAGGCCGTGCTCTCCAAATCATCCGACCGATCGGATTAAGGAAGACGGCATTATCGCTTCCGTCCAGCTATTCAGTACTGTTCTGAACGAACACCTGATTTCCATCGAACCCGCTAGCCATCTGCACATTGAAACCAACTCGATTAATCCTTCTTTCCAAAATCCAACATTTTAAATGTAACCAACATTTGATTTATTCAGTCCGACTCAGCGTAACGCTCCGAGCGGTTGCGGGGCGTTATAAGTAGCAATGCCATATGGGGAGTATCGGATGATTTTGTGAAGTTACTTGCACTGTGTGATGTGAGGAAGGGCTTAAGTGTGTTAGTAAGTATGATGGACTAATAATGGAAGTTTAGCATCATGGGTGCCCTGGCAATTGGAATGTTGGTATATGCTTAAGTGTCAGTGAGGAGACATGGATGACTGTGTATGTAACTACCTATATTTGGGTAACTAATATAATGTATATAGGTAGGTATGTACATTAGTGGATAATTGCATATAGTGTACATATATCTATATACATATACACATATATGTATCTCTTAGATAAGTTAAAGTATGATACCATATCTGTGATGTGCCACTAAGGCTGGAGTGCATGAGTATTTAGTTTAGTTGTTTCTAGTTTATATTGGTAGTTCACATGTATGGGGACTCGGGTAATGAAGAGATCGTGTATAGGATTTGAGGAGTATTAGTAGATGGTTGATGTGTAGGTATCAGTATTGTGTGTCAGGTATAAGAGATCGTGTATAGGATTTGAGGAGTGTTTCTTAAGGATAATGTGTATCAGTAGTAGTGGCCTAGTTTCATGAATGTGTTAGTGATGTTAGAACCAAGGTATTGACATTAGATATTGGGTTAAGTAATTGTTATAGGCTAAAGTATTAGTTAAGAGATTATATAAGGGTAATGGCTAAGTAATACTAAGATAATGAGTTAGGCCAAGGGTTAGTAGGTAATATAATATGAGTATTCTGATACTCTATGGGCTAGGTGAGCAACTTGGTGTATTAATACATCAAGGATAACTTAGTTGGTACCATAAGATAAGTAATAGGAAATGGGATATTATAATACAAGGTATCTTAAGTGTCTAGATATTACATAATACTATATATTCCTAGTTTATATATAGATACTTGGTGATTAAATAGTATATGAGCTATATTTAATACTTAGTAATATTAGCTAGTTTAGCTAAGACCTTCAAGATATGAACCTAGAAACTTAGGTATAGATTAGTACTACCTAGAATTGACTAGTTTGACCAAGTTTGACTAATTTGACCTCGAGTTGACCTAGTTTGACTTTTTGGCCTAGTTTGACCTAGCGATGACTTGCAGACCTAGAATTTAACTAGTTTAACTTTATTATAACTTCAAAATAATGTATTGATATGATATTCCATATTTAGGTCTTTGAGGCACTGATACGGGTATAATTTGATACTTTATCCTGGATTCTATGTGAGTACATCTTTTTGTTAGTTTTTATTATATTATAGTGTATATATCAAATGTTCTAGAACTGTATACTCGATTCTGACACATTGTTACATGGACTGGTACTATATGGATCCTGTCAGGAGATGTTATCCCTTATCGTGTACTTCGAAAATTCCTTTCACATGTATTTTATCGTGTGCATTGGGTATTCCTCGTTCTCGTGGTCATTCGTGTTCTCCGTGTACTTATATTATATTTGTGTACGTAATATATCGTGATCAGATCCAAGAGTATTGGTTGGGACGGAGGAGTAGGAGTTGGTTATATGATTAAGCCCATAGTGTATTCGTGTACATGTCGGTTATACCTCTCACGTATAATCGAGTTATCTTAGAATAATTGTGTTCAACCTAAATCGACCACATAACGAACTTGTACTCTTAAGGCACTTAGCTAGTATTCTAGTTCTCTTACTTGCAGTTCATACCATATTGCATGTATTTTATTTTTCAGTGTTTATTTGCTTGTCTCAGTTATATTTATATTTCCTAATTACTTGTACGTATTATATTCTTTTATGTTACTTGTCATTTATGCTCTACCATGTATTTGGAACTGCTTTCAGAGTTTTATACTTTGCTCCAATCCTGACTGGATAATATTTTTCAGTGAGTATTATGCTCTCCATTCCTAGATTTTAGAGATATGCCATAAAATGGACTTCTCTTATACTTTGGACTTGAGGTGAAAATTGTAGAGATTAGGCTCACTACCAAAAAAGTCAAATTAGCGACGTTAAAAAACGTCGCTAAATGACAAAAAATGTCGCTAATCACTTTTAGCGACGTAATTAGCGACGTTTTAAAGAAGTGGAATAAAGCACATCACTGAAAGAAAAAATGTCGCTAAACGTCGCTATGCCGACGTTTTTAGCGACTTAAATGTGTCGCTAAATTAGCGACGTGTAGCGACGCAGCGTCACTAATTAGCGACGTTGATTAACGTCGCTAAACGTCGCTAATTAGCGACTTATATAACGAAATTACAGCGACGTCTTTAATGACCTGGCAATACTGCCATGTCAGCAATTAGCAACGTACAGCGACGTTTTTAGCGACATGTTTAGCGACGTTATTAGCGACGTTTATTAACATCGCTAATTAGCGACGTATTTAGCGACGTGTATATACGTCGCTAAACATCGCTAAACGTCACTAAAAATATTGCTAATTTTACAGAAAAAATAAAAAAAAGAATACTGAATTGTTTCAAAACTATTATTCCTGCAGTTTATTAAATCACAATTTGTAAAAATAGACCCGGAGCAACCCTCCGTTGAATTTCTTGGTTTGCCAACCCCCTTGGGTTGAACACTCAACACCGGTAAAATAATATATTTAATATGAATAATATAATAAAATTTGAAGAAAAGAAAGCATCCAGCAAATCTCATGGTAAAGAATACGGCAAATATATATCCATACAATCTCATCCTAAATAATACAAAAAATACAAATATCCAGCAACTAGCTATACTATTGCGGATCTGCAGGAGGCTGACCACCGGCGCGCATGAAGGATAAGAACAACTCATACTGCTCCCGTGGAATCGACACTGATGTCGATGGAGAAGGCAGTGACGTCGATGGAGTCTGTGTCAATGTAGGCGCACCAGAAGGCTGTACCCGCTCCAAGTCTGCGAGTCGCTGGTTGTAAGAATCCATGGTAGATAACAGTCTTGTATTGCTATGAACCATTGAATCCTGCATCATCGTCAGCCTCTCTCCCATCGATACCTGTGATGCCTATAGCTCCGTGATGTTGCGGTCTATCGAGGCTCTAGTATCATTTGTCAAATTTCGGAGCTCCGTGATGCTGCGGTCGAGCATATCGAATCGCGCAATAAGCGTCGGATCGTCCGCCTGTGGCTGTGACCGGGGATGCTCGTCCATCCTTTGTAGCAACTTATCACGGAGAGATGCAATATGACGGTCAAAGGCCTCCTGGACTCTAGCCAATGACTGTGAGGGCTGTGTGGAATGCGTAGCTGTCGGGGAGGCCGTAGATGACTGCCTCGCAACCAGGGTGCCATAGGATCCCGTACTGTAGTACGTACCCCTCTGGAGACCACCAGCTGCGGTCACCCACAGGTCGTCCACCGACGGAGCTGGAGCGGGCTGCGAGGAAGAACCAGCCTCTCAAGGTGTAGGTGCACTAGTAGTCGCCCGCTCACGCAGCCTAAGATACTCGGCCTAGAAAGGTTTGGAAACTCGATAATTGCCTAAGTTACATTAAAATTAACACAAAGTAAAGTAATACTTACATAGGTCTGCGAGGCCCTCTCGTCAATGAGATTTTCGTCCTTGCGATGGGTGGCCAAGAAGACGGTCACCATGTTTGCATCCTCACCCCTCTGTACCTGTTAAAAATATATTATTTAGTATTAAACTTAAATATTTTTTTCTACTACCATTTTATGGTACTTACATTAAAATAAAATATTTTAAAAGAAAAAATATACCAAACGACGGAAATGTTCCCTCATCGAAATCGAGCCACCACACCACTTGGCAGCATTCCGCCTAGCCGCCTTGGCCTTCTCAGACCTTCCCTTGTAGCTCGGATCGTCGAATCTATCCCTCATCACAGTCCACTGCTCAGGCGTGATCCAACCTGGGATCAGTTTTTTAGCACGATCACGAGCCTTCTGGTCATCCAGAGCATCTCGGATAAGCTTGGCGGCAATGGTAGGAAAGAGCCGCTCGATCAACTCGGTCCAGTACGGAGAATAGAAATACGTTTACTACAATAAATAATTTAGTAAGTGAGCATAACGGATAAGTTATATAATATACATAAATTAGAGGATTTATTTATTATACTTTTACCTGGAAGTGCGCTAACCAGAATGCCTTCCTCTCCTCCGGAGCCTCAGAGTAGTCGACCCAAGGGCCACCGTTGTTGTTCCTCAGAAATTGGCCCAGGCGTCTCTGAACCGACGATGGATGATATCTATACAGAGATAATTATTTTGATTGAAAAAGTCAATATACGATGAATAAAGAAATATACGATATATATTATGCTAAACCATCTAATTGACTTACTTTGTACCGTCGGCCCAAATCTCTGTCCTCGTCTCCTCTGGAGATGCGCATGGAGGATCTTGCTGATGCTGGGACAACGTGGGCACGACCTCATCGACATGCTTATTTGTCCCCATGGTTCCGTCAGCAGGAGGAACGCTGGACGAGGGAGTACTATCACGCCTGGATTTACTCGTCCCAACAGTCGGAGATGTGAGTGATCGATATACTAGAGTACTGGGCGACGACGATCCGGAACCAACAGTAGGCAGTACCGGAGGAGCACTCTGTCTACCTCGGGACCTGCCGAATCCTCCGCGTCATCCTGTCATACTTGATAACAACATATGATGAATATAGAAAAAACATAAATATATAGTATATTCTAAAGTCAAAATGTGATGCATATCTCAAAGCATTCTACAGTCAAAATATAATACATATATTCATTAAAATAGTATATTCTACAGTCAAAATATAGTTACATTCTACAGGAAAAATATTTTATTTTTAATCATCTTCAGAAAATTTATCTTGTTCGCCTTCCTCGTCCTCGTCTTCACTTTCATCTACTTCGTCTTCGTCTTCCTCTTCGGATAATTCTACATCTTCTACATTATTACTCGTGTTTCAAACGAAAAGCCTTAGTGCGGTCCATGCAATACGGACATGAGAGACGACCATGGGTGCTCCATCCCGATAATATTCCATAGGCTAGAAAGTCGTTGATGGTCCACATAAGTGTTGCCCTCATCTAAAAATTCTGCTTTCTAGAAATATCATACGTATTGGCACCTACTTCCCACAGATGATTCAACTCATCTATCAAAGGCTGTAAATACACATCGATGTTCCTCTTCAGATTGTTTGGACCCGGAATAATAACAGTTAGGAACATATATGGAGTCTTCATGCACATCCAAGGCGGTAGATTATACGGAGTGACGATCACAGGCCAACATAAATACTGGAAGCCTGAAAGTCCGAATGGGATAAAACCGTCAAAGGAGAGCCCCAATCTGACATTACGCGGATCCGAAGCAAAATATGGATACTCTCGATCAAAGTGCTTCCATGCTTCTCCATCGGATGGATGATCCAATACTCCTTCGATCTGTTTTTGCCTGTGCCAACTCATATTTTCTGCAGTCTCCTTAACCATAAACAATCGCTGCAACCGCGGCGTCAAAGGCAAGTAGTACATCGAATCGGTAGGCTTCCTGCACCGATAGACTTTTCTCTAACAGTGGCCTTGTAGCGATCAGCACCACAAAATCTGCACGCATCTCTATCCTTGTCGTCTTTGTAGTACAATATGCACCCGTTGCGACATGCATCAATTTTCTTGTATCCCATCCAAAGCGATCTCACCATCCTCTTAGATCGATAGAAGTCTTTAGGCAACTTTGCACCCTCGGGCAAGATCTCTATAATCAAATCGATCAGTCGATTATAGCATTCTTGCGACATGTTAAAATCGGACTTGATGCTCAATAATCTTGTAACCACCTCCAACGGCGAATGATCCTCACAACCAGGATATAGTGGAGTCCTTGCATTCTCCAGCAACTCCATAAACTTTACAGCATCGGCATTCGGTGCCTCCTCACCTGTATCATAATTGTTCGGATTGCAAGTAGGTTCCGCCGCATCATAATTGTCCGGATTGAAACTAGGTGCCGCCGCATCATAAACCATGTTCAACCACCCGTCGTCGTAAGCATCGTGGTCATGGACATCCATAAATGGCTCCACATAATGCTCTGACTCCGATGCTAGAGACATAAGTTCTCCATGCACGGTCCACTGATAGTAATTCAACGTGAAGTCCTTCGAGTACAAATGATATCTGACTTCCACTTCTGGATGATATTTCCTGTTACGACATCTCACACACAGACACTTAATTTTGGTACCGTCCATGTACTGAAGGAACGCCTTAGCGAACTGCAGGAACTGCTGTATACCCTCAATGAATTCAACCCGTACACCGCACATGTCATCAGGATGACGGTTGTACATCCACGAACGATAACGCAGATAGTAATTCATATCCATTTTTAGATACTTCTACAAAAATGACAATATGTATCATATAAATTATTACATACAATGTGGTTCTCTAAGAAGAAGCTGACAATTAGTTGGCTAGGTAATCTATATTTGAAGTCACATAGAAGAAGCAAAGTAGGATATATATGATTATAATTGTGCATCACCGTCAAGAATAGTCCTACGGCCCTAATGTAGCTCTGTCCTTGTTTATACATGGAAACTGAGCCCCATATCCATAATCGACCTTTCCTTCTTGCCCTAATAAGTGAAGCGATCATACATAATCCGGAGATAATCAACTCCAATAACTGATCAGATTAATATGGTCCATGTGATTGTTTGACTTATCAGGGTGCCTACAATAGAAATATGGTCTAAACCCATAGAGAATTTGTTATGCTTATACATGGATGTATGCTTGTGTCTTATATGTACAATCGGTGCCACACTCCAATACCGGAGGAGTAACATGGTCAGCTACGCATTACGGGATACACTGGCATGATGAAAATGCATGAAATAAAACTTTAACAATCATTCGGTTAAGTACCAAGTCAATCGGGAAATCAAATAAACTCCTGAGCCTATTAAACTAATTCATACTTCCAGAACCAGTATACCTGTGGTATGCCATTTTGGCAGTATATCCAGGTTGGTGCTCACCAAGGCCAAAATATACCAATTTTTAATTATCTCTAACAGTCGTTCCATGACAATAAATTACTATCCATCAATCAATTTCAGACTAGACCCAATCACCACAACGATGAATACAAGACGATAATGAGATAATCAATAACTATGATACGAGAAATTAGCGGGTAAATACGACAACAAGTAAATGTAAGCACTATACAATTTGAGATTGTGAACGAATCATGCTATCGTGTGTAAAACAGTAAGGAGAAGCTATACGCTTTAATACTAATTCTAGGGCTCGGGATTCCTCACCATTTTCAGCACGCTTTTATCCAAAATCAACAACGTATCATATAGGTAAGTTCATAAATGATCTAAGCTAGCTATAGGAACAAGTTTCATCTGATTCCGACATGTATTAAGAAAGTTAGAACAATTTACCCTTAAGTTGTCATTTTTATCGCAGATCTCAACATATATCAAAATGTAAATGGAAAGCTGTGAAAAGCGTGCTGAAAATGGTCACGTGTGGGTGTCGCAGATCTCAACAAGATATCACAGAAATCCTAACCCTAACCCCAGGTCAAAAACCCTAACCCTAACCCCAGGTCCCAGGTCAAAAACCCTAACCCTAACCCCAGATCAAAAACCCTAACCCGAACCCCAGGTCAAAAACCCGAACCCTAACCCTAACCCCAGGTCAAAAACCTTAACCCTAGGTCACGTGTGTGTGTCGTGTCAGTATGTGTGTCGTGTTTGTGTCAGTTTATAACGTGTGTGTGTCGTGTCAGTGTCTGTGTGTGTGTGTGTGTGTGTGAGAGAGAGAGAGAGAGCGGGTACCTAGAGGAGGAGGAGGAGGAGGAAGGGGGGGAGAGGACGCTGCCGGAGGGGGCGTCGTCGGGAGGGAGGAGAGGGTGTCGCGGGTTTCGAATTTGGAAGAGGGAGAGGGCAAGAGAGAGCGAGCGAGAGATCAAAAGAAATGGGGGGAAGCAGCCCTAATTAAAACAAATTTAGCAACGTCACTAATGACGTCGCTAACTTAGCGATGTTTAGCGACCTAAATTAACTTCGCTAATGACGTCGCTAAATATCCAAAAGACATACGTCGCAAAATATGTCGCTAAACGTAGCTAAATAAAATATTTTAGTGACGTTTAGCGACCTAAATTGAACTTATAGCGACTAATCTTTTAAAAACTTAATAAAATCACTAAACATCGCTAAATGTCGCCAATTAGCGATGTCTAACGACGGTTTTTAATGGAGTCGCTAAATTAGCGACGTTTCCTTTATCGTCGCTAAAAATTGGCGCTAAACCCGCTTATTCTAGTAGTGGCTAGAGTTCTTATTCCCTATCATGTCCAGATTTATTTCCTTAGATTATTATCCGGATTATCTTTCTTATTCGTTCTTTCTTTAGATTATTGTGATTTAGTACATGATAGAACTAGTTGTATTAGTATGTTTGATAGTAATATCCTGATGACCTAGACAGTATTCTACCGTCGATTCTGCGGCATAGAATGGACGTACCCACGTACTTGTTCTCCTATATCGGGTATGGGTCATAAAAATGCTTCTCCATATTTTTAGCAAAGTTATGGAGACCACGATGGATACAACAAACCAAGGCCGGTAGAAGGGCCAGCTTGTGACCGAAAGCCAACTTCACGAGCAAAAAAATAAGGGCGCGACTGATCCTCTCTATTATCCCAAACCCGCCCGGGACTATGCAGTTGTGCAACCAAAGCATCAAGTATCCCGCCAGACAACCTTGGCAAACAACTTGTGGATGTCCATATAGAAGTAGCTGAGCTACTCTTCGAGGTCACCCAGATCATCAAGGGGTTTATCCCCTTCCTCCGAGGAGCCCTCAACTTTCTCACCCTCAACAGCTAGTTCCCTTTGCGCCCGAATTAAATTAGCCACTTCTTGTTTGGATCATAGAATCTGGACATGAACTCTAGTAGACTCCTTTGATCCCGACAAGAGATAGTGAGTCCTAGTCATTATATGAGGAGAAGACCCCTTAGAAGACTTCTTGTTATTCTTCGACAATCGCTGACAAGTGCCGTGATGGCACAATAATTCATGGTATACCGCCAGGATTTCCGGATTCTCTGCCTCTAAATCTCTGAGTTTTTTATTACTCGGGGTGTACTCTTCGTAGGATACTTCGCCCCAAGGAAGCTTTGAGACAGTATGTATCTCATGCAAGGCCAGTCCCATCTCGCCGCTAGGCATAAAGAAAGTTCCCGTGCGCTAATTGTATAACTCCATCAGAATAAAAAATAGGGGCTAATTCATCTCTAGACAGTAACATATACCCCTTACAGCAAAAAATAAGTCGGAGGCTCTGAGCTCCCTCTCATACTTCTTCAGAATCAACAAGGTTAGGTGACACCAGGAGGGGATATAATGTGCCCAGATAAGATCCCTCAACTGTCCTGTGGGGTAAGACCCCTTCTTGGAAACCTGATAAAGAAAAGTGCCAACCGCATATATACTAAGGTTCGGTCCCAGTTTACTTCTGACGAGGCTGATCTTCAGTCCAAGCGAGGATACGAGTGTGACTCCTTTGCGCTTTAAAACTCGCCTTTGTTTTTTCTAACCCCACAACGGATGTTGCCAATGAGGGCCCCATTTTGCTCAGGTGTCAAGTTTTAGCCTATCTGTCGTGGACCCATCATCACCTTCAGTTCCGACAAAGACAGAAGAGGTTCAAAGGAAGGGAAACACATTTCCATCCTGTGAAAGGTAAAAGACCAGTTTTCTCTGGTCGTACCCATCTCGGACTGAGAAGCCTCCAGCATATCCCCGAACAAGAAGTATGACTTCTTAAAGAAGCGTTGACCATCTCCAACAGGGATCTCCCCCGAGTTTATTTGGCTCAACAAGAAGGAAGCCATTTGTTCAGCAATCTTCTGTTGTTGCTCAGGAGGAAGATCTTTGTCAATCTAAATCTTGGTGGCCGAAACCAAGTCTCCAAGGTTCATGTTCAAAGGAAGCAGGTTATGACCAAGGACGAGTTCACTGGAGGGTGCAGTGCGTAAAGTCACTGCAAAAAAAAAGGAGTTTGATCAAAATCATTGAGAGAACTTATCAATGTTCTAAGTGAGATACTCATGCGGCTGGGTTACCCATGCAGCAGAGTTGTTCATGCGGCCGGGTTACCCATGTTGCCAAGTGATTCATACGCCCGGGTACCCGTGCGGCAGAGTTTTTCACACGACCGGGTTACCCAAGCGGCCGAGTTGTTCATGCAGCCGGGTTGCCCATATGGCTGGGATACCCATGCTGTAGCGAGAAGTAAGCGCATAGACTCATCCATACGTCCAACTGTGCACGTATGTGTGTCTCTATGTTCCAAACCCGACTTCGTCTTCCCCAAAGGACCTACCCTTAATCGATGTCTGAACGACGACGAGAAATGGAGGAGGGTCCTCCTCGACAACACGACCCTTCCCCTTGCCTTTTCCCTTTTTCTTGGGGGCCTTCTTGGTAGCGGCAGCTGAGGAGGAAGCTTTGGGGGGAGCCATGGCAGCAAGGAAGAAGAAGAAGAAGAGAGAAAAGAATTTCAAAAAAAATTCTCTCCTAAGACCCCCTTATATAGGATAGAGTACGTGGCTCGGGATAATAATGGCGGTCGTTCAGGTCCCGATGAATCTCGATTTACGTAATGATAAGAGATGATAGCGACTGCTCGATCGTTGAGCTACTTTATCCTCTCTAAATTATCGCCTCGGACTCCGTGTCAACAGACGACTCAGAACCCTAAAAAAATTCCTCGGAGATCGAGCCAAATCTTCTTATTTAATGAAGATCTGACAGCCTGACAGAAGCATCTATGTGGCAACGTGTCTATGCTGCATGACACCCATGCAGCCAAAAGTGCTCGACCATGCTTCTTGTTCAAAGTATTCCAAACTTATCATTTTCTAAACTTTGAAGGGTGTCTTATAGAAGCATAGAAAATCCAAAGTCATGCAGACCGCATAGAGCCCATGAACCCTCAATATGAAGTCAGGCCGCAAATAAATTGCATAGAGCCTATGCGGCCAAGGCGCTCGTCAAGACTGACAAAGTCTCTATGCTGCCCTGACAGCTAAAGAGTCGAGAGCCGCATAAGGTCCCTGACACAGCATTTAAAGTTCTGACATGACATCTTGAACGCTTCGAGATTAGTAAAAATGGCGGCACATAAAAAGATAAAAATTTACATTAATGCATTGATGACCCTGTCAGATGAGCCGTACCACGTGGTCACTCGTATGCGGCCTCGTCATTATGCTGCCAATGTGTCCAAAAGACCTGAGCCAAATGATAGAACATATGTGGCCAATATGCTATATGACCAAGATGTTATGCGACTCTCAGCTTGCAAGATATTTTCATTACAACTAAAAAGATCTTCAGACAATTAGTGTTAACTATGTGTCCAGCTGACCAAGTTACGCACACAACGGAGTTGAAAACAACCCCGAGATATTATCAACAGGATAACCCAACCAAGTCTACATGACAGTACACTTGTGTTATGTGGCTACATTTGCAACCGTATTCTGTTGAAGTATCCTCATGCGGCTACCAAACAGCGGCATATACAGCACATTTAGCCCGTCAGTATGATGGCTATAAATAACAGGCAGCATACCCCACAAGTTCTCGGCTAGCAACGTATGTGCACACAAGCTCAGGAAAAAGAAAATAGAAAAGAGCATTCTCATTCCCTCGTCGGACTATCAACGAGTAGTTACAGTACTCGATCTCCATCATCACATTCTCCATAATCAAAATATTGTACTTAGATCTTTTGTCTAGGATTTCTTTGTACTTCTTCTGTTTGTTGTTCAACCAAGTTTTTTCAACACTTGTAATGACAAAAAATAATCAATATGAATCATTTCAACATAAGATCGGTTAAGTCTGCATAGATATTCTTATTAGTATGCAGTCCAACTATATGAGGGATATTGGTGATATAATCTCGCACCACAAAGGACAAGCCATATAGGACTTCGATGGCCGTACAAAGTGTCATTCATAAGATTGCGATCCCCAATGAATGTCTTGTTTATACCCAGTACTACCGAAGCACTATGTTTCCTCCTAGGCTGAACAATCTTGGTGCCCCGGTGCATCTTGTTCGAGAAAATTAATCAAACCTTGTGCACAAGTTTTTCATGACTATGCAAAATCTACATTATAAAATATTAAAGCATAAATTGCACGATAAAGAAATGTAAGTAAAGCCTTCATATTATCGATCTTTTGTGTCCACTTCCTTTTTTATTCAGATTGGAGACCCGTAGGTCCCAACTTACAGACCTTCTCGTGGCTCGGTGGTACCAAACCATATTTATGTTCTCGCATATGAAGCATTTCCTTCATAGTTACTGTGCACTGATGCACTTCATAGAAGTGCATATGTCCAATGTTCAATATTCAATTCTCAGTGTTGCAAGCATATAAGGTGATTTACATATAATTACTTCTTTCTCCTTTAAACTTATATTATAATATTCTTGTGTCAATTATACTAGCAGTGATATTTCATGTGTTTCTTTAATTACAGCAATATTGTATATAAAGCATTACCATCTTTATGTGGACTAGAGCAGCATTCAGTTATGAAACACAGTAAGGTAATAGTAGCATCCATTTTATTAGGACATGAAGGATTAGAGGAGAAGGGACAGATCCACTCACTTACACAAATATAACATGCACTCTTTGATCCCACAAACACCTATGATTCCTCAAGAGATGGTCTGATACCATCAATTATTTTATCATCTTTTCTAGTTTTATTCTTTTATGAATTTGAGCCTATTTGTATCTCACACCATATCAATTTTGATATGGAATATTTGCAAACTATTTTAGTTTTAATGGAATTAATTAGTTTGTTATAAAAAAATTATCATGGTCAGGCATTTACGACCATCAATGTCATGGACTATTAGTACCAAAGTTCTCTACAATTTAATTATTGACCCCCTTCCTCTTACTAGTGCTATCACTAGACCACTCATTTAGTGGTACCATAAATATTGTTACAATATCTTGTGTTCATAAAATTTCTACAATGACCAAGAGAGAGGAGTAGATGATTGTAGTAGCCCTATTCTCTCAACGAACATAGTCGGTAGGGGGGGTTGAGAAACTTTTCTACAGTCACCCCTCTCTAATTCCAGTTTTGTTGGAGTTTGTATGTGTGTTTGTATTTTTTTTGTTTTGCATTGGCAAAAATTTTACTTTTGCATTTGAGAACTGTTTGCTCAATTATCTTTAATCAAACGCAATGAGATTTATTTTCATCATTTTATCTTACAAAAATTCCCCAATATTGATGATTTTACAGATTTACTAATATAACGGATTTTAGACTATAATCAATCTAAGAGACTAATATAGATAGATATGCTTTTCATTAAAAAAATCCAAATAAACTTAAGATTATAACTTTCTAGACTTTACGTTAAAACTAATCTTGTTAGAGTATTGTAAACAAGGCATTACCCATATAGTTTTTATCTTGTATACATATTTACGTTATAAAAAAAAATTCTTGTTAACAGAAAATAAAACAAAATACTAAATTTAGTGTAATCGGTCTTCAGGGGTGAGCCGTGTACGAAGAACTGCCCTAATAGAATATTCAATGTCTATTGTGCAGACTTCTTCTGAATTCCTCCTAGAAGTAAAACTCTCCTTTTGTCAGCTTTTCGTCACTATACACTGTTATGGGAGAATGACCCGAACTTAGCTTTTATCCAGAGAAAGAAAATGTAACACAAAATTTTGTGAATAAGGAGAGACAAAAATCTTTATGGTTTTGTAAAGAATGAGAGATAATTTTTTTTTTGTTTTCTTATTGACCGTAACCATACAAATCAAAAAATAAAGTATGTATAGGTAGCCCATAAACCAAATACACTTAATAAAGTTTTAATAAAAATAATGATGCTAACAGGATAAATAATAATATAGCTATTTGAAAATTAAACTATTGGTCCATTGGCTAATTAATTTTGTAACGAACAAAATCATAAAAGTCCAAATTGTCAAAAAAGAGAAAATAAAAAAATTGGGTCTAAACTCAAACCTGACAAAGAAATTCAGATCGACATTTAAGGCACGCAGATGTGGGCACATATCTGCAGGCATTACGTGCGCCAAATTGAACCAAATCGAACCAACCGAACCTGGTCGGGCGACGGCGCGTACGTGTGGCCCATTGGCCCCTACACCCACATTCTGACCACTTACAACAATCTAAACAACCCCTAAAATTCCTATTAGTATAGCACCCAACAAGAAGTGGAGGTCATTTATCACACCCTGGTTCCGTATAACCAAAAGTCACCACTGGACGTGATGTCGTATAAGACCACTGGACTTGATATCGTACAAGTCTAAATTTTACTTGTACAAGATAAGAACAAACGTGGTCAATAGAACATTTCAAAAATGAAGTGATTGCGGCAAAAATAAGAAGAAAAGTTGAATAGACACAAGTATACAAAATGATTCTCTTTACTAATAAAAATATAACAGAATTACAACGGCTCAAAGCCAAAGAAATAACTCGATTACAACCTCTCTCTCTCTCTCTTTCTCTCTCTCTCTCTCTCTTTTAATATAATAAAATATACCACAAGGCTAATATCTCAAGAACTATACAAACAATGTTATTCCATATATTATGTCATTTATATATAAATGATAACATCTCCAGCCGAACCTCTTCAAGTTGTCAATCTATGCTCCAATCCCTCAGCACGACCAACCAAAACTTCGTACCTAAGAAGATCTGGTTGGATTCAGTACATTATCGTATATGGTGAGTGGCCTCTAGCCAACTCAACTAAAACTAACACGTTGATTAAGTAAGTGCAGGTAAATATATATAATCTTTTTAATCTTATCTTAGGATAAGTTAACAATTCATGAGTATATATGTGTCCATAAGCATAAAAGTATCATGCAAAAAAGTTGATCTTACTCAATACTTACCATCATTCATTGTTAATACAACGAAATCAATTTATAAAAATTAATTGTGTCATAAGTGTGTCCATGTATCAATTGTTATCTTCTATAAAAATATATGTGTGTCGTGCATTCATCCCTCAACTTGTCAAGCCTGCAAGTAGATAACATTAGCATGCAACTTAACTATATGTAGGTCACTAACACCACAAGCCATCCAGGACTATTCATGGTAAGACGATGATCCTTTTGCGTACAGGTAGCTAGCCCAACCGAAGGTCCCCTAAATACATGTATATAGAACTTATTAACCTGGGTCCTCGTAGGCTGATACGATCCCGGTGCCCTGATGATCATTCGATGAATCAAAATCTTGTGCACAAGTTATCCAATGTTCATGCAAATGTGTGAATAGTTAAGACTCTAACACAAATGCATACATGGTACATAAACTAAAAGCAACTATACATGCATCTCTTCTTTCCATTACCATATTCCTCGAGCCATCGCTCACAACATTCTTTCCAGTCCATGGATTCTACCTTGGCGACCCAATGGTCCCAAACCTTTCCATTATTTCTATTTCTTGAAACCACGATACTATAATTCCATAATATACATCATTATAACACTATATTCCACATCTAAAACATAGCAATAGAATTATACTCCATACGATAACATACTAAAAAGGTACAAATCTACATCTATACAATAAGTTAATATATGTATCTATATTATACAATTTTATATCAATAATTTAACAATTTTATGTTCTATAGCAGCAAGTTACATAAATGTTGTAGTGCCCCGTTCCCCCTATTCGGGGAGCGCGGCTAAGAAATACAAGACGGTATCGTTCGATCGGGATAGATTGAATCAAGAACTCATCCTCGTTATGGATTTGTCTCTTCGGAATCGATTCCCATATTCAGTGGACCGTGCCCCCGGGATCGACTTAGCGGCAGAGTCAGGAGGGACCTCTCCGCTGCATTCTTTGTTGCCTAGTTTTCGCTGTCGCTTGTTGCTTTCGTGCCTTGAGTTGGTTTTCGGATTTGCTTGGATTTTCTTGAACGGTTTCGATGGATTTCATTACTTTCGTTCGTAGGAATGCACTTCAAATTCCGATAAGGGAAAGAGAGAAAGAAGTACTGATCAGCTGTTCGTGTCAATACAGGTGAACCAGCTGTAGGCGTCGCTTGAGCGGACTCCTAAAAACACTTCTTTCCTTCTTCCTTCCAACTACTAAAGTGAGTGGCTACCAATCCGATTAGCTAGCCCTACTTGCTAGTCTTCACATCTAAATCTTGTATTCGTGCTTGCCCCGATCAAACGATACCAAGTAAATAGCTAAAAGACATCAAGATAATAAGGGAATAGACTTGAATCTGTATGCTTGTCATTGAAACTTGTGAACGGTTACTTACTACATGCTTGCTTATTTGAGATGTTCACCATATGCATATATACAAGTTAGAATGCTTACTTCTTCTTCTATGATTATGCTATATGTAGAACACCCTTTGCCATGCATCAATTGATCAGGAAGACTATGCAAAATAAAGCACACAATGCTACATATTCCCTGATTTCATTGCCTCAGCTACATAAATGGTAAACTTAACACAACGCCGTTGATCACGGACAACTTGTGCACAAGGCCTATAGGTTCCTGCGGACGGTTGCTGGGGCACTGGCACCAATCCGATCCGGACGGAACTTCAAGAATAGTCTCTCCCAATAAGACGGGATGGCGTGCAGCGATACAAGTGCCTCCGTCATCTTAGCCTGAGACTAAACCCGTCCATTATGGCATCAAGCCAGTGATCCCCTCGTATATTTAAACCTGTTGCTACTAACTTGTGTCTTCTTGGCAGGGAAGGCAAGGTAAGTATTATGCAGGTGGTTCAGGCGGGCAGGTAAATGTCACTGAACGGTGGCAAGTTATTTCAAGGATTCTATATCTATGTCTTGTTGTAAAATAAACTAAGGCAAGATAGAAACCCACAATAAATATACATGCTTCATAAACAACGTGTTGATTGGTATAGTTGGGTTAGCTTGCCTTCACCAGTAAGTTTCGATGTACTGACCCTCGTTGAAACAGGTTCCCCGCACTAGGAGAACCAAGCGAGGAGCAGGAGACAAACCCCCAATCCAGTCCAGCTGTAGGCACGCCTCTACCGTGCCGCCTCGTGAAGCATTTTGAAGAAAAAACATTTTGAAGAAGAAGCTAGCCACCAAGCAACCATGCAACTTCGTGGCAAAGCAGTCGTTCCGACACAAGGTCTTATATTTTGAGTTTAGTAAGGATGTAATGTACAGGACTGCTATCTCATTTTGTGTCAACACTTTTGTAAGCCCATAGAGGCAATCCTTATGACTCAGTTCAAGGAGTTTGTAATAGATATTCATATTATCAATAAAAGAGAACTTTTCCATGTTTCAATATGTGTTTCATTTATCTGCGTACTCTGAATATGTGCTCGCTATGCGAAACAAAATACTTAGCCTTGTGCGGTGCGCAACCTAGGCCCGCACGGCGGTCACGCCCGGGGGACGACTAACGATTCCACGGAATCGGGGCGTGACATGTTGGTATCAGAGCGCAACTTCAAAGTTCCTTTGACTCTTGAACTGGAAAAGTTCCCTTAACGATAAATCCCTGTGCGAACTCCTGAACTCGTTAAAGCCAAAATGAGATACGTTCATGCAATAAGTCCATAATACATTATGATCCTGATGTAATCTACCTTCCTTTCAAGGAACGACGCAAGCGCAACCATCAGCGCTGGCGCCAGGCGAGACAAGGACTCAGGAGAGCAGTTCCGGAACTTCAGGAAGCTCTCGTAGCCAACGGGGCATGTCTCGATCAGATTCGCTTCAGCAGGTGATACAAATGTTCACGGAGCAACGACAGAGGTATGATGCCCGTCAAGCCAAGTTCGAGAGCAACCTAGAGGCTCGGCTCTCAGTCCAACAAAAGCAGGTAGATACCCTGCAGCAGCTTGTTCAGACCCTGGCCTCTAACCATTCTGCCGCAACGACAGCTACGCCAGTGGAGCAGCCAGCACTTGAAGTCGAAACGCCGCTAGCGCCAAGGACGAGGGAAGTGACTGCCTTCACCTTTGGCAACTTCAAGAAGGTCTGCAACACACCATTTAATGGGACTGAGGACCCGATCGTGGCCCTAGATTGGCTCGCCGAGCTTGAAGATCATTTTTCTCTCTTAGAAGTGTCGGAAGACAAGCGCGTCACCTGTGCCCAACTATTGCTTCGCCTCAACGCGCACGACTGGTGGGACGTGCATCGACGATCTCTTCAACTTTGCCATGGAGAGGAGGCGATCGCGTGGACGACTTTTCGTGCCGCGTTTGAGGAGGAGTTTATACCCCCACCTGTACGCCGTCAACGGGAAAATGACTTCGTTCAACTCCGGCAGGGCAGCATAACGGTAAAGCAATACACGGCAGAATTCAACAAACTGGCTAAATTTGCTACCGCTTATCTACCGAACGAAGCGAGTCGAGCCAGACGATTCGAGGGAGGGCTACATCCTGGCATCCACGGGCACGTAGTCGTTCCACAGTATCAGACAATGCGAGAAGTGTTAAACCATGCCCTCTCCCTCGAACCGTAGTATCCTCACGTTGCCATCGGCGCTGTGCAAACCCCCAATCACAAACGCCAAGGCAACGATAGAGGAAACACCGCTGCAAAGCGCCCTAACAACGGCGGTTCGAAAAAGGGAAACTCGGGGCAACGATGTGACTTCTGTAGAAGGACAGGGCACGTCGAAAGTGAATGTCGTCGAAAGCATGGATTATGCCTCATATGTGGAGCTGCTGATCATGCCATTCCCAACTGTCCAAAGTATTCAGAGCGTCGCCCTCCACAGCAAAACTAGAATGCTGCAACCCAGGCCAACCGAGCTGCACCTCAGCACGGGCGTAATCAAGCTCAAGGCCGGGTCTATACCATGACACGGGAAGAAGTGCTAGCTTCGGATACCATCGTGTCAGGTACTTTGCTTTTCAATAATATACCTGCTCGTGTCCAATTTGATTCAGGTGCAACGCATAGTTTTATTTCCACAAATTTTGTCGTGGAGAACAATGTAAAAATGACTCCATTGTATTTAGATCTAAGTGTTAGCACCCCATCTGGTACAAAAATACCTGTCTGTTCAGTATGCCTAGGCGGTTATATCTGTATTGGGGAGAGGAAGCTGTCACTTGATGTTTTAGTTCTTGATGTGCGGGACTACGATATCATCTTGGGAATGGATTGGCTCGGCACGTGCACGGCAACTATTGAGTGTGCAGAGAAGCGAGTCGTTTTTTGTCTGCCCGGAGAAGCCGTGTTCTGTTACACCAGTAGTCCAGCGAACGATGCGACCAGGACCTGCATGGTGATTTCGGTAAAATCTGCTCGACGAATGCTCTACACAGGCTGCGAGGGATTTCTAGCGTCGGTTCGGGACACATGGTAGGGCTACGCAAATGTAGAGTCTACTTCCGTTGAGGCAGAGTTCCCCGATGTGTTTCCGAGCGAACTACCCGGCATGCCGCCAGATCGAGAGATTGAATTCACCATCGACACATTTCCAAACACGCAGCCGATTTCCAAGCCTCCGTACAGAATGGCACATGCAGAGCTGAATGAATTAAAATGCCAACTATAAGAATTACTTGATCGCGGGTTCATCCGTCCGAGCGTGTCTCCTTGGGGCGCTCCTGTGCTCTTTGTGAAGAAGAAGGACGGAACGCTACGCCTCTGCATAGACTACAGAGAATTAAACAAAGTCACAATCAGAAACAAATATCCTCTACCACGGATAGACGACTTGTTTGATCAGTTACAAGGGGCAACGGTGTTCTCTAAAATAGATCTTCGCTCGGGTTACCACCAGCTGAAGATTAAGCCCGGAAATGTGCCAAAGACTGCTTTTCGAACCCGCTACGGCCATTACAAGTTTTCCTTGATGCCGTTTGGACTGATGAATGTGCCTGCTGCATTCATGGATATGATGAACCGTGTATTTAGGCCTTTCATCGATAAATTCGTGGTGGTGTTTATCGATGACATCTTAGTGTACTCGAAGACTAGGGATGAGCACGCAGGACACCTGCGGATGGTGCTGCAAATCCTTCGAGACCACAAGTTGTACGCCAAATTAAGCAAATCAGAATTTTGGCTAGACAGTATCTCATTTTTGGGGCATATCATCTCCTCAGAAGGCATCTCAGTTGATCCGAAGAAGGTGGAAGCAATCACGCTGTGGAAATATCCGGAGTCAGCTAGCGATATCCGAAGTTTCCTTGGTCTGGCAGGGTACTACCGCAGGTTTATACAAAATTTTGCTAGAATTGCTTCACCCTTGACTCAGTTGACACGAAAGGGTGCGAAGTTTGCTTGGACGGAGGACTGTGAAGCTTCGTTTACGGAGTTAAAGCAGCGCCTCATCTCAGCACCAATTCTCACTCTGCCGAACAGACCAGATGACTTTAAAATATATAGTGATGCCTCAGGAAAGGGTCTGGGATGTGTCCTGATGCAAAGAGACAAAGTGATAGCCTACGCGTCTAGACAGCTAAAGCCTCACGAGAAGAACTACCCAACGCATGATCTCGAACTTGCCGCGGTAGTGTTTGCATTGAAGCTGTGGCGTCACTATCTTTATGGCGTGCCGTGTGAAATCTACATGGACCATAAGAGCTTGAAATATTTGTACACTCAGAATGATTTGAATCTTCGGCAGCGGCGATGGCTTGAACTCCTAAGCGACTTCGACCTCACGATCAGATATACGCCTGGAAAGGGAAACGTAGTAGCTGACGCGTTGAGTCGAGTGTTTGTAGGGAGTTTGGTTATTGATGATAGGCTGCGCTGAGATCTTGAATCACTGGGTATTACACTGAAAATAAGATATAAGAAGTGGGCGCAAGTAGCCCAACTGTGCCTCGAACCTGACTTGTTACATAAAGTGAAGACCGCTCAGAAGGACGACCCATACCTGCAAAAGATTCATGCCCTCATTTTAGCAGGAAAGGCGTCCGACTTTGCGGTAAGCACGGATGGGATGCTTCGAGTAAAGGGAAGACTGTGCGTTCCGAACGACGCGGCCCTTAGACAAGAGATACTCACGAAAGCTCACTATGCTAGTTATACTTCTCATCCGGGTAGCACAAAGATGTATCGAGATCTTCGCACGATGTTTTGGTGGCACGGCTTGAAATGGGATATGGCACAGTTTGTGTCGCATTGCATGGCTTGTCAACGAGTAAAGGCCGAACACCAGAAACCAGGCGGAGAGCTACAGAGCCTTGCTATTCCGGAGTGAAAATGGGATGATATAACGATGGATTTTATTGTTGGCTTGCCGAGGACGCAACGGGGACATGATGCAGTCTGGGTTATCGTCGATCGACTCACCAAGTCAGCTCACTTTCTGCCTATCAAATCTACTTGGAGTGCCGACCGCCTGGCTCAGATATATCTCAACGAAATCGTTCGACTCCATGGCGTGCCCGTATCTATAGTCTCCGATAGAGATGGTCGATTTATATCACGTTTCTAGGGAAGCCTGCAGTCAGCAATGGGGACGAAGTTGAAGTTCAGCTCCGCCTACCATCCACAGATCGATGGCCAAACAGAACGCGTCAACCAGATCCTCGAAGACATGCTACGACTCTACGCCTTGGACACGAAGACTAGTTGGGACCTTCATCTACCTTTAGCCGAATTTGCTTACAACAATAGTTACCAATCAAGCATTCAAATGGTGCCATATAAGGCGTTATACGGGCGAAAGTATAGATCTCCAATCTGTTGGGACGAAGTTGGGGAGCAGCAAGTACTTGGCCCTGAGCTCGTGGAGCAGACCGTCCAGAAAGTTCGGCTGATTCGAGACAGATTAAATATAGCTCAAAGTCGTCAGAAGAGCTATGCGGATGTTCATCGGAGACCGCTAGAGTTCCAAGTAGGCCACCGGGTATTCCTCAAGGTCTCGCCCATGCGAGGAGTCAGCAGGTTCGGGGCAAGAGGAAAGCTAAGTCCGAGATTTGTCGGCCCGTTCGAAATACTCAAGCGGGTTGCCTCAGTTGCGTATCAGATTGCTCTACCACCATCCCTATCTGGCGTACATAATATATTCTACGTTTCCCAACTTAGGAAATATGTGTACGATCCAAGCCACGTGGTAGACCTCGAACAGCTGAGTCTCCAGGCCGACTTGACGTATGAAGAACAACCAGTGCAAATCTTGGATAGAAAAGAAAAGCTGCTTCGGACCCGTTCGGTTCCTCTAGTGCGCGTGCTTTAGCGGAATCACTCTGTCGAAGAATCTACTTGGGAGCTCGAATCAGAAATGAGGGAAAGGTTCCCCTCATTATTTCCTAGTGGTAGGTTCTATTCCTTAAGTTTCGGGATGAAACTTCCAATTAGTTGGGTAGGATGTAGTGTCCCGTTCCCGCTATTCGGGGAGCGCGGCTAAGAAATACAAGACGGTATCGTTCGATCGGGATAGATTAAATCAAGAACTCATCCTCATTATGGATTTGTCTCTTCAGAATTGATTCCCATATTCAGTGGACCGTGCCCCAGGGATCGACTTAGCGGCAGAGTCAGGAGGGACCTCTCCGCTGCATTCTTTGTTGCCTAGTTTTTGCTGTCGCTTGTTGCTTTCGTGCCTTGAGTTGGTTTTCGAATTTGCTTGGATTTTCTTGAACAGTTTCGATGGATTTCATTGCTTTCGTTCGTAGGAATGCACTTCAAATTCCGATAAGGGAAAGAGAGGAAGAAGTACTGATCAGCTGTTCGTGTCAATACAGGTGAACCAGCTGTAGGCGTCGCTCGAGCAGACTCCTAAAAACACTTCTTTCCTTCTTCCTTCCAACTACTAAAGTGAGTGGCTACCAACCCGATTAGCTAGCCCTACTTGCTAGTCTTCACATCTAAATCTTGTATTCGTGCTTGTCCCGATCAAACGATACCAAGTAAATAACTAAAAGACATCAAGATAATAAGGGAATAGACTTGAATCTGTATGCTTGTCATTGAAACTTGTGAACGGTTACTTACTACATGCTTGCTTATTTGAGATGTTAACCATATGCATATATACAAGTTAGAATGCTTACTTCTTCTTCTATAATTATGCTATATGTAGAACACCCTTTGCCATGCATCAATTGATCAGGGAGACTATGCAAAATAAAGCACACAATGCTACATATTCCCTGATTTTATTGCCTCATCTACATAAATGGTAAACTTAACACAACGCCGTTGATCACGGACAACTTGTGCACAAGGCCTATAGGTTCCTGCGGACGGTTGCTGGGGCACTGGCACCGATCCGATCCGGACAAAACTTCAAGAATAGTCTCTCCCAATAAGGCGGGATAGCGTGTAGCGATACAAGTGCCTCCGTCATCTTAGCCTGAGACTAAACCCGTCCATTATGGCATCAAGCCAGTGATCCCCTCGTATATTTAAACCTGTTGCTACTAACTTGTGTCTTCTTGGCAGGGAAGGCAAGGTAAGTATTATGCAGGTGGTTCAGGCGGGCAGGTAAATGTCACCGAACGGTGGCGAGTTATTTCAAGGATTATATATCTATGTCTTGTTGTAAAATAAACTAAGGCAAGATAGAAACCCACAATAAATATACATGCTTCATAAACAACGTGTTGATTGGTATAGTTGGGTTAGATTGCCTTCACCAGTACATTTCGATGTACTGACCCTCGTTGAAACAGGTTCCCCATGCTAGGAGAACCAAGCGAGGAGCAGGAGACAAACCCCCAATCCATTCCAGCTGTAGGCACGCCTCTACCGTGCTGCCTCATGAAGCATTTTGAAGAAGAAATATTTTGAAGAAGAAGCTAGCCACCAAGCAACCATGCAACTTCGTGGCAAAGCAGTCGTTCCGACACAAGGTCTTATATTTTGAGTTTAGTAAGGATGTAATGTATAGGACTGCTATCTCATTTTGTGTCAACACTTTTGTAAGCCCATAGAGGCAATCCTTATGACTCAGTTCAAGGAGTTTGTAATAGATATTCATATTATCAATAAAAGAGAACTTTCCCATGTTTCAATATGTGTTTCATTTATCTGCGTACTCTGAATATGTGCTTGCTATGCGAAACAAAATACTTAGCCTTGTGCGGTGCGCAACCTAGGCCCGCACGGCGGTCACGCCCGGGGGACGACTAACGATTCCACGGAATCGGGGCATGACAAATGTGATTACTCTCTTTTATCTATCTTAGTTTTTTTAATCACCATGCAACAAAACTCATAGCATAACGAACTAAACATGCAATATCCATTTACTAAGTGTGAAGGTAAAGGAGAGAATGATCAAAATCATTCACCTTGAAGAAACAAATATCTCAATCGAGCAGATCTCTGAAAAACTTTTCTGCATGAACCTAAGTCCAAAAAAAATTTAGAGCCAACAAACCATCTCAATACACTATGTAGAGTGGGGTATTACATATACACCACTCAGAAGAAAAAATTTCTTGAAACTTATAAGAACAAATTTCTCATCCAACTACATCACTGACGAATAAAGAAACTTCTACTTAATTTTTGATTCAAACTTCGATGCTGACTCCACAACAGAATTACCATCCAAATATGCACAATAAGACCCACAAAAATCATAAAATAACTTTTATTTTAATCAACACTTGCAAAAAACAATCTGCACACAACAAACACATCTGCAACAGCCCTCTTCACTTATGCCTATGTCTTCTCTTCCAACCTATAGCTGCGTCAAAATACACAAACATATGAACCCAATGAACCTGTGAAGCTTCTTCCTTCATATCCAACATGAATACGCCTTACATAACTTCAAAGATCTATCATCAATCAATGCAATCTCATTCACGTCTTAGCCAAATCCATTGAATCACGTCTTATACCACCAAACTTAATTCAACTATTTCCAAGGCTTAACCAAAATACGTAAATAGTGTCCTCTCTAATTCCTTCATATACTACGGTACGACTAGTGTTGTCATAAATAAAGCATTAATTTGTATTTGACAATGCTGATACCATAGTCATTATTTGTGAGTTGGCTAACGCTAAGAAGGTTGTGCTTCAAATTTATAACAAGGTAAACATTCTTGATGTATGGTGGCCCATGCAGGTTTGTCTTCACAAATAGTGCAAAATCGTAGTGGTACCTAGGTTTAGTCGTACCACTATGAGCCTGTAATATTAGGAACTCGTCATAGCATAGGGCAATTGTATTGTTATGTATTTTCTCTTATTGACCGTATCTCCTTTTGGACTTATGTTCACTTTTCTCTATTCCAAAGAATGGCTAAGGGAAGCAAGGAGACGCGAGGCCGCATTTCCAATATTACGACTTTCGGTAGGGCATCCTCTACCCATCCAGTGGACTAGGAGGAGACTGGGACTCTTCCTCCTCCCCCATCTCTTCTAGCTAAGGGTCACATTCCTACCATTTCGGTTACTGGATCATTGTTGCTAGATGGAGCGCAATTGCTTGAGTTTTTCAGAGGAATGATGGTGGCTCAAAGACTCTAGGATAAGGCACAAAAAGAGCAAATCGTTGTCATGAGGGAAAGCATGGAGAACGCTTACTTGGTATCATTAAGAGCCATGGAGCAGATGATCGCTCAATACTCTACCCAAGCCAAGGCAAAAAATATTCTGGACTTCAAGAAGCTCAACCCCCACGACTTCAACGGCACCGAGGGGATTATCTACGCGGATGAGTGAATTGAAGACATTGAGAGAGGCTTCTTCGCATTGCTAAGCTTCTAGAAGACTTGAAGATCAAATTTGTATAACTTCAGCTCCATGACATTGTTAGGACTTGGTTCGGAAATGAACCCAAGCTTGCAGTGTCGGGACTTACTTGGGAGATGTTCAGAGAATTATTCAAGAAGAAGCTCTTCCCGGCCATAGCCAAAGAGGTTCTGGAGAGGCAATTCCAGAACTTAGAGAAAGGGAATCACACCGTGGATGAGTACGCCTCAGAGTTCAGCCAACTCAGCCGATTCATCGACTACATGGTTCGAGATCTTTAAGACTGAGCCAGGAGGTTTCGCCAAGGACTAGCCAAGGAGATTCTTGTGCATGTCATGATAAATGGGGCAAAGACTTATGGAGAGATCGTCTTGATCGCCTAGGGAGTCGAGGTAGACTTGGACCTTCGTCACAAACGATGTCGGGATGATCAAGGAGACAACAACAAGGGACCAACGAAGCAGCAGAAGACTTTCCAGCATCCACCTCAGATTTCTCATGTACTTGCACCAGTTCAGCATCAGTAGCAGCAGAGGCAGGAGCAACAGGGTTCTTCTTGCTACTACTGTAAGAAGTCAGGACATACTTGGGAGACCTGTCGGAAGACACTTGGAGTTTGTCTATTTTGCGGATCGAATGTGCACCAGAAAACTTTCTAGAAAACCTGTGCTATTATAGGTGGATTCAGGGTCTAAAGTTTGTAGACGGGTACGTATTGAACTTGAGAAGATGCGTCGACCTCAAGGAGAACAAAATGGTGGGTATGAAGAGCCACAATTGTCACGTATTCATGGAGAGGTTAATTCCGATTGTATTTCGGGAATTCTTACCGCAGGTCGTTTGGGACCCATTGACATAGCTGAGCATATTCTTCAGAGAACTTTGTTGTACTAAGTTGCTCGTCGATCGTCTAGAAAAGTAAGAGAAGGACATTGCGGTAACACTATGTAAGCTCGAGAACACAGCTACCACGCTAGTATGTCATCGTCGTTCTTCCTAGCCTATACGATCCCGATTTTCCGACGATCGTTCGAGAAAATACCTTGTGCAAGAGTTGTCCATCCATGCAAATGCATGAATATTTAGAATTTGCACAAATGTATGGTAAAAACTAATGTATGTATACAACATATCTTTACTCATCATTACCCTTCCTCGAGCCATCACTCAACATAACTATTCCCAATCTAGGGATTTATCTACGCAGCTCCCAGTCTAGGGATACTACCTTGACGATCCAACGATCGCGAACATTTCCATGTTACCAATTTCTACAACAACTGTAGAATAATCCTCTTGTCTAAAGCACTAGAACACATTCTATATAATACTCAATAACAGTACTATAATCAATGTGATATGATACTGCACAGTACGATAATCCATTCTATAGCAGCAGGGCTAAATAGTCCAAGTGATAAGTAAAAGCAGTTTTACTTATGCAAGTCCATAACACGGTACAAGTCTATGTCAAAAGCAGTAGTATGAAAGTCTATCTCTAGTAGCAAGCTAATAGTCCATGTTCTATACAATATGATATAGATAATGAGATTATTCTCTTATCTATCTTGGTACGTTTCTTTTATTAGCATGCAAACATAACTCGTGGTATAGCAACAGAAACTAGCAACATCATTTATTAAGGATGAAGGTAAAGAAAGAAGCGATCACCGAAACCATCCACCTGAAGGAAAATATATCTGCCACGACTGAATAGATCTCTAAATCAATCCTCTAAATGAACCAAAGTCCAAACGGTACTTCAAGCTAACGATCATTTCACAGAACCAAACAGGGTAGGATATTACAATATATATATATATATATATATATATATATATATATATATATATATATATATATATATATATATATATATATATATATATATATATATATATATATGTGCACATTATTTTTAATCATTGTCTGTTGCAGGGATGGATAGTCAGTCCTGGATAAGAATCACTGTATAAACGATATTTCTATTGTTTATGTTTCTTATCATGAATTGATAAAAAGAACAAAAAAAATTCATATTAGATAATAAAATATAATTATATTGTGTATAATTATAGTTTATGATTCATTGAGCCTTTGAGCAACGCAGCACAGTTCCTACCGCTCCAATTATTGTTGGATTAATTTTGTTAGGTTTGTCCTATTCTTTAGTGGCATTAGAATAGGAGTTTAGTTGCACCATTTGTGGATCAAGTTTGTTTAGTTTTCTGTATTTAAACTTTCCGGAATGAAAATAATAAGGAAGCACTAGCAACAAAATGTAAGGCTCTGTGTCCTCTTTCTTCTTTGTGTGTGAGTGATATCTTTTTCCTTTTTTCTTTCTTAACAATTGGTATCAGAGCCAAGTTGGTCGAGCACTTGATCCGTTCATGGCCAAATACATGCCGCGCTCTCCGGGAAGTAGTGTCACCGGCGACGAGGTACCGATAAGTATGGTGGCGAAGGGGAATTCTCCCGTCTCGCTGTATTATTCGATGCTCACGACGAGCAATTATGCAGCCTGGGCAATCAAGATGAAGGTTTATATGAGGGCTCAAGGAGTGTGGGAAGCTATCGAGGACACCAACATCAACATGCGCAAAGATCAAATGGCATTGGCGGCCATATACGCGAGCATCCACGAGGAAACGCTCTTCCTACTGGCCGAAAAGCAAACGGCCAAAGATGCGTGGGAGGCGTTGAAGGCGATGCAGTTAGGCGCCGATCGTGTGAAGGAGGACAAGGTACAAACCCTCAAAACTGAGTTCGAGGGGTTGCGCATGCAGGAGACGGATTCGGTCGATGACTTCGCTGTCAAGATAACAACCATCATCAACAAAATTCGTGCATTGGGCGACAAGGTTGAGGAGGCCCATGTCATCAAGAAGTTTCTCCGGGCAGTCCCAAAGAAGTTCTTGCAGATCGCATCCACAATAGAGCAATTCGGCGACCTTAAAACAATGACGGTCGAGGAGGTGATTGGGCACCTCAAAGTTCATGAGGAGTGACTCTGTGGATACGATGACAACAACAACGAGGAGCATCTTCTTCTCACCCGAGCCGAGTGGAAGGCACGTGAGAAGAAGTGTGAAGCCGAGGGCTCCTCTGGTGCTGCTCGTGGCCAAAGCCGCAGGATTGGAAGATTTGATAAAGCAAGGGTAAGATGTTATAATTGCAATAATTATGGTCATTTTTCTTCAGAATGTCCCGAAAAGGAGAAGAAAACTCTACTCGTAGAGGTAAGCGAAGATGAACACCCCGCGCTGCTATGAATTGGAACAACAAAATTAGGGGGTTGATTGTTGGATTAATTTTGTTAGGTTTGTCCTATTCTTTAGTGGCATTAGAATTGGAGTTTAGTTGCACCATTTGTGGATCAAATTTGTTTAGTTTTCTGTATTTAAATTTTCTGGAATGAAAATAATAAGGAAACACTAGCAACAAAATGTAAGGCTCTGTGTCATCTTTCTTCTTTGTGTGTGTGAGTGATATCTTTTTCCTTTTTTCTTTCTCAACATCAATTTCCTAGAGCAGATTATTTTGCTAGCCGTTTAACTGTCTCTTCTTATAGCATTTCTCCTGCTGACTCCTTACAGTTGTTTACACAGTTAAGGTTTCAATCTCTTTAGCAAGTTTAGCAAGTAGTGCTTGTCATTTTGAAACCAATTTATGTTTAGTCATAAAAGACCATTACTAGAATGTGATTATAATGATCACCAATTTGGAGAGTACTCTGCTGAAATCTCCATTGAGATTAATACAGTTTGATGGGATTTCTGATCACTGGAAGGCAACCACAATTGGACTTCTAACCGCAATCACCTCGTCAGATGAAAGCCATGTAAGAGAGCCTTCAGAGTACGTACTCTCAGCATTTTTGCCACTTTGAGTGAACTCCACTGAATACGTTGCAACAAATTTGTCAGCCACTTTTGCAAAATCCAACTTCGTCGGTGTTACAGTCACGGCCGCCCCCAATGGCGGCACAATCTTCACCGTATAGCTCGAGTTTGGGTGCCCGACGTTGGTCACGGTCCGTGTAACCGTCCGACTAAAATTGTTCGCCGGCCCTAGCGTCACGGAGAAGGACGGGTAGTTCAATTCTGCATCAAATATCTTTCGCACAGTAGAACAGTTGACGCCACGGCTCGCAACGACGAAGACCTGGTTGTCCGTTAACGGCAAACCGCACATGTATCTGACGTAGTCGTCGGGTTCAATGTCATAGACGAGACCCTGACGGTTTGCTTTCTCGGGGTTGACATGGCCTGAGCCGATGGCGAACGCGCTAGCCGCCTTGAGTGTCTGGTCGGCAATTGGGTCGCCGGCCATGTTAGTCGTCATGATTGCCGATCTTATCTTAGCCGGCGACCAGTCGGCGTTTGCACTCTTCAGCAGAGAAGCAATGCCGCTTAGATGAGGAGTGGACATCGAAGTGCCAGAGATAATGTTGAACAATGAGCCGGCCGACGAGGGGCCTACGGGGTAGAGCGGCCATGCTGCGAGCACATCGACACCTGGACCGACAATGTCCGGTTTCAGAGTCCCCGTGCTGATCGGGCTCGGCCCTCTCGACTAGAAATGAGCGACCATCGGAGCTGCGGGTCCTTTGCCAAATACGGTTCCTTTAGGAATGATCATGGCGGTCGCATTTGTCGCCGTCGTCTCGTTGATGTACGCTTTTATCATCAACTTATCGGAGAAGGTAACGTGCACCGACGACAACTTATGAGCATCGGCTAGAGTAGAAAACCCCGCCAGCTCCGAGTTCGCAAGAACCATGGCAAGCCCACCGGCTTTCAAGACATTCATCCCCTTTTCTATCCTTGGTATGCCCCCGCCGGTGTCGCACACGACCATCTTTCCTTTCATGTCGATGTCGTCCAAGGAGGTATTGCTACAAAAGGCAGAATTGGGGTTGGACGAGCCCGGATAGACTATCGGCCATGCCGTGTTGGCAGACTCATTGGACTGGAAGAGGGATTTGCCGTCGAATTTGCCTCCGTATCCGAGCTTTTAGGTGGTTTTGATCCATCTATCGGTCGTGCTCGCACCGACAGTCGTGATCCATGGGGCATCGTTCGATAATGAGCTACTGTCGAATTGGCCTCCTGCGGTGCAGCTGACGAAGATGCCTTTGCGTACTGCAGCCAAGGCCCCCACCGCGATGGGGTCTTGGAAGAACGGAGGTTTAGAATCCTGTCCCAAGGAGACGGAGATCACATCGACTCCATCGGCAATCGCAGCATCCATGCCTGCCAGTATATCAGAGAGCGAACAATGGTCGTCGTCTAGACACACCTTGTACATTGCCAAATGAGCCACGGGCGCCATCCCTACCGCGGTGCCAAGTGCGCTACCGAGCACGCTCCTGCCGTCGACGAACCTTCCGGCGGTCGTGCTAGCGGTATGAGTGCCGTGCCCTGCTACATCGCCAGGGGAGATCATGTTCGCCGGGAGTGTTGCATTCCCCAGCGACCCTTTGACGAAGACTCTAGCACCTATGAGCTTGTTGTTGCATTCTGATGCATTGAACTCGCACGTCCCCTTCCATTTGGGTGGGGGAGGGGGCATGTCTCGGCCGCTAAAGGAAAGGTGGCTAGGGAGGATTCCAGTGTCCAGCACACCGATTATCACGCCGGTGCCGAAACCAGACACGTTCCAGAAGTTTTCGGATTCTCGGGTCAGCCCGAGGAACGCCGGAGAGTGCGTTGTCCGGACTATTTGGGTCTGGTCGGGGTAGGCCTGCACGAACCCGTCTTTTGCTTCTACAGCCCTGACTTCGGATTCGATGAGGTGGGCGGCGAAGCCACTGATGGTGTTCTGATACGAGTAGACCATGCGCGAGTCTTCGTCCGACTCGGTGCTGCTGCTCGTGCTTGCATCTCGAGCCGGCAGGAAAGACCGGTGCCACGACCGAACGTCGATGCTCTCCGATGATACGGAGGAGGTTCGTGGCGTGGGGGGAGATTTTACGTGTACGATATAGGTTTGCACATTGTTGTTTATTGTGTGCTCGTAGGCTAAGGCTGGAGAGACTAAACGTTGCACGAAGAGAGAACAAACAATTAGGAGAAAAAATGAGAGCTTCATCGATCAAATCAAATGTTACTTCCCTTTGTTTTGGTTTGATTCACCACAAAATATATATTTGGACACTGCTTTTTGGACCGCACGGCGGTGCCCGCGAGGTGCCCGTGCCAACGTGGCAGCCGCGAATTGGAGAGGTGGGCATGGTTTTTCCGAACATGGGCCTCTGGTGCTTGCAAGAGGGTCACGGGTATGGATTGGCGGCCAATGGAGGGGTGAAACGTTGGCTGTGGGCTGATCGCGGTCACGCCTCCCGGCAGTCCAAATAGCATTTTTGTGTATATATATATATATATATATATATATATTCGAATCAAGAGTTCCGCTTATAAATTCCTCAAAAAGTTTCGTCACTGTGATCCGTTGGATGGTGCTTTAAGTCATCTAATCTTGATCTTTGATCAAATCAACGATCAAGATTATATGACTTAAAGACGATCCAACGGCTAGAAAATATGAAATATTTTGAAAACTTTATAAACGAAACTCTTGATTCGGATCATATATATATATATATATATATATATATATATATATAAAGAGAGAGAGAGAGAGAGAGAAAGAGAGAGAGAGGGGGGGGGGAGGGAGCGGATCAAAAAACCCGCTTTCGGAGTCCCGTCAAAGTCTCGTCCCTCCTCATCGGGGAGAGCGGAACTTCAACGGAACTCCGAAAATGAAACTCCCGATCCCATATATATATATATACAAAATTTACTGTAACGAAATAAATTTATATTAAATTCATGCAGACGAAATAAGTTTGGGTAATTTTGAAATAGAGACAGAGTCCGCCAACAGTGTTGGCGGAAAACAAAAAAAGAAGAACACGTAGGCAAAGTGGACCCCAAAAGGCCAAATTCTGCCAACACTATTGGCTGAATTTGTGCAAACACAAATTGTCATGTCCCAGTCCCAAAATACCGAGGGACTAGACATGTGACAATGGCCAGCAGCACATGCCAATGGACAAATCCAATTTAATGGACCCATTAGAGTATACTTAAGCTGTAAAACAACAATACAGTGGTCTACGATATATGTCAAATGAATAAAACTAATCTCATCCACAACAGATAAATCAATATTAAAATATCAACATATAAACCAACATCAAGTCTCAAATGAAATATATCCGGGAACAACCCGATAATATGTTTGATACAGCAGTTCATAGACAGAAAATAAAATAGTCTAACAACAGCAAAGACTGAGTATAGAATATGCAGATACTCAAAAGAAATCCTCGGCCATCACCTTGTCCCCTGGTAACGGTACTGCTCCTGCTTCTGCTTCTGCTTCTGCTCCTGTCCCGTATACCTCGAGATAGATCTCCTCTGCTACACCTGGGGACATAATCCGGATCCAGGTCCTCAGGGGACATAGCAAGGTACAAGAATAACTCAAGCCAAAATAAATGCAGTGCAATAATAAATGAATCAATAGGGTAAACTATGTAACCAGCTATGTAATATGCAAGTGAGAGCATTACTGGTACTCGGGCTGAGACTACTACAAGCTCTGTGTCGGGGAGCCGGTAGTAGTAATATCACGTAATGTGCCTAGCTCTGATGTAGGTTCTACGGCCTCACAATATTAAATATATATATAAAATCAGCCTGTAGGCTGTGTGTCTTTCCCCACCCAATGTAATCACACATCTCATGTCCACGATGTCTCATGTCCATATCACGCAAGATCATGACCTCTAACTGATGCAACAAGTCATAATAATAGCTAAGCATATGTAATATCTATATCACGAATCCTGTAACCTATACAGAATTACCATGAATATCTCAGGAAGATTCTGTCTCTTGAATAGTGTCAGGTGTCCTATGGTATGACGTACTTGATAATACAAGCACAAAAATGTATAGAGTCACGATATCAATCTCTATGTGACGTTACACAACTCCGCGTATGGCGTTGACATACGAATCTTATTCGGACGATAAGCAATGTCACACGGTCCTAGGTTGAACAGATATATCATATAAATAAATCAAGGAAATTATATAAAGCAAGTACTGCAAGATTGGCAAGGTACACTTGCTTTGGGTTTTAACTCCAACAGTTACTCCGGTAACAGCAAGATCTTCCGGTACTCCTTCGGATGCTGAAATAAACATTACCATCATTCTCAGAAGATATAAAATAGCTAGGATTGACTACCCAAAAGTCCAATTTGGACACAGGGGATAAATTAACAATTTCTGGTCAAACCCGAGTCCACTTGTGGCCCACTTCGCACAAAAAATGTGCCAGAGACAAAGTTCTTCAAATTCGTCAAACTTAGTGTCTATAAGTACAGAACGATGATAGGAACCTAACAGAATGTCCAGAACTGGATTTCGATGAGCCAATCACAAAATCGCCCATCAAGTGGAGCCCTGGGGCCCACGATACGGGGTTTCGTCAACGTTCTCAAAATAGAACCAAACTTGGGTCACAGGACCAGCGTAGCGCTACGAGTCCGATTGTGCAAGTTTTGTTGTGAAATGGCGAGCACACAAGAAGTTACAACGAGTTTCAGAATAGACCCGATACGGGGTATTTTTGAGGGATACGCGTTGATTCCGGTGTGCACGCACATTCAAATCAACTTTCGCAACATCTCACATGTCCGTATTGACGATGAATACCTTTCGGTAAAGTTTTCACACGATAAGTCGCCTCGTTTAGCGGGACGCACCCCGTTTCGAGAAATTTTGGGTTTTAAAGACCAAGTTTTTGGTCTATTTCACCCGCGAATAAAATACAGCACACAACAAATTAAAATAAACTAATTGCAGAGTCTAAATCTCGGTTATGTTGTATAATTTACTGTTTAAACAGAATCTAAAATATTTAAACAGGTTGGGAGAAAAATGGCCGTGAACATGGGGCTCTGGGACAGTTTCTGAAGTACAAAATTATGTATTTTTTTTATGTTTTGCGTCGAGTTTTACGACTGACACAGGGCACGATACCCCGAACTAGTTGTACGAGATTTCGAGAGGTTCAAGTGGTCTTCGCATAGGATTCGACAGAAGTAAATTTGGATCAATACACAAGGAGATACGAGAGCTAGAAGAAGGGTACCATGATGCTGTTCTAAACTGGACAATTACGCGACGATGTTGGCGATCATTTTTTGGCGGCGTGCGGCGTACGGCGGAGGGCGGTGGCCGGAGTTGGACGCCAGGGATAGGGGAGTGAGGGGGAGTGGTTGGTTGTGTGAGAGAAGGAGGGAGGGGGTCGTTCTTTGAAGGAGAAGAGGGGGGTGACCATGAAATTGGGGGGTTCGTGGGGTGTCTGTGCGAGTGTGGGCGGGTTGCGGGTAGCGGGCTAGCGGGTAGCGGGTCCGAATCCGACCCGCTGGGCGGTTGGGTCCGATTCTGCTTGGTTTAGCCCGGTTCGGTTCAGTCTGCTCAGTTTAGCTCGGTTCGGTTTGGTTTAATGTTGGTTTAATTAAAAAAAGGGTTTTAGCCATTTAAAAATAGTTTTTGAGCCCAATAAATTCCAAAAAAATTACACAACATCCAATAATTAATAATACACCCAAAAATATAATTTTTGTAATATTCTAATACTTAATTTAATACACAAAAATATAATTTCTTTGAAGAACATTAACAAATAATTAAAAAATTTAGAAAAATCCCAAAAAATATTTTTTAAAAATTCTTAAAAAATTTGGGTGTTTACAATCTACCCACCTTAAAAGGATTGCGTTCTCGCATTTAATAATTAACTACCAAGGATAACTAATCATGGTACCTATACGTAGTTCTTAGGTCATACCTGTATCTTCGAATATGTGAGGATAACGCTGGCGTATGACATCCTCTCGTTCCCAAGTAGACTCGCCGGGGGAGTGATGTTTCCAAGCTACCCGGACCAATCTAATCGCCTGACCCTGTAATATCTTCTCACTAATGTCAAGTATCCCAACCAACTGTTCTTCATACCTCAAGCTAGGTCCCACTAAAATCTCAGAATGATCGACTACGTGACTTGGGTCAGCCACGTACCCCCTCAGCTGTGAGACATGGAATACATCATGCACTCCCTCTAAAGATGGGGGTAATACAAGATAATACGCCACCTCACCAATACGCTCCAAAATATCAAATGGTCCAATTTACCTCGGGCTCAGCTTGCCTCTGCTCCCAAATCGAATAGTACCTCGAGTGGGTGAGATCCTCAAGATTATATATTCTCCTTTCTTGAACTCCAACGATCGACGGTGTGCATCAACCCAAAGCCTTTGCCTGTCCTGAGCTGCACGAAGATGACTCTGAATTTGCTTCACCTTCTCAACTGTCTGCATCACTAACTCCGGACCAAGTATTTGACACTCACCAACGTCACTCCAACATATCGGTGATCTGTATTTTTTGCCGTACAATGCCTCGAAAGGTGCCATCTGGATGCTTGCCTGGCAGCTGTTATTGTAAGAGAACTCCACCAAGTGCAAATGGTCTTCCCAAGACCCTCCAAAGTCTAACATACACGACCTCAGCATATCCTCTAGGATCTGAATCGTGCGCTCCGACTTACCGTCTGTCTGTGGATGGTAAGCAGTGTTGAACTTGAGTCGGGTGCCAAGAGTCTCCTTAATGCTTCACCAAAAATGGGATGTGAATCTTGAGTCACGATCTGACACAATACTAACCGGCACTCCATGTAATCTTACGATCTGTCGTATATATATGTCAGCTAGCAACTCCGTGGACTGTCCAACTCTGAACGGCAAGAAATGTGCCGACTTAGTGAGTCAATCCACAATAACCCAGACTGCATCCTTCCCACTGGGGCTCCATGGAAATCATATAACAAAATCTATAGTGATATGTTCCCACTTCCATTCGGGTATAGGAAGCGGCTGTAACATATCAGCAGTTCTCTGATGCTCGGCCTTAACTTGCTGACAGACCAAACATTTTGCCATAAATTGTGCAATCTTTCTCTTCAACTCCCCATTCGAAACATATAGGCGATTTCCTCACCTTAACGTCCCGTCCTCATAGATGTAAAGTCATGTCTGTATGCCGGCTTTTGTCTTCTCTTTAAGTCTCCGAAAACTAGCATCTGTGGGCAATGCCACCTTAATCCTCTCTACTAGTCATGGCTTAACTTCAACATTTGCCAATAATCCACTCTGCCTTAGCAAAATAACCTATATCTTGAGCTCTTATAGATCCTCTAATAGCTGGGGCTGCATCGTCAAGAAATAAGCTGTGGGCTTCCTGCTGAGCGCGTCTGCTACAACATTCGCCTTGCCTGGATGGTACTGCAAATCTATATCAAAATTGAGCATCAACTCCAACCAACATCTCTGTCACATATTAAGCTCTTTCTGAGTATAGACATACTTCAGACTCTTGTGATCAGTAAATATTTCCACCCTCTCTCCGTAAAGATAGTGCCTCCATATCTTTAGTGCAAATATTACTACAGCTAGCTCAAGATCGTACGTCGGGTAGTTCTTCTCATGAACCTTCAGTTGTCTCGATGCATAAGCGATAACTTTGCCATGTTGCATTAAAACACATCTTGGTCCACTGCCTGACGTATCACTATAAACAACGAAGCCTTTCGATCCTGAAGGAAGAGTCAAGACCGGTGCTGTCGTCAATCGCCTCTTCAACTCCTCAAAGGCCTTCTGACAATCTTCCGTCGATGCAACTCCTGGTCCTTACACATCAACCGCGTCATAGGCTCCGTAATCCTTGAGAAATTCTCCACAAACCTCCGATAGTATCCAGCAAGTCCGAAAAAACTTCTCACTTCCGCAACTGATGTAGGGGTACGCCAAGTTTCTATTGTAGCAACCTTCTTCGGATCAACTGAAAGTCCTTCTCCTGAGATGATATATCCCAGAAAAGGCACCCTATCCATACAAAACTCACATTTACTGAGTTTGGCATACAACTTCTCATGTCTTAACGTCTCTAGCACGATTCTGAGATGCTCCTTGTGCCCTTCATGGCTCTTGGAATATATTAAGATGTCATCAATAAACACAACTACGAACTTGTCCAAGTACTGATGAAAAACTCCGTTTATCAAACTCATGAACACAGCTGGCACGTTGGTTAAACCAAACAACATAACTAAGAATTTATAGTGCCCATACTTGATTCTGAAGGCTGTCTTCGGTATATCCTACTTCCTCACTCTAATATGGTAATAACCGGATCTAAGGTTAATCTTTGAGAATACACTCGCACCACTCAACTGATCGAATAGATCATCAATGCATGACAAGGGATACCGATTCTTGATGGTTAGTGCTCTGTAGTCAATACACAGGCGTACTATCCCATCCTTCTTCGGCACAAATAGTATGGGTGCTCTCCATGGTGAAACACTGGGCCGAATGAAACCCTTCTCCAGAAGATCATCAACTTGCTCCTTCAATTCCACCAACTCCTTAGGTGCTAGCTGGTACACTGATGAAGTGATAGGCTCCGCTCCTGGAGTCAAGTCTATTGTGAATTCTATTTTCCGATCAGGTGGTAAGCCTGGAAGATCATCGGAAAATACATCCATAAACTCTGATATAACTCTTGGGTAACCTGACTCCCCTTCTACAGATAGTACCCTAAGGGTAGGCTGAATACCTTGCTCCTTTGCTCCCCGAAGAAACTCAAACTCTGGATGTCCAGGCGGTCTAAATATAACCAGTCCAAGCCCGCAATCTAGGGTTGCATGGTACTGACTCAACCAGTCTATACCAAGTACCACATCATAATTCGGCATAGAAAAGATCAGGAATTGAGCTTGCATCTCTCTCCCACAGACTACTACCGAACAAGATCTACAAATGTCACTAACTGGGATAATTTCACCTCCCGTAAGAATTATCTTAGTCTTTGAAATGGGTACGGTAGCTACTCTATGTGTGGCTACGAAGCTAGCAGCTATGAATGAATGTGATACTCCAGAATCAAATAATGCTATAGTAGGTAATAAAGCTACTAATATAATACTTGCTATAACCTCTCCTGCAGTAGCTTCCTCCTCAATAGCCAATGCAAATGCCTGCCCTCGTCCCTGAGCTGGACCTCTCTGCTGCTGAGCCTGCTAAAATAGTGCTGCCTGTGGTGCCAAGGGTGGCCTCGGCTGATACCCTCATGGGGCTGGTGGTCTGACTCCTCCAACTCCCGTTTGTGGTGCTCCCAATGTTGGATAAGCTGGCCTTGGTATTGGTAAAGCTGGTCGATCTACCATTGGTGCTCCTCCTCGACGCTCAGGGCAGTCCTTGGCTGGGTGTTGGTTGGATCCGCAAATCAAGCATAGTCCCAACTTGCGTTTGCACTCCTTCTCAATATGGCCTACCTTGCCACAGTAGTGACAAGTAGGAAGGGATATGGCCCTTGGTGCTGCACTCTGTGGATTCCTCTGGTGTCGCTTTGTAGACTCTCCTTATGGTGCTCTGGCAGATGCTGATATGAATGGCCGCTTCAGGCTGGACTCTCTCATGGTGACGCGCTCCATACGTCGTGCTGCAGCAAGGACGTCCGTGTATGAAGTAGGTGCAACAGATCCGATCAATCTCTGTAGCTCAAAGCTAAGTCCGTTGAAGAACTTCTCCGCCTTCTCCTCTTCCGTCGGAATTAGAGTAGAGGCAAAGCGACTCAGTCGAATGAACTCTGCAATGTATTCTTCCACCGTCATATTGCCTTGAATAAGTTGGTTGAACTTGTCTCAAAGTTTCGACCGAGCAATAGCTGGAATATACATCTCCTGGAAGATTCTAGAGAACTCTTTCTAAGTGACTCGGTCATGTCCGAGCCATCTCTCCTCAGATAGTCACCAATGATGTGCATTTCCTATCAGCTGCATCCTGGCGGCAGTCATCCAACGCTCCCTTGGAAGCTCAGCTGCTTCCAATTGATGTAGAGTATTTGTGAGCCACTCATGAACTTAAGTGCGCTCCTCCTTGCCTGAAAAGGTACTGTGCTTCAGTTGGCAGAAAATAGTAATAGATCCCGTCGATGGTCGTCTAGCTGGTGGGTTCGCCTACTCCAGTACGGTTACTAGGATATTCCACAAGTTCTCCGCCTCGTGACGCTGAGTCTCTTGTTGAACCTTCTGTTGGGCTTGCATTATTGTATAGAACATTTGAAACATCTGCTGTCCGTCCATAGCCTGTCCTGGCGGGAAAATGGGCATTTGTGGAGTAAACTGCGGCGGTGGTGGAATATCGTCACGCCGAAATCTTGAGGTATGCTGGCCTGCTTGACTGCTTTGTTGAGCTGATTGACCTCCGCCTACTGGTGTCACCCCATCGTCATAGGTGACCACAGCACCTTGTGGTGTACCTACGGGAGTCTTGTCGCCGGCTTGTGGGTCCATTACTGTGCATTGAAAGTAAACTATGATAAATGTATAAGGAATCAAGACATGATGTAAATCAAGAATTTAATACGAATTCGATTTGGAGGTCAAGAACATGTCAATAAGTGGATGAGATCCTATAACTTATACTATCATAATCGTAGGCTTTCTCAGTTCCTTAGTTAAAACCAAAGCAATATAGTCGTAAGACCTGTATGGGCTACCACAAAAACCATGTCACGCCCCAGTCCCAAAATACTGAGGGACTAGACACGTGGCAATGGCCAGCAGCACACGCCAATGGACAAACCCAATTTAATGGACCCATTAGAGTATACTTAAGTTGTAAAACAATAATACAGTGGTCTACGATATATGTCAAATGAATAAAACTAATCTCATCCACAACAGATAAATCAATATCAAAATATCAACATATAAACCAACATCAAGTCCCAAATGAAATATATTGGGGAATAACCTGATAATGTGTTTGATACAGCAGTTCAATATACAGGAAATAAAAGAGTCTAACAACAGCAAAGACTGAGTATAGAATAAGCAGATACTCAGGAGAAATCCTCGGCCATCACCTCGTACTCTAGTAACGGTACTGCTTCTGCTTCTGCTTCTGCATCTGCTCCTGTCCCGTATACATCGGGATAGATCTCCTCTGCTACGCCTGGGGACATAATCCGAATTCAGGTCCTCAGGCGACATAGCAAGGTACAAGAATAACTCAAGCCAAAATAAATATAGTATAATAATAAATGAATCAATTAGGTAAACTATGTAACCAGCTATGTGATATGCAAGTTAGAGCATCACTAGTACTCAGGCTGAGACCACTACAAGCTCTGTGTCGGGGAGCCTGTAGCAGTAATATCACGTAATGTGCCTAGCTCTGTTGTAGAGTCTACGGTCTCACAATAATAAATATACATATAAAATTAGCCTGTAGACTGCGTGTCTCTCCCCACCCAATGTAATCACACGTCTCATGTCCATGACGTCTCATATCCATGTCACGTAAGATCATGACCTCTAACTGATGCAGCAAGTCATAATGATAGCTAAGCATATATAATATCTATGTCACGAATCTTGTAACCTATACAGAATTACTATGAATATCTCAGGAAGATTATGTCTCATGAATAGTGTTAGGTGTCCTATGGTATGACGTACTTGATAATGCAAGCACGAAAATGTATAGGGTCGCAATATCAATCTCTAGGTGACGTTACACAACTCCGCGTACGGCGTTGACACCCGAATCTTATTCAGACGCTAAGCAATGTCACACGGTCTTAGGTTGAACAGATACATCATATAAATAAATTAAGGGAATAATATAAAGCAAGTACTGCAAGATTGGCAAGGTATACTTGCTTGGGGTTTGAACTCCAACAGTTGCTCCGGTAACAGCAAGATCTTTCGGTACTCCTCCGGGTGCTGAAATAAATATTACCATCATTCTCAGAAGATATGAAATATCTAGGGTTGACTACCCATAAGTCCAATTTGCACACAGGGGCAAAATTGACAGTTTCTGGTCAAAGCGGGGTCCACATGTGTCCAACTTCGCACGAAAAAATGTGCCAGAGACAAATTTCTCCAAATTCATTAAACTTAGTGTCTACAAGTCCATAACGACGGTACGAACCCAACAGACTGTCCAGAAATGGATTCCGATGAGCCGATCACAAAATCGCCCATCAAGTGGAGCTATGGGGCCCACGATACAGGGTTTTATCAACGTTCTCAGAATCGAACCAAACTTGGGTCACAGGACCAGCGTAACGTTACGATTTCGATGGCGCAAGTTTCGTTGTGAAACGACGAGTACACATAAAGTTACAACGAGTTTCAGAACAGGCCCGATACGGGGTATTTTTGACGGATACGCATTGATTCCGGTTTGCAAGCACATCCAAATCAACTTCCGCAAAATCTTATACGTCCGTATTGAAGATGCACACCTTTTGGTAAAGGTCGCACACGACCAAGTCGCCTCGTTTAGCGGGACGTACCCCGTTTCGAGAAATTTTGGGTTTTAAAGACCAAGTTTTTGGTCAATTTTACCCGCGAATAAAACACAGCACACAGCAAATTAAAATAAACTAATTATAGAGTCTAAATCTTGATTATGTTTTCTAATTTACAGTTTAAACAGAATCTAAAATATTTGAACCGGTTGGGAGAAAAATGGCCGTGAACCTGGGGCTCTGGGACATTTCTAAAGTACAGAATTTTGTGTTTTTTTTTCCTATTTTGCGTCGCATTTTGCGACTGACACAAGGCACGATACCCCGAACTAACTGTACGGGATTTTGAGAGGGTCAAGTGGTCTTCGCATAGGATTCGACAGAAGTAAATTTGGATCAATACACAAGGAGATACGAGAGCTAGAAGAAGGGTACCTTGATGTTGTTCGAAACTGGACAATTACGCGACGATGTTGGCGGTCATTTTTCGGCAGCGTGCGACGGCGTACGATGGAGGGCGGGGGCCAGAGTTGGATGCCTGGGATAGGGGAGTGAGGGGGAGTGGTTGGTTGTGTGAGAGGAGGGAGGGGGTCGTTCTTTGAAGGAGAAGATGGGGGGGTGACCGCGAATTGGGGGGTTCGTGGGGTGTCTGTGCTAGTGTGGGCGGGTTGCGGGTAGCGGGCTAGCGGGTCGGCAGTTAGTGGGTCTGGATCTGACCCGCTGGCAGGTTGGGTTCGGTTCTACTCGGTTTAGCCCGGTTCGGTTCAGTCTGCTCGGTTTAGCCCGGTTCGGTTTGGTTTAATGCTGGTTTAATTAAAAAAAAGGGTTTTAGCCATTTAAAAATAGTTTTTGAGCCCAATAAATTCCAAAAAAATTACACATCCAATAATTAATAATACACCAAAAAATATAATTTTTGTAATATTATAATACTTAATTTGATACATAAAAATATAATTTCTTTAAAGAACATTAATAAAAAATTAAAAAATTTAGAAAAATCCCAAAAAGTATGTTTTAAAAATTCTAGAAAAATTTGGGTGTTTACACAAATTCAGCTAGCAATGTTGGCAGAAATTGGCCATGTGGGGCCCGCGAGTTGATTTGGGTGGTTGGCTTTGGTTTGGTTGATTTGGTTTGGTTTGTTTGGTTTATTTTATTAGTTTGTTTTAGTTAGTTATATTTTATTTTTTTATTTAGTTTAGTTTTGGAATTTGATTTAAGAAAATATATTTTAACAAAATAAAAATAAAATTAATTAATTGTAAAGAAATATTTAGAAATATTTTTTTTTGCACATGTCCACTATTTTTGCCTCACGTAATTAAAACAATTAATTTAAATTTTTTCATAATTTTTTTTGGAGGTCGAAATATCGTTTTAAATCCGTGGGCCCCCACACCCAATATAAATTAATTTTGCTACAGTAAATTTTAAATATTCAAAATTAAAATGATCGAAACTAAAATTTGGAGGTCAAAATATCATTATTTTGTGATTCTAAATATTTTTGAAGTCTGTCAAACGGTGAAACGGTTTATCCCGTAGTACTTTTCGATACAGTCATTTTGGCACAAACTGGACCCTGTTTCGATCTCTCAGTCAAAAGTTATGATACTTTAAAGTTTTATATTTTATATTTTTGCCTGTAACATGTGCGTCTTGCTTCGGATAAATTTTTTTCTACACGATTTGTGTTATTCTCGTCGAAAACATATAAATCGACTTATTGTTTAACAAAAAACGATTTCAAAACAAATAGTTATGGCCGCTCGAAGTCAGCTCGACGGTAGACGTAATATTCTTATGGCAGATTTTTATTATTATTATTATTTTTAACGTCTGTTAATGGCAAAAAAAATAACGATAGGAATATAATATTAAAAAATATAAACGCTCAAAGGACGTTTTGATATTTTTTTCATAATTTTTTAAACTTTGATGCTTTAGATGAAATTTATACTAAATTTGATGCTTTGGATGCAAATTTTCAAAATATATTTTTCTTTATAATTAATTTATTTTAATTTTATTTAGTTAAAATAAATTTTCTTAAATCTATTTACAAAACAAAACTAAATAAATAAAACCAAAACATAATTAATTAAACCAAACTATTAAAACAAACCAAACCAACCAAACAAAACCAAACAAAAACAACACAACCGAACCCGTGGACCCCCTCACATCCAATTTCTGCCAACTATGTTGGCTGAAATAGGCCCCTCACCAATTTCAGGCAACAGCGTTGGCAGAAATTGGCTTATGGGTACACTTTAAATTTTAAAAAAAAATTTCTGCCTACGTGTACGTCTGTTGTGTTTTTTGCCAACACTGTTGGCGGACTCTGTCTATATATCAAAATTTTACAAACTTGTTTCGTTTGAATAAATTTTCTATAAATATATTTCACCATAGTAAATTTTCTGATATATATATATATATATATAAAGAGAGAAGAATAATAAAATGCATTTCCTATTTGTTTGTTCTCGTTTAACTCTACACAGTCTTAGTCACGTCAACATCGCCGTTGAAGGAAGATGGTACGGGTTACAAGGATTCCGTTGATGAATCTTGTAGGAGAGTAAGACTTTGATACAGTCAGCTATATCAAAGTTTTGATACGGATTACAAGGATTCCAACATCTAGACGTTGCTCTATCTCTTATTTGTTCATTATGAAGCGAATGAGAAGGTCAGTAAATAAATAAAAAATAAAAAAAATATTGAGTTGTATTTTAATTTATTTATCAATATTCAAGATACATCATATATGATTCATGTGTTGGTAATTGGATTTTTGACAGGTTGTTTCAGATTTATATCATTTATTAAAAACTTAATAAAAGAATTATTGACATATATATATATATATATATATATATATATATATATATATATATATATAACGATAACCCTTCTTTATACTTCTCTTTCACTTTGTTATGTAGATTTTAACTCTACCAACATATATTGCTTGCTTGTTTAAATATTTTTTCTAAAGTTTTGGACTAATAATAATGAAGCCATACTCAAAGGTGCAATTACTTCATTCGAGAGCGAAGGCTCACCATTGGAAAATAGGGCTTAGCTCTAAAATTAGTCCTCATTCTTAACAAGAGGAAAAGGAGGAGAGACCGTATTATCGAGGGTGATTGCAAATGCTTAATTGATGTTATATACTCGAAATATTCAAACATTCTATGGCGCTCTCAGCATATCATAGATGATGGCCGTGAAGCTATTCTAGGCGGAATTGGCATTTCATTTGGTTTCATTCCCTATGGCTAATGTAGCAGCTCATAAATTGGTTGCGTATTCTTTAAATTCTAACATCCCAGCTTCAACCTTGTATGAAGTTACACCAACTTGTATCAGCTCTCATATCTTGTCAGATATGCAGCACTCATATACTGATCAAGCTTAATGATATTTGTTTCTTTAAAAAAAATTATTATTAATAATAATAATAATAATAATAATAATAATATTAATAATAATAATAATAATAATAAAGACATGCTTACATAGAGTTGCATGTGAATCCAGTAACTTCTACTAGAGTAATTCCTGTCTGGCAATTGAAAAATAGAAAGAAAATTAGATAAGCAGTGGGAACTCTAAACATGGGGTTATTTATACTAATCCCTACTATATTTTTGTTTTATTAAACAGAACTCTTTTACTTTGAAAATAATTATAGAGAATACGGGAAGTCCGTTTAAAAATAAAAAACATAGGAAATGTTAGCGTAAATAATCCATAAACATTTTACTACATTCAAGCCATTGAAGCTGAGTGAGAATCTCAATTAAGAGGGTTCTTCAAATAACGGAGGCCATTATCTCGAAGTAGCTCTTCAAAGTCATCACTGGTTTATTAGTTCTCAATATGGGATGATGGAGGCTGTCAGCTGATAAGATCATAGAGTTTTTCCGGACGACTTATGATCAGTATTCGGGGGACGGAATTGTTGACTCACTGAAGGAAAATGCACTCTTAACTCTACTGTTTTGTCGAGAGTCTCCTCATGTTTCTTCAGAGAAACCTCTCATTTTGTGGTTAATGATATCTTTAGCACTGCTTTATTGGTATATTACGATTTTACTATAACAAGTACAAGGCATTTATCCCACAAAATTTGGGATTGGCTATTTAAATTCTTCTCGTCCATTCAGCTTTGGTAAGGTACATGCTAACTCTCTATAGCATTACCAAAAATCATATCCTATGTTTAGTGGTCGCCGATTCATGCCCTACGTCCATTGATTGTTCTTCTAATTGATCTGCATATTTCTCTTCCTCTTTTAACGTAGGACCCTATGATCATCAAATTGGTTAATTATAGTTAGAACTCTATGCGTAAATTACTTTCTATACCCAAGCTCCATTTATGCATGCTATATATATATATATATATATATATATATATATATATATATATATATATATATATATAATCCCCAGCATTTCTATACTTAAAAACAAACCACCTGAGTGTTGATACATTCCGAAGAAGGAAAGGTAGTTATCGATCGATCAGAATATATATAATGGCTGCAGCAATTCGTGCATGGTTGATTCTAGTACTTGTAGCATTTGCGTACTTTGCTATTGTTGCAACTGGTGCTAAGGTCATCGACTACGGTGCAATTCGTAGGGGAGATCATATTTCTTGCAGTAAGAGGGGGAACGGAGAAAAAGAAGCGAATTGCCGCCCCAACGGGAACAAGGCGTTGCCGCCTTATCCTGGTAGAGGCTGCTCGAAGGCCGACAAATGCAGGAGCGAGATCGAAAATTGATTTTCTGACTTTGTGACAACCACGAGCTAGCATTTCTGATTTGCCTATGATGCAGCACCTTCATTTCTATTTTTTATTCTTACTACACATTTAGGGATGGAACAATACTCATTGCTTGCAAATGTGCAACCATGGAAGTATTCTTTTTTTTCTTTTCTAATTTTTGGTTTTCTTATTTGGTTTTGATTATTTGAAGCAACAAATTCAAATGTAAACATGTATACTCTTCAACAAAAATTGGTTGTGTAGCAACACAACCAATATATTCAATACAATATGTCACTTTACTTTTTTTTCTTTTATGCATCTTCTTAAACCAAATCTTACTCCTTTTTCCCTATAACCTAACCTTTTGTGAATGTAATTACACGATATGTATCATCAGAAGTTTGTGATGCACCAGACAACCCATTCATGCATTAAAAGATTATCAATATTTTACCACTGTTTATATACGGTTGTTATAGATTAATTCATCACTGCCATTCCTACGACTAGGACTCACCATCACTATTCTATCCCACATAGCTATAACGTTAATAACTGTCAAAAAAGAAAAAGAAGAAAGAACAGAAGACTACCTCTCACTCGAAGGCAAGAAGTTATCGGATATTTTGGAAGTTGTGTTTGTGTTCGAGACTCTATTCATGCGAAAAAATGGACTCAACACTAATTAGATGAAAATGCCAACTTTAATGAACTCGGCTTTCAATATCTTATCATAAAGGACGTTGTAAGAGGCGAAGAATAAGAAGCGGCAAAGTCATTAAGTGTTAGATCCATTTCTCTAAAAATTAAAATTTTGATAGTAACCGCTAACAAATTAAACATTACTGGACATGACGATTGAAGACTGAAGACTAAATATGGGTAAAGTGCAAATACAACCTCCTTAGATTTTCAACTTTCGCAAAATAAGACTCCCAAAATTTTTTGCTCAATTTGACAACAAATGGTTTGATATTCAGATCAAAAGACCATCTCCTATTAAAAAATACCGTTATTTATAATTTAAAAATAAAATAAAATATGAAAACCCTAAACTATCCTTCCCCTTCCACTCACCCCCCTCCCGCTCCCCCTCCTAGCCCCCTCCCCCCCATCCCCGTCCCACCGGCTCACCCACCCCTCCCCTCCCTACCCCTCCTCCGTGCCTCCCCCTCCCCCACCGACCCACGCCACCTCCCCCCTCCTCCATCTCCTCCCCCTCCTCCCCTGCGCCCCCCCCTCCTCCCCGCCTATCCCGCCTCCTCCTCCCCCTTGATCCCTCCTCCTACGCCTCCCTCCCTCCTTCCTCTCCTTCCTCTCCTCCCCTTCCGCCAACTCCTCCCTCCTCCTCCTCCTCCTCCTTGCCTACCCCGCCTCCTCCTCCCCCTCTTACTACAAAAATACTATAAAATAGTGACGGATGGCATTCCGTCGCTGGTATAGCGATGGAAGATCGGCGGCATAGCAACTAATGTATATATATAATAAATATGTATTAATTTTTATCGCTATTTCATCGTTGTGGTGTCGATTTTATCTCAGCGACGAAAAATTTTATAGCTGCCAAATGTTATATTTTAATGTTCCAGTTTCATTTTCATTTTTATTCCCCCCCAACAAACATTATCTCTCTCTCTCTCTCTCTCTCTCTCTCTCACCCCTGACCTCGACCCCTCCTCCTCCTTTGACGTCCGGCTCCCTCTCCTCTTCATCCTCCTCCGGTGCCTGACCCACCTTCCACCTCCCTCTTCCGGCGACCCCTCCTTCATCCCTCCCCCGAGCGACCCCCTCCTTCGCGGTGACCCCCTCCCTCCCTTACTCCGGTGACTCCCACCTCCTTCCTCCGGCGACCCCCTCCCTCATCCCTCCCCCGACCGACCCCCTCCTTCATGGCGACCCCCTCCCTCCTCCGACGATACCCTCCCTCTTCTCTTCATCCAACAAACATTATCTTTATCTCTCTCTCTCTCTCTCTCTCTATCTCTCTCTCTCTCTCTCTCTCTCTTTTTCCTCTCTCACCCCTGACCTCGACCCCTCCTCCTCCTTTGACGTCCGGCTCCCTCTCCTCTTCATCCTCCTCCGGTGCCTGACCCACCTTCCACCTCCCTCTTCCGGCGACCCCTCCTTCATCCCTCCCCCGAGCGACCCCCTCCTTCGCGGTGACCCCCTCCCTCCCTTACTCCGGCGACCCCTCCTGTGACTCCCACCTCCTTCCTCCGGCGACCCCCTCCCTCATCCCTTCCCCGACCGACCCACTCCTTCACAGCGACCTCCTCCCTCCTCCGGCGATACCCTCCCTCTTCCCCTACCCTCCTCCTCCGTGGGCTCCCTCCCTACGTGACCCCCTCATCCTCCAGTGCCCTCCTCCTCCGGCTGCTCAGTAAACCCTAACACCTCCTTCATTTTATTTTTTTGTTTTATATTTTGCATTTAAGTTTATTTTTAGGTTTAAGGTTGAAAAATAATTTTGGGTAATATTTTTAGGTTTAAGTTTGAATGTGAATTTGGTTAATATTGAAAGCATAGTTTGCAGTATACGGTTTGGCATATCTTGATACCCGGCACCAATGAGTGTCAAGGAAGTATGATACCGATCGATACTCGATACAGATACCAATGAGTGTCGAATCCTTATTATGCTAAGGCATGTATCGGCATCTTAATAATGTATTATTAAGCCTAAACCCATTATATCCCAAAATTATAATAGGCTAATTGTATTTAATATAAAGGTTTGACTATAGTTACGTAGCTCAAGTTCAACTTGGACTAATGCTTTAAATTCAAAACTTGAGTCTAAGTCCAAAACAATTACACCTATATTTTTTTTATTCTTATAATAACCCACACTCAACAGGTTTAGAACTAGCCCAAAGTCTAATTTAATTTATTTTATTCATTCCTGGGCCAAATCAATTTTTGGCCCATTATATTTATATTACTACATTCTCTTAAATTAGAATAGACCGACACCCGATACCGATACTAATGACTGTCGAATCTTTATTATGAAAGCATAGTTTGCAGTATCGGCCAATATCGATACGGTTTTGCGTGTCCCGATACGATATCGACCGATACCCGATACCGATACTAATGAGTGTCGAATTAAATTGAACATAAAGGGGGTATGCATGAGAAAAAACTTTGTATCTTATCCTAACTCATTTTTTATCTTATCCATATTGTTTTAATATATATGGTACATGCAGAATCAATGAGTCAATACTTAGTTGACCGATCATGGATGTACAATTGGCAATATGAGAGTATGATTGGTTTGATAGATGATTTCAGGGCGGACATTGAAGAATTTCTCAAATACACCAATAGTCTACCTTATTTCATGGATGGGAGGCTAATCAAGTGTCATTGTGTCAAATATCATAATATAACATTCAAAGAGGTGGATCTCATGAGGGAGCATCTCTACAAGAAGGGTTTTGTACCGAATTATAAGGAGTCGACGGCTCAAGGAGAACCTTTGACTCCTCAATATTATTCTTCCTTCAATATGGAGGTAGAAGAGTCCAATATTGGAGATAACTTTGAATATCGACCACGAAACCTTGTCACGACCCGCACCTTGAATTTGAGCATGAGTCGTGGGTACATCCAACCTATGCCCCAGCATCGGTGGTAGAACGCTGTCTAGATCTCAAAAGTACTAATTATAATTCATAAAATAACCTGTCAATGATCTCAACTCCATAAGGAGGACAATAAATATGCATATGATCATCACTTCATAATGTACTCAATCACAATAACTATAGGAAGTAAATGGCACGATAAGATGTAAAAGATAAGAAAGATCTGACATAAGTCTAGAATATAACTCAAATAACAATAATAAGTCAAGAGTCTAACTGACTCAACATAAATAAGTCTCAACATAAATACACCAAGTCTCACAGTTTAGAACAATCCAATACATAATAAATTAGACAAGAAAATGTCTAAACGACTGCGGGTGGTGTCTTCTCTAAGGAGAGTGGCTCCTCTGGAATCTTTGGGATGTAGTCTTCATCTACTCCTGGACCATAGTGGGTAGGACAAAAAATTTCAAGATCCTCTGAAAATGTTATCCAGTCATGATTGTAGCGAAGCACAAACACTAACAGCAGTTTCAATTATATTAAAAAAACTATAAAATAGTGTAAGAAAAATACATGAAGAAGAAATATTAAAAAATAAGGAATACTGGATAGACATGTAATCAGCATATAGAACTAACTAGCAATGAACAGATATATGATAATTTTAAAAATGAGTGAACTGGAATAAAAGAATAGGAATTCTAGCTAAGTGTTATGAAATATCAGTTTGCTATGTGATCGGCTTGGCACTAGATCAGGCTTGTTATATATGATTGTCTATGATACATGTGAGGTCAGGCTAACCATCTTGTTAGCTATGATGCGAGCAATAGTCAGGCTAGTCATATATAACAGGCTATGAGGCATGTAAATGATCAGGCTACACCCTACGTGATATATGGGGTGAGCGATGATGCATGTAAAGTGGGGTATGATCACATAATCTTGCTACGTCCCCAGCTAGTATGATGGATTCCAATCACGACTCCTCATGACTAGTATCTATAATACTAGCCTGTGTATCTGATGTGTCAGAATCAAGTATACACTACAGCTAGAATTATAGTAATAATCAAAATAATAAAAACTGTCAAAGAATGTACTCGTCTGTGGTCCTGAGCAATGTATGAGGATCGATGTCCAAGATGGAATCACAAAGACCTAAATATCAAAATAATGTTATTTGGTGTTTTAGAAGGACAATATCATCAACTATGTTGAAATACAATTATTAGGCTAAAACTAGGTCTTTGATAGGCTAACTATGTCATTACCTTGCTACTCTAGGGTTTCTAACTCATACTAGGTCAATATCTTAACTTATAATAGTTATCACTACTAAGTAAGTTAATAATAGCTATACTAAGTACAGATAATATATATATATATATATATATATATATATATATATATATATATATATATATATATATATATATATATATATATATATATATATATATATATATATATATATATATATATATATATATATATATATATAGCTCATAGGTATTGGTATTAAGTTAAAACCTAACTCTAATATCACATCTTGACTGAACCTCAACCCTCTACTAATATCAAGTAATTGAATAACTAACATGTAGCTAATTAACTAACTGACTTAACATATATTAATCTAATACTAAGTGAAATACTTACTGATAACCTTATATTAACTAATATATTACGTATAGCTGTTAAAGATTACCAATACACTAGTCTACTAACATTACTTAACATTTAATAGGCTAACTAATATTTGAATTCAACTTCTTACTATACACTAACTAATCTCTATATAACTAATGGATTAACATCTAATATCTGACACTATACCTCAACTATCAACAGTAATAACCCTCAACTGAACATCTGCTACCCCTGATACTCAAAGATATTACCTAATTGACTTGGCATAAGACTTACATGTACAATCACTTACCTGACAGCTGATACTCCTAACCATTGCAATCTTGCGAACACCTATACAACTAATTTATATCAACCCTCTTATCCTAGATGATTGCTTGCTATTTGCATCACAAAACCCACTACCAAAATATGAAGAAATAGCGACATGTTTAGCGATGTCATATTAAAACATTGTTAATATTAAAGATTTGAGCGACTACAAAAATAAACGTCGCTATACGTCGTTGTTGGCAACATATATCGACGTTTAGCGACTGTAATTTAGTTTTTAAAAATAATAGTCAAGCTTCTTTAAGGTCGCTAAACGTCGCTGAGTTATTTTATTTAGCGACATTTAGCGATGTATTTAGCGACGTTAGTTTCTTCGATTTTTAGCGACATTTTTAGCGATATCTATAACGTCGCAAACTTGATAATAAGCGACGTCATAAGTTGACGTTGCTAAACGTCACTAAAACTTTTAATATAGGTTACGATTTCCCCCCTTCTGTCAAAATCTTCTCCTAAAATTTTAAAAACTCCCCCTCCCCCCCCCCCTCTCCAGTGAAGTGCCCCCTCCGACGTCCTCCACAGCCTCCAACTCCGGCACCCCCCCTCCGGCGTCCTCCATAGCCCCCTACTCCGGCGGCTCCCCGAGTGCTCCCCCACAACCCCCCACCGGCTCCCCCACAGCCCCCTCTGGCGGACCTCGGGATTCTCCTCCTCCTCCTCTAGGTAAACCCTAACCCAATCTCTCTCTCTCTCTCACACACACACACACACACAGATGCACACGACATAAAATTGACACAGACACAGCACACACTGATACAGACACGACATAGACTGACACAGAGGGTGTAAACCCTAACCCTAACCCTAACCCGATCTCTTTCTCTCTCTCTTACAGATGCAGACACGACACACACACTAACACAAAGATGACACAGACACTGTCACAGAGGGTGTATACCCTAACCCTAACCCTAACCCTCTCTCTCTCTCTCTCTCTCTCTCTGACACGATACAGACACGACACAGACACTGTCACAGAGAGTGTAAACCCTAACCTTAACCCTATCTCTCCCTCTCTCTCTTTTCAGCTGAATCGAAGTAATAGCTAGTTTTTTCATAATTGAACATTATACTTTTCACAAAGACAATTTCATACATCGGGTAAAGACATTTTTTATGTTTTCCAGGTGACTAGAACATATGTTTGTGTACTAGATGACTGTCTTTTACATGCTTATTAATCAAAGAAACATGTGGTAATGTGCTATTTTTCTTCAAAAATAAACAAAATACAAATTAGCAAATGTTGTAGTTACGTCATCAGCAGAAAGTACCAATTTGGCTATTTTCTGACCTTAGCAGATCAAATATGTCATTACTTTTTCTGGTGCTTTCTTTAGTTACAAGTTGAATGCATCCACAAGCTCAATTTCTGTTAAAAACTCTTAACACTGCCATAAGATAGTTAAATAAGCATTACTTTGAAGTCCTAGATTTTATGACTAATCTAAGAACATAATTAGAAGACTTGATCAGGTGACCACTTAATTACATAAAACAAAAATTATTGTGGGCCTTATCAGGTGACATCTTAATTATATAAAATAGAAATTATTAGGTGAACATGGATGATCATTCATTTTATGACATGATCACTCAATAATGGCATGTGGGTCATATCGAAAAGAAAAAAAGAGATGATAGGACCCACATGTCATTAATCAATCATCAGGTCCATAGAATAAATGATGGACCTGGTACACCTAAATTATTCCATAAAACATGATCCCTTGGCATGATTCCTGCATGATCTTTGTTGTACCAGGATAATTGATAACTATTTTATATCATCTTTTATGCAAAGGATTAGAACTTCTCTCTCGAATATTTATACAAGTCAAATGATTAAATATATGTTGGTGTAAAGATTTTTGATTTTTTATGCAGAAAACTTTTATAAATTGATTCATTATTAGGGGTTAAATATGAGTACCTATTGCATCAGTTGTATCCAGTCCACTAAACTTTAGAAATAATACTTCAGAACATGCACTTTTAACTTCTAATTTTCTAAGAACAGTGGGCAAAAACTTTATGTTTAGGAAAATGGCCTACGTTGTAGTTAGGTCAGCAGAAAGGTCCAGATTGGTGTTAGCTTTGCCTTCCCTGGTCAAACTGCAGTCGTAACTTTCTGATTTCATTTTTGGTGTTCTAAGTTGAACTCGGAATCCACAATTTCCATCTCAGATAAAACTGCAACATTACCATATGATAATGAAAGAAATATTATTTTGAAAAGCTTGCCAAGCTTATTCAGATCCGAAGTTGATGTAAAAATTTATTGTTATAGTAACTTATTTGGTAATCGAAAGTGGAATATGCTAGCTTGAAAATTTTGAGGAAAAGTTGTAATCGAAAGTGGAATGTGCTAGTTTGAAAATTTTTCCTTACAAATATTGATATCTAATGCAATAATCTCTAGTAGGAATCTAAACAGTCTAGGGTTCAGGTTCTAGTTATAGTAACTTAATTGGTAAGGCTTGCTCCTATAAATGACTTGCTCCTATAAATGTACCAAGGCTTGACATGTTTTAAAAATATGAGTAAATACCAAAAAACCATATAGTCATTTGGTAAGTTTAAGAGAATACCCTTGTTGTTGGTTCTTCACATAGTACCCCCCTCCTGTCAGATTTAATTGATTTATTTCACTTGGAGCGCACGTGCCTCACACATGACACTTCCAAATGATGAAAATTACAACTAACTGATACTAACTATAATATTATACCACTATCAGGACACGTGGACATACACTAATGACTGCTACTAACTATAATAGTATACCACTAACTTAACTAACTGTTAACTCGTATCATTTATAACTATCTAACGAATATTACAACTAACTGATATACTAACTGATGCATAACCAAGTGCACATTCCTCATAGTTCAGTCACCCCCTTAATCCACGCTTCCCCCTGTAGACCTCAACATTCATACTAACACATGTGTGTCATCAGCTCACACACACACTTAGATACCACCCTCTATATTGTGCGTTATCACACACCCCACTTACAATCATAGGATCAATGCTACTGTGGTTTCATAACTTATACCCCCCCACTTCATATATCGCTCCATCTCACTTCACTAACACCGAATTTTGTACTATATTTTTAATGTGGAACGTAACATCTATTTTAACTATATGGATATATATATTTATATCTGTTATTAATTATATTATTTGTTTCCATCTATCTTACCAGATGGCACCCATGACCCGAGTACGTGTATGTCGCTTAAAAGAGGCACCTCCTACTGTTAAGGAAAAAGTGAATGTTAAGGAGGAAGAGACTCCTACTATTAAATTGGAAGCGGTTGTTAAGGAGGAAGTGAAAACTTCTACTGTTAAGGAGGAAGTGGTGCCTCCTACTGTTGGGCAGGCACCAGCTGAGAATGGGAGTTCCAGTCACCCAGCACCTATAGCGGAGATTGATGGAGTAGACGCTGCTTATACGAAGTATCTGAGAGACTGGGTTCTGCCCCAGCGTATTAGATTTTCTTGAGAGATTGAGAAATTGGATAAGACTTATGGTGTAACTGTAATACTTTTATTGTGGCTATTATGTGACTATGATACTTTTATATTGTGCTTTTTGTGTGACTGTGATACTTTTATTTTGTGTTTATTGTGTGACTGTAATATTTTATATACTTTAATTTTGTGTTTACCGGTATTGAGTGTTCCACCAAAGGGGTCAGCGAACCCAGGGAATTCAACGAAGGGTTGCTCTGGGTCTATTTATATAAATTAGGAATTCATAAACTGCAGGAAGATTGGTTTGGAAACCATTTTACATTCATTTTTTTCTCTAAAAATTTAGCAATATTTAGCGTCGTTTAGCAACGTTTAAATACGTCGCTGAATACATTGCTAAATACGTCGTTAAACAAAAAAAATTGAGCGACGTTTAGAGACAAAAAATACGTCGCTAATTTAGCGACGTTGAGTCGCTAAACGTCACTAATAAGAAAAATATTAATGACGCAAATACGTCACTAGAAAACGTCGCTATAGCGATATTTTTTCTATCAACGACTAGCTTAAATGCGACTTTATTAAAACATCGCTAATTATGTCGCTAATTTTTTTAGCGACGTTTTTAGGCCATTTAGCGACGTTTCTAGGTGTCACTAATTTGAATTATTCTGGTAGTGACCCAATCCCTTTCTGTTATCTAACCACTTCATTACCTGATATTATGATACCAGGTGGCCATCAATCTTTATTTTTCACTTGCAGTACAAGGTCACTGCTCGGGCCCTCTTTACATGCCTATCTGCATTTGTTTTCGAGTGTACTACCATACTAAACCTCTATATCAGTACCCACTGATACAGCTATGTGCCCAAACTCCTCTTTTAAAGTTCACACAGTGATTGAACTAACTCTTATTAATATCATAAATACCACTAACCAATGTACAAAAAATTACTAACAACAGTAACATCTAATATGAATATAACTGAACTAATATCTATTACACATACAAATGAACACTATATATTACTGATCCACAACTGAAACCAACTAATCCTTAAACCAACCAAAGATGCACCTAATGTACCTGTTGTTGCTACAGATAGCTTAAACACCCAGATTCTAGCACAATACACTACACAAACTAGGATATATCACCCCCCATCTCCAACATGCTGAACTTTGGACCATTGCTCTGTCAGTGAATGCTTGACTTTGCTGTGCAGTTTAAAGGCCTGCAGGCAGTACATTGTTGTCAATAATCTCTCGAACTTAGCGGATACAACACACACCTGAAGTCACTATGGTTCCCAGGTTCTCACTGTCTCATACTAACTTCAGTCACAGTATTAGCACACACACACACACAGAAAGAAATTAGCCTATACACTAAGCCACATTGTTTCCCCTCTTCACCACTGTCAACACTGATGCATAAACAAATACCTAGTGTGCACTAATCTAGGATACTCATGATACACAACCAATCTTTATGCCAAAACCTTTAATAAACTATTAATCATACTAATACATATTAAATACATATTAAATATAAATATATATACGTAATATGATTTGTTGTTATAAAAAATAGGGGAAAACACCCATAAACACAAAACCCTAAATATGCATACAACACCATGAAGAAAATATCATAAAACCCTATAGAGACTCATTCTCTCCCCTTATGGCTATTCCTAAACCATGGGTGGGTTCCTAATGGCCAACAAATAAGTAAAATAGAATTTAAGGGACATATTTCATATTTTTACCTATTGGAATATGGATTCCCAATACAAACTTCTTCTTCTCCAAGGCTCCTTGTGACTTAAGCTTCTAGGCTTCTTTAGATGAGGGAATGAGAGGGTTTGGGGTTCTAAATTCTGAAATTTATGGGAGAAAGAAAGGGTTTTGGGGAAGAACTATTTATATGGTCTCATCTATGGAGAAGGAACAGAGATGACTTTAGAGCAGATAAATAGGAACTATCTTCGCCCCCGTTGAGACTGACATGAGACCAAGTTGGAAATAGCTAGATGGATTGTCGACTGTGATGGAAGATCTAATGTCAGCCCTTCACTTTGAAGGGTTTGGACATAGACATAATTGGACGAAGCGTAGTATCTTTTGGGACTTGCCTTATTGGAAGGACAATCTTATAAGACACAATCTTAATGTTATGTATATCAAAAAAAAAAATATTTGACAACATCTTTAATACGGTGATGGATATCAAGGAAAAAATAAAAGACAATTTCAAAGCAAGAAATAACTTGGAAATTATTTGCAGCCCTTCAGATTTGCACCTAAAATGAAGTACAAACGATAATTGGGTGAAGCCTCCAGCGCCATTTATATTGAGTAGGGAGGAAAAATTGATAATATGCAACTGGATTTCAAAGTTGAGATTTTCTAACGGCTACGTGTCAAATCTGGCAAGATGTATCGATCTCAACGAACGCAATATGACAGGGATGAAGAGTCATGATTGTCATATGTTTATGGAGAGGTTACTACCTATTAATCTGAAAGAGATGTTGCCTCATCAAGTATGGACTTCGTTGGCCAAATTATCTATACTCATTAGAGATTTGTGTTCAAGCAAGTTGACGGTACAACATTTAATAGAACTTGAGGAGAAGATTGTATTGACATTATGCAAGTTAGAAAGGGTGCTACTGCCCCTCCCCCAGTTTTATTTTTGATAGTATGGAGCATTTGCTGATTCATCTTGCATACGAAGCACATATCGGTGCTCTCGTCCATTATCGATGGATGTATCCATTTAAGAGGTATAAATTGATTAGTTTGTACTATTAATTTCTTTACTCATATAATTCTAATATTTAATATATTATCTATAGGTATCTACATCACCTAAAGAAGAAAGTGGGCAATAAGGCTCATGTAGAAGCTTCGATATGCGAAGCATATATTATTCAGGAGGTTTAAAACTTTTGCTCCATCTACTTTGATACTCATGTCAGAACAATCATAATAGAGCCCCAAGGAATGATGACAGTGGGGTTGATGAACCGAATAGTGTAATCCGTATTATCTTTAATGTGGGAGGCAAGACTACAACTGCAACTAAAGTACGGTAGTTGGAAGACGATGAGTTTGAAGTCGCTCATCGGTATATATTGTTAAATAGTGGTCTTGGGAAGATGCTAGATATTGAGAAGTAAGCGACACATCTTTGCTACATATTTTAATTAAGTATATGCTTGAAAAAAAGTGCTCTAACTATTCTTCTTACTATCATAGTACTTTTAGAGCTGAGATAAAAATGGAGAGACATACTATTAATGATGATGATCTTGCTAGAGAGGTTAATAAAAAATTTCTATCGTGGTTCCATAATTATGTACGGATCCTAAATATTAAGCATTCTAAATTTAGCATTCTGACCAATCTTTGTCTAATATTTATATGATACATGATATTTCAGGTTTTTCGTCCTAGTACAGGGTTATAGAACAAACGACTTCAAGCATTAACTATCGAACCAAGCAAGAGGACAAAGTGTTGGGATGGATACACCATTAATAGCTTCAAATTTAGAACCACTGATAAGCCTATTAATCAATCATTTGTCGATGAGGAGGCTAATTATACAAAAAATTATGGAGTATGTGTGAGGGTTCAATTTACAATGAGGATCTAGAATTCGACTATTACGGTGTACTAAGAGATATCGTAGAGCTGGAATACTCTTATGAGATAAAAATATATTGTTTAAATGTGATTGGTTTGACACAACACCCAAGCAAGGATGGAAATTTGCTGTATGCAAAGCTAAAGATAGAAAAAAAATATAAAGTTGGAGATCTAGCATACCAAGAGGATGAGGTGGTCATGCCTCAACCTACATATATGAGTTTGGTCGATGTTTATAGTATAGAGGTTGATGTTACCGTAGAGGATGATAGAGTTAATGAAGAGATTGACATAGAAGATTTACCTCATATAGAGGAGGACTCTGATATAGAGGTATCGAACGAAGAACAAGAATTGGAAGATGAAGGTGATAGTGAAAGTAAAAATAAAAATAAAGAATATGAAGACGATTCAAAAAATAATTCGGAAGACGATTCAAAAGATGAAGAAGATTAGTACGTACACACATATGCATTAACTTAGATTATGTATTTATTTAATAACACGATTATTATTTATTTCATCATCACACTAGTATTTATTTATTTTACCACACCATCCATTACTTTATGATGTCTTGATATCACTATTTTTATTTATTTTATAATATAATATATTATTTACTGTCAGATTTACCTATGGTGGGATGAGGACGAGGACGATCACGATGACATGTTCATAGAGGATCGTCTTTCCAGCATCCTCCAGCTACTCCGGATGCAGGTTGCACACGACCATCAGAGGACCAGTTCATAGATGTCAAGGATGGTTTATCCCTACCATATACTCGTTCATCGGTAGGGGAGCTACTCCATCTCCCGGGCTTCCCTCAGCTTCTACCCCTGCCACTACTCCTACGACTACTGCGACTATTAGTACATTGGCTACTCCACTAGTTGCTCATACTAGAGCAAATCCATATCTAGGACTTCTGGTGGAGCACGGAGTATATATCCGTCATCCAGGATTTGCAGACCCCCCTACTCTAACAGAGCGGCCAGCCAATATCGATCATCACGAGTTGTGGGCCGATGGAGCGACGTAAGTACTTATTGTCAATTCACATATTTATTTTTTATTTCTTTTTATTCTATTTGTATATTATTTAATTATTTTAAGTTCATCCCGACCAAGGCTGGCAATGATCTGGGGGACGTCATGTGGGTGAACTTCAGTGACATCCCGCTGGATCGACGCTTCATTTGGCTGGATATGTTGCGAGTATGTATAAGATTTTTATTTAGAATAATATATAATTTTAAGATTAAAATGCTAAAAAATATTTTTTGAATTTGTAGAAGAAGTACTGGTGGTCGAAACATAGAGAGTCTACGATCCGAAAGTGCTACAAGACCTTTGCCAGTAAAAGGTTCAGGGATATGATCAATGATCAGAAGGCGCTGGCGTCACATTCAGGGGATCTTCGCAAGAAGTGGCTCAAGGAGGAGTTCTGGGAGAAGATGAAGTAGAAGATGGATGCCCCAGCCTATAAGGTCAAGTGCAAGAAGGCAATAGCGTCCCGTGCTAAGGGTGGTCTCCACAAGGGTGGATCCATTCCGACCGTCAAGCATTTTCGACGGATGGTCAGTATTATAATTTTTTGCTAGATCAATTTTTTGTCATTCTTATTTTTTTATTAATTAATTACTTAATTTTTATAGTACGATGAGGCAATCAGAGCCGGGAAACCCCGAAGACCGTCGACTACCCTGCAATCTTCCAACGGACGCAAAAAAGGAAGAAGGATGGGAAGCTCGTAGATGAGCGGACAACAAAAGCATACGTAAGTTGTGTTTATAAAATTTTGTCAACAAAATTTAATTACATACTTTTAATAATTTAACTATATTTATTTACCCTAAAAATCTAACCTTAACTTCAATATTGTTACCTATGATATCCAAAAACCTTAACTCTAAACCTAACCTAGGATATTTAAACTTAACTCTAAACCTAACCTTAGTTATAGTCAACAAAAAAGATTAATCCTAACCTACGATATCTAAACCTATTTATATAAATAAATATAGGAGACATATGAGACGTTGGAGGGTGGGACTGAGACCAATATGTCGATTGAGAGAAATAACCGGTGGGTATAAGCTGTAGGAAGAGGAAAAGGTGGCAGCGTATACGGGACTAGATCGTTGGCATCCCAGCCGTCGGTTCTTTCCAGAGCTCCTCCGATGGCTCCTCCAGCTCCATCAGAGCCTGTTCCTCCTGGTGCTATGAGATTGGAGCAGATCACGATGACTCTGTTAGAGGTACAGATATAGGTTAGACAACTGACAGAGTCTCGTGATCCTACAGCTCCTGATCCTCCTGCAGCTCCTGCTCCTCCAGCTACTCCAGCTCCTACGATGGCACCTCAGGCTCCTTCTACTGCTCCTCCTGTCATTCCTGAGGATCTATAATAGATTATCACTGTGGTTATGGTGCATTACATGGCTACCCGATAGCCGCCACCGCCTCCGTCTTTACCGTCGACTTGATATGTATTTTTATTTTCTTGATAATTTGATAGTTTGTTGGATATATTTGTGTATGTAGAAGCATGAAATACGCTGGGGAATTATATGCGTATTATACAGTCAAAACCCCCAACATGCATGAAGTCCGCGTAAAGCAGCGCTTCAAGGCTGTGTGGCATAAAAACATGGCTTCAGAACTGCTCGCGTAAAACAGAGCTTCAGAGCTGTTTGGCATAAAGAAGAGCTTCAGAGCTGCCCGCGTAAAGTAGTGCTTCAAGGTTGTTTTGGCGTAAAAGGTTGCTACACCTCCCTACGACATAAAATACGTTTGTCTTTAATGCAACGTAAAGTCATACGAGGAACTCTTCGTATTCCTCAAATGAATCTGTCAGACAAAACAGTGAACCTGACCCATGACAAAAGTACTGCACGACGATCGAGAGGACGGCTTTGATGATGATTTTGCACAGAGACCCAGAATGTCGTTTAGTGACATATCCTTGATAAAAGTTGTTTTTACGCATTCAAGGAATACGCCGCCTATTCTACACAGGCAGAGATGAGTTTTTACGCTCAAGATGAGACGAAATCTGATGCCACGTTAAAAGCTGTTTCTCGTACAGAGTTCGAGGCATATCTCTGTATTAAATACACAAGATTTGGTTATATTCTTTATAATTTTGTCATGACTGTGAGGGCTAAAACTATGGCTAATACGCTCACATCACCATCCTTGCATTTTACGCCAACCAGGCTATTTTCAACTATAGGAGTACGCCGTATGCTATCTCCTCGAAATACGCCAACCATGCTATTTTCAACTATAGAAGTACACCATATGCTATCTCCTCGAAATACGCCAACTCAGGCTATATTTGCAAAGGTACGTGATAAGTCTATTTGGCTCAGAATACACTCAAGACCTCAGTCAGGAAGGATAATTGGCTATTTTTACGCTGGTTATCTATTATTCAAGCAGCATCAAGTTTTACGCAGAATTTGGCTTTTATGCCAACAAGGCAGAATTTGGCTTTTACGCCAACAAGACAGCTATTTGGCTTTTACGCCAACAAGACAGATATTTGGCTTTTACGCCAACAAGACAATTATTTGGCTTCTACGCCAACCATCTCTACACGAGGGGTCGTTACCTATGTGGCTTGCATGCCATGAACTTCAAGAAGCAGTTATACGCGTTATCTTATAATGGGACACGTGTCATACGCAGATTCAGAGGATCATTCGAACGTGGGTAGCAGTTATTATAACCGCCGCGTAAAATATGCAACTCTTTTCACAGTTTGGTTTCTACACCGATTGGACAGTTATTGTGACTGATCTTTATAAATAGAGACCTCTAGTCACAAGGTCGGGGAGGGGAGCAAGATCAGAGATCAATAGATCATAGAAAGAGAGCACAGACAGAGAGTGTTGATTGACAACTTTGGCAACGAGAATTTAATCCCTTCTGCAATCTTTGAAGCTTCTTCTTCTTCTACAGTACTTCTTCATCATCGTATGGTCCAAGGGACAAAGTGATCGACCGCAGATCAGACTCCTATAGCAATTTTTCTCCAGAATTATTTTTATTGTACTTAACATCCTCGTATAGGATTAATTGTACTCTTTTTTTTCTTGTTTGTAAACAAAGAAAGGGTTTCGTATAAACCTAGTTTTATTCTTTTGTTTATCATCAAATACAAGATGGCGACTCTACTGGTGACGACTTTCTCCTCTGATGAGAAGGCAATTGCTCAACACGATGCGGTATCCGTCGGATCGACGAAGAAGACTTTGGTCGTCCAATTCGGCCAATCTGCTTATGAAGCATGCTTCGTGCAGGGGGTAGCTCTCGTTCCCTCTCGGTCCAGAACAACAGGAAGCTGCGTAAAGTTTGGATGCCTAAGACGTCCTCTACCCTTCCTGCAAGCTCTCCTCCTATGATCAACAAGGTTGTGACAACACAGCCTACGCGCTCGGCGTGTAAAAATATGTCTCCCATTTATGACGTGGCAGAAAAAACTTTTGGCAATGCCTCAATGCCAATCCAGAAGTCTAGAATACGCCCTGCGCATAAAATCTCATCTCCCGTCTATGACATGGTACGACAAGTCACCTCGTTTAGCGGGACATACCCTATTTCGAGAAATTTTGGGTTTTAAACACCAAGTTTTTGGTCGATTTCACCCGCAAATAAAATACAGCACACAACAAATTAAAATAAACTAATTACAGAGTCTAAATCTCGGTTATATTGTCTAATTTACTATTAAAATAGAATCTAAAATATTTAAATAGGTTGGGAGAAAAATGGCCGTGAACATGGGGCTCTGGGACAGTTTCTAAAGTACAGAATTCTGTATTTTTTTTCGTATTTTGCGTCGAGTTTTGCGACTGACACAGGGCACGATACCCCAAACTAGTTTTACGGGATTTCGAGAGGGTCAAGTGGTCTTCGCATAGGATTCGACAGAAGTAAATTTGGATCAATACACAAGGAGATACGAGAGCTAAAAGAAGGGTACCTTGATGTTGTTCTAAACTGGACAATTACGCGGCGATGTTGGCGATCGTTTTCTGGCGGCGTGCGGCGTACGGCGGAGGGCGGCATGCAAAGTTGGATTCCAGGGATAGGGGAATGAGGGGGAGTGGTTGGTTGTGTGAGAGAAGGAGGGAGGGGGTCGTTCTTTGAAGGATAAGAGGGGGGGGACTACGAAATTAGGGGGTTCGTGGGGTGTCTGTGCGAGTGTGGGCGGGCTGCGGGTAGCGGGCTAGCGGGTCGGCGGGTAGCGTGTCCGGATCCGACCCACTGGGCGGTTGGGTCCGGTTCTGCTCGGTTTAGCCCGGTTTGGTTCAGTCTGCTCGGTTTAGCCCGGTTCGATTTGGTTTAAAGATGGTTTAATTAAAAAAAAAGGTTTTAGCCATTTAAAATTAGTTTTTGAGCCCAATAAATTCTAAAAAAATTACACAACATCCAATAATTAATAATACACCCAAAGATATAATTTTTGTAATATTTTAATACTTAATTTGATACATAAAAATATAATTTCTTTGAAGAACACTAATAAATAATTAAAAATTTAAAAAAAATCCTAAAAATTATTTTTTAAAAATTCTAGAAAAATTTGTGTGTTTACAATCTACCCACCTTACAAGGATTGCATCCTCGCATTCAAGAATTAACTACTAAGAATAACTAATCATGGTACCTATATGTAGTTCTTAGGTCATACCTGTATCTTCGAATAGGTGAGGATAACGCTGGCGTATGACATCCTCTCGTTCCCAAGTAGACTAGCAGGGGAAGTGATGTTTCCAAGCTACCCGGACCAATCTAATCGTCTAACCCTATAATATCTTCTCACTAATGTCAAGTATCCCAGCCAACTGTTCTTCATACCTCAAGCTAGGTCCCACTAAAATCTCAGAATGATCGACTACGTAACTTAGCTCAGCCACGTACCTCCTCAGCTGTGAGACATGGAATACATCATGCACTCCCTCTAAAGATGGGGGTAATGCAAGATGATACGCCACCTCATCAATACGCTCCAAAATATCAAATGGTATAATTTACCTCGGGCTCAGCTTGTCTCTGCTCCCAAATCGAATAGTACCTCGAGTGGGTGAGATCCTCAAGAATATATGTTCTCCTTCCTTGAACTACAACAGTCGGCGGTGTGCATCAGCCCAATTCCTTTGTCTGTCCTGAGTTGCACGAAGACGACTCTGAATTTGCTTCACCTTCTCAACTGTCTGCATCACTAACTCTAGACCATGTATCTTACGCTCACCAACGTCACTCTAACATATCGGTGATCTGCATTTTCTGCCGTACAATGCCTCGAAAGGTGCCATCTGGATGCTTGCTTGCTAGTTGTTATTGTAAGAGAACTCCACCAAGTGCAAATGGTCTTCCCAAGACCCTCCAAAGTCTAACATACACGACTTCAGCATATCCTCTAGGATCTGAATCGTGCGCTCTAACTGACCGTCTGTCTGTGGATGGTAAGCAGTATTGAACTTGAGTCGGGTGCCAAGAGTCTCCTTAATGCTTCGCCAAAAATGGGATATGAATCTTGAGTCACGATCTGACACAATACTAATCAACACTCCATGTAGTCTTACGATCTGTCGTATATATATCTCAGCTAGCAACTTCGTGGACTGTCCAACTCTGAACGGCAAGAAATGTGCCGACTTAGTGAGTCAATCCACAATAACCCAGACTGCATCCTTCCTACTGGGGCTCCATGGAAATCCTATAACATAATCCATAGTGATATGTTCCCACTTCCATTCGGGTATAGGAAGCGGCTGTAACATACCAGCAGTTCTCTGATGCTCGGCCTTAACTTGCTGACAGACCAAACATTTTGCCAAAAATTGTGCAATCTCTCTTTATCCCATGCCAACAATAGTACTGCCTCAAATCTCGGTATATCTTAGTACCTCCCGGATGAATATAATATATAGAGCTATGTGCTTCAGACATCAACTCTTGTCTCAACTCCCCATTCGGAACATATAGGCGATTTTCGCACCTTAACGTCCCGTCCTCATAGATGTGAAGTTCTGTCTACATGCCGGCTTCCGTCTTCTCTTTAAGTCTCTGGAACCTAGCATCTGTGGGCAAATCACGCCTTAATCCTCTCTACTAGTGATGTCTTAACTTCAAGATTCGCCAACAATCCACTCTACCTTAGCAAAATAACCTCTATCTTGAGCTCCTGTAGATCTTCTAATAGCTGGGGCTGCATCGTCAAGGAATAAACTGTGAGCTTCCTGCTGAGTGCGTCTGCTACAACATTCGTCTTGCCCAGATGGTACTGCAAATCTATATCAAAATCGAGCATCAACTCCAACTAACATATCTGTCTCATATTGTGCTCTTTCTGAGTATAGACATACTTCAGACTCTTGTGATCAGTAAAGATTTTCACCTTCTCTCCGTAAAGATAGTGCCTCCATATCTTTAGTGCAAATATTACTGCAGCTAGCTCAAGATCTTGTGTCGGGTAGTTCTTCTCATGAACCTTCAGTTGTCTCGATGCATAAGCGATAACTTTGCCATGTTACATCAAAACACATCCAAGTCCACAGCCTGACGTATCACTAATAAAAACGAAGCCTTCCGATCCTGAAGGAAGAGTCAAGACCGGTGCTGTCGTCAATCGCCTCTTCAACTCCTCAAAGGCCTTCTTACAATCTTCCGTCCATGCAAACTCCTGGTCCTTACACGTCAACCGCGTCATAGGCTCCGCAATCCTTGAGAAATTCTCCACAAACCTCTGATAGTATCCAGCAAGTCCGAAAAAACTTCTCACTTCCGCAACTGATGTAGGGGTACTCCAAGTTTCTATTATAGCAACCTTCTCCGGATCAACTGAAAGTCCTTCTTCTGAGATGATATGTCCCAGAAAAGGCACCCTATCCATACAAAACTCATATTTACTTAGTTTGGCATACAGCTTCTCATGTCTTAGCGTCTCTAGCACGATTCTGAGATGCTCCTTATGCTCTTCGTGGCTCTTGGAATATATTAAGATGTCATCAATAAATACAACTACGAACTTGTCCAAGTACTGATGAAAAACTTCGTTCATCAAACTCATGAACACAGCTGGCGCGTTGGTTAAACCAAACGACATAACTAAGAATTCATAGTGCCCATACTTGGTTCTGAAGGCAGTCTTCAATATATCCTCCTTCCTCACTCTAATCTGGTGATAACCGGATATAAGGTTAATCTTTGAGAATACACTCACACCACTCAACTGATCGAATAGATCGACAATGCATGGCAAGGGATACCGGTTCTTGATCGTTACGGCGTTTAGTGCTCTGTAGTCAATACACAGGCGTACTATCCCATCCTTCTTCGGCACAAATAGTATGGGTGCTCCCCATGGTGAAACACTGGGCCGAATGAAACCCTTCTCCAGAAGATCATCAACTTGCTACTTCAATTCCACCAACTCCTTAGGTGCTAGCCGGTACACTGATAAAGTGATAGGCTCCGCTCCTGGAGTCAAGTCTATTTTGAATTCTATTTTTCAATCAGGTGGTAAGCCTGGAAGATCATCGGGGAATACATCCACAGACTCTGATATAACTCTTGGGTAACCTGACTCCCCTTCTACAGATAGTACCATAAGGGTAGGCTGAACACCTTGCTCTATTGCTCCCCGAAGAAACTCAAACTCTGGATGTCCAAGCGGTCTAAATATAACCCGTCCAAGCCAGCAATCTAGGGTCGCATGGTACTGACTCAACCAGTCCATACCAAGTACCACATCATAATCCGGCATAGAAAAGATCAGGAATTGAGCTCGCATCTCTCTCCCACAGACTACTACCGAACAAGATCTACAAATGTCACTAACTGGGATAATTCTACCTCCCATAAGAATTATCTTAGTCTTCGAAATGGGTGCGGTAGCTACTCTATGTGTGGCTACGAAGCTAGCAACTATGAATGAATGCGATGCTCCATAATCAAATAAAGCTACAGCAGGTAATGAAGCTACTAATATAATACCTGCTATAACCTCTCCTGCAGTAGCTTCCTCCTCAATAGCCAATGCAAATACCTGCCCTCGCCCCTGAGCTGGACCTCTCTGCTGCTGAGCCTGCTGAAATAGTGCTGCCTGTGGTGCCAAGGGTGGCCTCGGCTGGTACCCTCATGGAGCTGGTGGTCTGACTCCTCAAACTCCCGTCTATGGTGCTCTCAATGCTGGATAAGCTGGCCTTGGTGCTGGTAAAGCTAGTCGATCTACCATTGGTGCTCCTCCTCGACGCTCAGGGCAGTCCTTGGCTGGGTGTTGGCTGCATCCGCAAATCAAGCATAGTCCCAACTTGCGTCTGCACTCCTTCTCAATATGGCCTACCTTGCCATAGTAGTGACAAGTAGGAAGGGATATGGCCCTTGGTGCTGCACTCTGTGGATTCCTCTGGTGTCACTTTACAGACTCTCCTTGTGGTGCTCTAGCTGATGCTGATATGAATGCCCGCTTCAGGCTGGACTCTCTCCTGGTGATGCGCTCCATACGTCGTGCTGCAGCAAGGATGTCCGTGTATGAAGTAGGTGCAACATATCCAATCAATCTCTGTAGCTCAAAGCTAAGTCCGTTGAAGAACTTCTCTGCCTTCTCTTTTTCCGTCGAAATTAGAGTAGGGGCGAAACGACTCAGTTGAATGAACTCTGCATTATATTCTTCTACCGTCATATTGCCTTAATTAAGTCGGTTGAACTTGTCTGATAGTTCTGACCGAGCAATAGCTGGAATATATATCTCCTGGAAAAGTCTAGAGAACTCTTCCCAAGTGACCCGGTCATGTCCGAGCCATCTTTCCTCAGATAGCCACCAATGATGTGCATTTTCCATCAGCTGCATCCTGACGGCAGTCATCCAATGCTCCCTTGGAAGCTCATCTGCTTCCAATTGATGTAGAGTGTTTGTGAGCCACTCATGAACTTCAGTGGGCTCCTCCTTGCCTGAAAAGTTACTGGGCTTCAGTTGGCGGAAAACAGTAATAGATCCCGTCGATGGTCGTCTAGCTGGTGGGTTCGCCTGCTCCAGTGCGGTTACTAGGTTGTTCCACAAGTTCTCCGTCTCGTGATGCTGAGTCTCTTGTTGAACCTTCTGTTGGGCTTGCATCATTGCATAGAACATTTAAAAAATCTGCTGTCCTTCCATAGCCTATCCTGGCGAAAAAATGGGCATTTGTGGAGTAAACTGCGACGGTGGTGGAATATCGTCTCGCCAGAATCTTGAGGTATGTTGGCCTGCTTGACTACTTTGTTGAGATGATTGACCTCCGCCTACTGGTGTCACCCCATCGTCATAGGTGACCACAGCACCTTGTGGTGTACCTACGGGAGTCTTGTCGCCGGCTTGTGGGTCCATTACTCTGTATTGAAAGTAAACTATGAGAAATGAATAAGGAATCAAGACATGATATAAATCAAGAATTTAATACGAATCCGATTTGGAGGTCAAGAACGTGTCAATATGTGGATGAGATCCTATAACTTATACTATCATAATCGCAGGCTTTCTCAGTTCCTTAGTTGAAACCAAAGCAATATAGTTGTAAGACCTACATGGGCCACCACAAAAACTATGTCACGCCCCAGTCCCAAAATACCGAGGGACTAGACACGTGGCAATGGCCAACAGCACACGCCAATGGGCAAACCCAATTTAATGGACCCATTAGAGTATACTTAAGCTGTAAAACAACAATACATTGGTCTACGATATATGTCAAATGAATAAAACTAATCTCATCCACCACAGATAAATCAATATCAAAATATCAACATATAAACCAACATCAAGTCTCAAATGAAATATATTGGGGAATAACCTGATAATGTGTTTGATACAGCAGTTTAATAGACAGGAAATAAAAGAGTCTAACAACAGCAAAGACTGAGTATAGAATAAGCAGATACTCAGGAGAAATCCTCGGCCATCACCTTGTACTCTGGGTACTGCTCCTGCTCCTGCTCCTGCTTCTGCTTCTGCTTCTGTTCCTATCCCGTATACCTCGGGATAGATCTCCTCTACTACACCTGGTGACATAATCCGGATTCAGGTCCTCAGGGGACATAGCAAGGTACAAGAATAACTCAAGCCAAAATAAATGTAGTACAATAATAAATGAATCAATAGGGTAAACTATGTAACCAGCTATGTGATATGCAAGTTAGAGCATTACTAGTACTCAGGCTGAGACCACTATAAGCTTTGTGTCGGGGAGCCGGGTAGCAGTAATATCACGTAATGTGCCTAGCTTTGATGTAGAGTCTACGGCCTCACAATAATAAATATATATATAAAATAAGCATGTAGCCTGTGTGTCTCTTTCCACCCAATGTAATCACACGTCTCATGTCCATGATGTCTCATGTCCATGTCACGCAAGATCATGACCTCTAACTGATGCAGCAAGTCATAATGATAGCTAAGCATATGTAATATCTATGTCACGAATCTTGTAATCTATACAGAATCACCATAAATATCTCAGAAAGATTATGTCTCATGAATAGTGTTAGGTGTCCTATGGTATGATGTACTTGATAATGCAAGAACAAAAATGTATAGGGTCGCGATATCAATCTCTAGGTGACGTTACACAACTCTGCGTACGACGTTGACACCCGAATCTTATTCAGACGCTAAGCAATGTCACACGGTCCTAGGTTGAACAGATACATCATATAAATAAATTAAGGGAATAATATAAAGCAAGAACTGCAAGATTGGCAAGGTATACTTGCCTGGGGTTTGAACTCCAACAGTTGCTCCGGTAACAGCAAGATCTTTCGGTACTCCTCCGGGTGCTGAAATAAACATTACCATTATTCTTAGAAGATATAAAATATCTAGGATTGACTACCCATAAGTCCAATTTGGACACATGTAAACCCCCTGAATTTTCAAGAAATTTTAATTTGGAATTTTCATAATTTTCTGGAATTTTTTGAGATTTTTCTCAAATTAAACTAAGGTGTTTTAATTATGAAATAATTTTTAAATAATGTTAAATAATATTAAAATATTATGAAAATAATATTTTCTTGTGTAAAATGAAAAACTAGACATAGGATAATTTTCCAGAAATTTAATGAACCCCGGAAGTATTTTAAAAGCCCTAAAATCTAATTAATTAATTAAACCAAAATGAACCGGGTTTATTTTAAATAAACCAAACCGAACCAACTGCTGAACCAGACCGGGTTCATTTGAACCAACCCGAACCTTAGCGGGTCGGATCCGGGTCTAACCCGTGACCCGTAACCCGCTAGACCCGACCCGCTTCTAATTCTTATTGGATCGGGCCGGATCCGCCTGACCCGACCCGACCGGTCGAACCCGAAACCCGCAAACCCCTCATCTCCCCCGACCACTCAGCCCCGACCCTGGCGATTCTTCTCCGCCACAACAGCCGCGCCGCTCGGCGTCCCTCCGCCGCTCGGCCTCCCTGCAACCTCCGGCGACCCGCCGTTTCCCCTCCCGTAACCGCCTCCCGCATCTGCCTATAAATCCCCTGCCTCCCTTCTTCCCCATCCTCGCCGGAACCCTAGCACCTTCGCCCGCTCCGTTTTCTCCGACGAACCCTTCTTCGCCTCGACGTCTCCCCTAGCCGACGCTGTCTCCTCCACGCCGCTGTCCTTCTCCGCCTCGTCCACCCGCCGCCAGAGCTCGCAGAACGAGCCGCTAGACCCCACTCCGCCGGCGACCCCGCTCGCTGCAACCGGCCGCCCGCAGCCACCTCTCCCCTCCAGCAGTCCAAGGCCGAGCCGCCTTCCTCCGGCGATGCCCCAGCACCCCTCCGGCGAAGTCTCCGACGTGTAGACTGAAATCCTAGGGCGGACACGGTCCGGACACAGGATACGGTATCCCCTCGCGTCGTGTCAACACACGGACACAGAATTCTCGATTTTTTGGAGCCCTGTTCAGGTACCCATTTCTCTCTCCTCGTTGACCTGTTTTCGATTCCGTCAGTTGTGACGCGTAGAATGCATGACCCCCTCGATGCCCGTGCAACCCGCTCGGTGCATCGCGTCCTATGGTGATCGCGAACCGCGATCCAAAAAACAGAAAAACCAACGCCCTGTTTTACCCCGAAACTGAGTACGCCCTGCCAAACGGGACGACTTGGTCGCATGCGGTCTTTACAGAAATGTGCGTGCCGTTGATACGGACGTTCATGATTTTGCAGAAGTTGATTTGGATGTGCGTGCACACCAGAATCAACACGTATCCACCGACAATGCCCCGTATCCGTCCTTTCTAGTTCTTGCTGTAACTTAGTGTACACACGTCGGATCGAGACGAAACTTGTGCCATCGGACTCGTAGCAATACGCTGGTCCTGTGACCCAAGTTTGGTTCGATTCTGAGAACGTTTACAAAATTGCGTATCGTGGGCCCCATAGGATCCACTTGACGGGCAATTTTGTGATCGGCTCATCGGAATCCAATTCTGGAAGTTCAGATGGGTTCGTATCATCGTTCCTAATTTGTTGACACTAAGTTTGACAGATTTGGAGACCTTTGACCCTGACACATTTTTCGGTGCAAAGCGGCCCACATGTGGACTCCGCTTTGACCAGAAACAGTCATTTTTGCTCCTGTGTCCAAATTGGACTCAAGGACAGGCATTTCTAGCTGATTGATATTTTTTGAATCTGATGGTGATATTTATTTCAGCAATCGGAGTACTTCCTGCAAATCCCGCTGAAGTCAGAGCCACAATTGGAGCCAGAACTCCAGGCAAGTGTACCTTGCCAACTTGCAGTTTTTGATACATATTAGTTAGACTTAATTATAAACTGTTGTACATGCTTAAACCTAGGACCGTGTGACTTACTTAGCTTCCGATTAATAGTCGGATGCCAACCCCGTACGCGGAGTTGTGTACGTCATCTAGAGATTGACATTCGTGATCCTTTATATTCTCGTACTTGCATTATCAAGTACGTTATACCCAGGACACCTGACACGAATCATGAGACAGAATCTTCCTGAATATTCAACGTGATTCTGTGTAGGTTGCAGGATTTATGACATAGACATTATATTCCTAGACATTATATTCATAGACATAGTATGACTCACTGCATTAGATATGATTTTACGTGACATGGACATGCGGCATCGTGGACATGAGACGTATGATTATATTTGGGTGGGGAGAGACACACAGGCTACAGGTAGATTATATAAATATAGGCCACAATATAGTAAATTATATATCATAGTATAACTGCTACCGGCTTCCCGACACAGAGCTTGTAGTGGTATCAACCTAAGTTCTAGTGATGCTCTCAACTTGCATTTCACATAGTTGGTTATATAGTTTACCCTATTGTTTCATTTATGGCTGCACTACATTTATTTTGGCTTGTATTATCTGTACCTTGTTATGTCCCCTGAGGACCTGGATTCAGATTATGTCCCCAGGATTAGCAAACGAGGTTTATCCAGAGGTATACGGAACAAGAGCACTCATCGGAACAGTACCAGTACTTGAGGACGAGGTGATCGCTGAGGACTTCAGCTGAATATCTGCTTCTCTATGCTCAGTTTTTAATGGCAAATAGACTCTTTTTCCTGTTTAATTAAATAATTGAAACAGACTTTATATCGGGTTGTTCCCCGAGTTTAATTACTTGTGACCGGATGTTATTTAATACTTTTTGTTGATATTGCTGTGTTTATTCTGTGGATGAGATTAGAAAATCCTGATAGTTGTAATACAGCTTAAGTATGCCCCGATGGATCCATTAAATTGGGTTTGTCCATTGGTGTGTGCTGCTGGCCATTGCCACGTGTCTAGTCCCTCGATATTTTGGGACTGGGGCGTGACATAGTTTTTGTGGTGGCCCATGCAGGTCAACGACTAAATTGTTCGGTTTCAAATTAGGGACCGAACAGGCCTGCAATAAAAATAGGATAAGTTTTTAGGATCTTATCCACTTGCTTGAAACGTTCTTGATATCTATATCGTATTCGAATAAATTTTTGACTTGCATCTTGCCTTGATTTCTGTGCGCCTCTTATATTTTATTTTTGATGCTGAGTAATGGATCCAAAAAGCGGAGACGAGAATCCCTTGAGTACACCACACGATACTGTGGTTACTTATGATGAAGGAGTGACACCCGAAGACCGAGGACAATCTTCTCAAAGCAATCAAGCAAGCCAGCATAATTCAAGGTTCCGACGTGACGACATCCCACCTCCGCCACAGTTCACTCCACAGATGCTTGTCTTTCCACCAGGGCAAGCCATGGACGGGCAGCAGATATTTCAAATGATCTATGCAATGATGCAAGCCCAACAGCAAATTCATCAAGAGACTCAGCGTCACGAGGCAGAGTATTTGAGGACCAGCCTAGTAACCGTATTGGAGCAGGCGAACCCACAAGCCAGGCGACCAGCGACGGGTTCTATCACTGATTTTTGTCAGCTCAAGCCCCGTACCTTTTCTGGCAAGGAAGGACCAACCGAAGTTCATGAGTGGCTCACCAACATACAACACCAGTTGAAAGCAGCTGAACTTCCAAGAGAACGTTGGATGACTGCCGTTAGAATGCAGTTGACGGACAATGCTCATCACTGGTGGCTATCTGAAGAGACCAAGCTCGGACCAGACCGAGTCACTTGGGAAGAGTTTTCCAGACTCTTTCAGGAGATGTACATTCCGGCTATCGCTCGATCAGAACTTCGGGACAAGTTTAATCACCTCACTCAGAGCAGTATGACAGTGGAGGAGTACAACGCAGAATTTATTCGTCTAAGTCGCTTCGCCCCTACTTTGATCCCGACGAAAGAAGAGAAGGCTGAGAAGTTCTTCGACGGACTAAACTTCGAACTGCAGAGACTCATCGGATCCGTCGTACCTACCTCTTACTCGGACGTTCTTGCTGCAGCTCGACGCTTGGAACGCGTCACCAGGAGAGAGACCAGTCTGAAAAGGTCTTCCACTTCAGCCAAAGTACCACAAGAAGAAGCTGCAAAGAGACCTCATATACACCAGCCACCCAGAGCCTCTCCGCATACATTACCTACCTGTCAATACTGTGGCAAGGTAGGCCATATTAAGAAGGACTGCAGACGTAAGTTGGGATTATGATTGATTTGCGGAACCAATCAACACTTAGCCAAGGATTGTCCTCAGCATCGAGGAGGAGCACCAAGAGCAAACCAACAAACTCTACCTACCCCAGGAGGGTATCAACCGAGGCGACCCTTGGCACCACAAGCAACACTCTTCCAACAGGCTCAGCAGCAGAGGAATCCACTACAAGGACGCGGACAAGCCTTCGCGATGACCTTGGAAGACGCACAGAACCATGGAGTAGCTAATGCGAGTAAGTTTTAAAGTTTTCTGTTTCTAGATTTGCTGTAGTTCGTGCCTGCTGGTTCGTGACCTTAGACTTAACTTGACAATTTTAACTTGCTAATAATAGATAACCTAGTGTTAAACTAGTAATTTTGAACTTGCTAAATAACCTAGAATGTTTTAAAAATTGTTATTCTAATATGTTTTTATAAAGGATAACCTGGTTTTCTAAAACTGCAATTTTTTAGATTTCCTACATTTGGAAAATTTCATAACTTCCATCGCTTAGGGAAATAATTTTTTCTATGTGTTTAAACCCTCAACCTTAAATTTTCTTAATCTTGATGTGCTTCAAATAAATTTTGCAACCGTGTCATCTCTGTTGACCAGTTATTCTTTGATTACGAGGACGCAATCCTCTTAAGGGGGGTATATTGTAAACCCCCTGATTTTTTAAAAAATTTTAATTTGGAATTTTTATAATTTTTTGGAATTTTCTGAGATTTTTCTCTAAATAAACTAAGGTATTTTAATTATTAAATAATTTTTAAATGATGTTAAATAATATTAAAATATTATGAAAATAATATTTTCTGCTGTAAAATAAAAAACTAGACATAGGGTAATTTTCCGAGAATTTATTGGACCCTGGAAGTATTTTTAAAGCCCTAAAAACTAATTAATTAATTAAACCAAAATGAACCGGGTTTATTTTAAATAAACCAAACCGAACCAACTGCTGAACCGGACCGGGTTCATTTGAACCAACCCGAACCTTAGTGGGTCGGATCCGGGTCTAACCCGTGACCCAAATCCCGCTAGACCCGACCCGCTTCCAATTCTTATTGGATCGGGCCGGATCCGCCTGACCCGACCCGACCCGACCCGTCGAACCCGAAACACGCAAACCCCTCATCTCCCCCGACCGCTCAGCCCCGACCCTGGCGATTCTTCTCCGTCGCAACGGCCGTACCGCTCCGGCGTCCCTCCGCCGCTCGGCCTCCCTGCAACCTCCGGCGACCCGCCGTTTCCCCTCCCGTAACCGTCTCCCGCATCTGCCTATAAATCCCCAGCCTCCCTTCTTCCCCGTCCTCGCCGGTACCCTAGCACCTTCGCCCGCTCCGTCTTCTCCGACGAACCCTCCTTCACCTCGACGTCTCCCCTAGCCGACGCCGTCTCCTCCACGCCGCTGTCCTTCTCCGCCTCGACCACCCGCCGCCAGAGCTCGCAGAACGAGCCGCTCGACCCTGCTCCGCCGGCGACCCCCGCTCGCTGCAACCGGCCGCCCGCAGCCACCTCTCCCCTCCAGCAGTCCAAGGCCGAGCCGCCTCCCTCCGGCGATGCCCTAGCACCCCTCCGGCGAAGTCTTCGACGTGTAGACTGAAATCCTAGGGCGGACACGGTGTCCCCTCGCGTCGTGTCAACATACGGACACAGAATTCTCGGTTTTTTGGAGCCCTGTTCAGGTACCCATTTCTCTCTCCTCATTGAACTGTTTTCAATTCCGTCAGTTGTGACGCGTAGAATGCATGACCCCCTAGATGCCCGTGCAACCCACTCGGTGCATCGCGTCCTGTGGCAATCGCTAACCGCGATCCAAAAAACAGGAAAACCAACGCCCTGTTTTATCCCGGAACAGAGTACGCCCCACCAAACGGGATGACTTGGTCGCACGCGGTCTTTACCGAAATGTGCGCGCCGTTGATACGGACGTACGGGATTTCGCAGAAGTTGATTTAGATGTGCGTGCACACCGAAATCAACGCGTATCCGCCGACAACGCCCTATATCCGTCCTTTCTAGTTCTCGCTGTAACTTAGTGTACACACGTCGGATCAAGACAAAACTTACGCCATCAGACTCGTAGCAATACGCTGGTCCAGTGACACAAGTTTGGTTCGATTCTGAGAACGTTAACAAAATCGCATATCGTAGGCCCCACAGGCTCCACTTGACGGGCAATTTTGTGATCGGTTCATCGAAATCCAATTCTGGAAGTTTTGTTGGGTTCGTATCATCATTCCTGACTTATTGACACTAAGTTTGACAGATTTGGAGACCTTTGACCCTGACACGTTTTTCGGTGTAAAGCAGCCCACATGTGGACCCCGCATTGACCAGAAACTGTCATTTTTGCCCCTGTGTCCAAATTGGACTCAAGGACAGGCGTTTCTAGCTGATTGATATTTTCTGAATCTGATGGTGATATTTATTTCAGCAACCGGAGTACTCCCTGCAAATCTCGCTGTAGTCAGAGCCACAATTGGAGCCAGAACCCCAGGCAAGTGTACCTTGCCAACTTGCAGTTTTTGATACATATTACTTGTACTTAATTATAAACTGTTGTACATGCTTAAACCTAGGACCATATGACTTACTTAGTGTCCGATTAATAGTCGGGTGCCAACCCCGTACGCGGAGTTGTGTACGTCATCTAGAGATAGACATTCGTGACCCTTTATATTCTCGTACTTGCATTATCAAGTACGTTATACCCAGGACACCTGACACGAATCATGAGACAGAATCTTCCTGAATATTCAAGGTGATTTTGTGTAGGTTGCAGGATTTATGACATAGACATTATATTCCTAGACATTATATTCATAGACATAGTATGACTCACTGTATTAGATATGATTTTACGTGACATGGACATGCGGCATCGTGGACATGAGACGTATAATTATATTTGGGTGGGGAGAGACACACAGGCTACAGGCAGATTATATATATATAGGCCACAACATAGTAAATTATATATCATAGTATAACTGCTACCGGCTCCCCGACACAGAGCTTTTAGTGGTATCAGCCTAAGTTCTAGTGATGCTCTCAACTTGCATTTCACATAGTTGGTTATATAGTTTACTCTATTATTTCATTTATGGCTGCACTGTATTTATTTTGGCTTGTATTATCTGTACCTTACTATGTCCCCTGAGGACCTGGATTCGGATTATGTCCCCATGATTAGCAGACGAGATTTTTCCAGAGGTATATGGAACAGAAGCACTCATCGGAACAGTACCAGTACTTGAGGACGAGGTGATCGCTGAGGACTTCTCCTGAACATCTGCTTCTCTATGCTCAGTTTTTAATGGCAAATAGACTCTTTTTCCTGTTTAATTAAACAATTGTAACAGACTTTATATCGGGTTGTTCCCCGAGTTTAATTACTTGTGACTGGATGTTGTTTAATACTTTTTGTTGATATTGTTGTGTTTATTCTGTGGATGAGATTAGAAAACCCTGATAGTTGTAATACAGCTTAAGTATGCCCCGATGGATCCATTAAATTGGGTTTGTCCATCGGTGTGTGCTGCTGGCCATTGCCACGTGTCTAGTCCCTCGATAATTTGGGACTGGGGCGTGACAACACAGGGGCAAAATTGACAGTTTCTGGTCAAAGCGGGGTCCACATGTGTCCAACTTCGCACGAAAAAATGTGCCAGAGACAAAGTTCTCCAAATTCGTTAAACTGAGTGTCTGCAAGTCTAGAACAATGGTACAAACCCAACAGAATATCCAGAACTGGATTCCGATGAGCCGTTCACAAAATCGCCCATCAAGTGGAGTTATGGGGCCCACGTTACGGGGTTTCGTCAACGTTCTCAGAATTGAACAAAACTTTGGTCACAGGACTAGCGTAACGCTATGAGTCCGATGGTGAAAGTTTCGTTGCGAAACGATGAGCACACACGAAGTTACAACGAGTTTTAGAACATGCCCGATACGGGGTATTTTTGACGGATACGCGTTAATTTCGGTTTGCATGCACATCCAAATCAACTTTCGCAAAATCTCATACGTCCGTATTGAAGATGCACACCTTTCGATAAAGTTCGCACACGACCAAGTCGCCTCGTTTAGCGGGACGCACCCCCTTTCGAGAAATTTTGGGTTTTAAAGACCAAGTTTTTGGTCGATTTCACCTACGAATAAAATACAGCACACAGCAAATTAAAATAAACTAATTCTAGAGTCTAAATCTCGATTATGTTTTCTCATTTAGATTTTAAACAGAATCTAAAATATTTGAACAGGTTGGGAGAAAAATGGCCGTGAACCTGGGGCTCTGGGACATTTCTAAAGTACAGAATTCTGTGTTTTTTTCCTATTTTGCATCACATTTTGCGACTGACACAAGGCATGATACCCCGAACTAGTTGTACGAGATTTTGAGAGGGTCAAGTGGTCTTCGTATAGGATTCGACAGAAGTAAATTTGGATCAATACACAAGGAGATACGAGAGCTAGAAGAAGGGTACCTTGATGCTATTCGAAACTGGACAATTATGCGACGATGTTGGCGGTCGTTTTTCGGCAGCGTGCGACGGCGTACGGTGGAGGGCGGCGGCCAGAGTTGGATGCCAGGGATAGGAGAGTGATGGGGAGTGGTTGGTTGTGTGAGAGGAGGGAGGGGTCGTTCTTTGAAGGAGAAGAAGGGGGGTGACCGCGAAATTGGGGGGTTCGTGGGGTGTCTGTGCGAGTGTAGGCGGGTTGCCGGTAGCAGGCTAGCGGGTCGGCAGTTAGCAGGTCTGGATCCGACCCGCTAGGAGGTTGGGCCCGGTTATGCTCGGTTTAGCCCGGTTCGGTTTGGTTTAATGCTTGTTTAATTAAAAAAAAGGGTTTTAGCCATTTAAAAATAGTTTTTGAGCCCAATAAATTCCAGAAAAATTACACAACATTCAATAATTAATAATATACCAAAAAATATAATTTTATAATATTTTAAAACTTAATTTTATACATAAAAATATAATTTCTTTAAAGAACATTAATAAATAATTAAAAAAATTAGAAAAATTCCAAAAATTATGTTTTAAAAATTCTTGAAAAATTGGGGTATTTACACAAATTCAGCAAACAATGTTGGCAAAAATTAGCCTTGTGGGGCCCGCGTGTTGGTTTGGGTGGTTGGGTTTTGTTTGGTTGGTTTGGTTTGGTTTGTTTGGTTTATTTTATTAGTTTATTTTAATTAGTTATGTTTTGATTATTTTTTTTTAGTTCAGTTTTGGAATTTGATTTAAGAAAATATATTTTAACAAAATAAAATTAAAATTAATTAATTGTAAAGAAATATTTAGAAATATTTTTTTTCGCACATGTCCACTATTTTTTTCTCACGGATTTAAAACAATTAATTTTAAAAAATTCATAATTTTTTTTGGAGGTCAAAATATCGTTTTAAATCCGTGGGCCCCCACACCCAATATAAATTAATTTTACTATAGTAAATTTTAAATATTCGAAAATAAAATGACCAAAAGTAAAATTTGGAGGTCGAAATATCATTTTTTTTGTGATTCTAAATATTTTTGAAGTCCGTCAAACGGTGAAATGGTTTATCCCGTAGTACTTTTCGATACAGTCATTTTGGCACAAACTGGACCTTATTTCGATCTGTCAGTCAAAAGTTATGATACTTTAAAGTTTTATATTTTTGCCTGTAACATGGGCGTCTTGCTTCGGATAATTTTTTTCTACAGGATTTGTGTTATTCTTGTCAAAAACATATAAATCGACTTATTATTCAACAAAAAATAATTTCAAAACAAATAGTTATGGCCGCTCGAAGTCTGCTCGACGACAGACATAATATTCTTACGACAGATTATTATTATTATTATTATTATTATTATTATTTAACGTCTGTTAATGGCAAAAAAAATAACGATAGGAATATAATATTAAAAAATAAACGCTCAAAGGACGTTTTCATATTTTTTTCATAAAATTTTAATCTTTGATGCTTTAGATGGAATTTATACTAAATTTGATGCTCTGGATGCAAATTTTTGAAATAAATTTTTCTTTACAATTATTTTAATTTATTTTTATTTAGATAAAATAAATTTTCTTAAATCTATTTACAAAACAAAACTAAATAAATAAAACCAAAACATAACTAATTAAAATAAACTATTAAAATAAACCAAACCAACCAAACAAAACCAAACAAAAACAACACAACCGAACCCGTGGGCCCCCTCACATCCAATTTCTGCCAACTGTGTTTGCTGAAATTGGCCCCCCACCAATTTCAGCCAACAGTGTTGGCAGAAATTGGCTTGTGGGGTACACTTTAAATTTTTTAAATTTTTTTCCTGCCTACGTGTACGTCTGTTGTGTTTTTCGCCAACACTGTTGGCGGACTTTGTCTATATATCAAAATTTTACAAACTTGTTTCGTTTGAATAAATTTTCTATAAATATATTTCGCTATAGTAAAATTTTTGATATATATATATATATATATATATATATATATATATATATATATATATATATATATATATATATATATATATACACACACACACACCAAGCATGCAAAGCCATTTGAGCCAGCTATAGATTTACAGAATCATTCGGTCTACTCTTAACCGTCTCTCCATATCTCTCCTAGTACCCATACGGCTATATATATATATATATATATATTCCGCTATGGCTATAGATCTACCGAAATAAGTTGGACAAGCATGCAAAGCCATTTGGGGCGGCTATAGATTTACAGAATCAATCGGTCTACTCTTAGCCGTCTCTCTCCATATCGTCTCCTAGTACCCATATGACTATATATATATATATATATATATATATATATATAAAGAGAGAGAAGAATAATAAAATTCATTTCCTATTTGTTTGTTCTCGTTTAACTCTACACAGGCTTAGTCACGTCAACATCGCCGTTGAAGGAAGATGGTACGGGTTACAAGGATTCCGTTGATGAATCTTGTAGGAGAGTAAGACTTTGATACAGTCAGCTATATCAAAGTTTTGATAGGGATTACAAGGATTCCAACATCTAGACGTTGCTCTATCTCTTATTTGCTCATTGTGAAGCGAATGAGAAGGTAAGTAAATAAAAAAAAATAAAAAAAATATTGAGTTGTATTTTAATTTATTTATCAATATTCAAGATACATCATATATGATTCATGTGTTGATAATTGGATTTTTGATTGGTTGTTTCAGATTTATATCATTTATTAAAAAACTTAATAAAAGAATTACTTACATATATATATATATATATATATATATATATATATATATATATATATATATATTCTTAACGATAACCCTTCTTTATACTTCTCTTTCACTTTGTTATGTAGATTTTAACTCTACCAACATATATTGCTTGCTTGTTTAAATATTTTTTCTAAAATTTTGGACTAATAATAATGAAGCCATACTCAAAGGTGCAATTACTTCATTCGAGAACGAAGGCTCACCATTGGAAAAGAGGGCTTAGCTCTAAAATTAGTCCTCATTCTTAACAAGAGGAAAAGGAGGAGAGACCGTATTATCGAGGGTGATTGCAAATGCTTAATTGTTGCTATCTACTCAAAATATTCAAACATTCTATGGCGCTCTCAGCATATCATAGATGATGGCCGTGAAGCTATTCTAGGCGGAAATGGCATTTCATTTGGTTTCATTCCCTATGGCTAATATAGCAGCTCATAAATTGGTTGCGTATTCTTTAAATTCTAACATCCCAGCTTCAACCTTGTATGAAGTTACACCAACTTGTATCAGCTCTCATATCTTGTCAGATATGCAGCACTCATGTACTGATCATGCTTAATGATATTTGTTTCTTTAAAAAAATTTAATAATAATAATAATAATAATAATAATAATAATAATAATAATAATAATAATAATAATAATAATAAAGACATGCTTACATAGAGTTGCATGTGAATCCAGTAACTTCTACTAGAGTAATTCCTGTCTGGCAATTGAAAAATAGAAAGAAAATTAGATAAGCAGTGGGAACTCTAAACATGGGGTTATTTATACTAATCCCTACTATATTTTTGTTTTATTAAACAGAACTCTTTTACTTTGAAAATAATTATAGAGAATAAGGGAAGTCCGTTTAACAAATCAAAAATATAGGAAATGTTAGCGTAAATAATCCATAAACATTTTACTACATTCAAGCCATTAAAACTGAGTGAGAATCTCAATTAAGAGGGTTCTTCAAATAACGGAGGCCATCATCTCGAAGTAGCTCTTCAAAGTCATCACTGGTCTATTAGTTCTCAATATGGGATGATGGAGGCTGTCAGCTGATAAGATCATAGAGTTTTTTCGGACGACTTATGATCAGTATTCGGGGGACGGAATTGTCGACTCACTGAAGGAAAATGCACTCTTAACTCTACTGTTTTGTCGAGAGTCTCCTCATGTTTCTTCAGAGAAACCTCTCATTTTTTGGTTAATGATATCTTTAGCACTGCTGCATTGGTATATTACGATTTTACTATAACAAGTACAAGGCATTTATCCCAAAAAATTTGGGATTGGCTATTTGAATTCTTCTCGTCCATTCAGCTTTGGTAAGGTACATGCTAATTCTCTATAGCATTACCAAAAATCATATCCTATGTTTAGTGGTCGCTGATTCATGCCCTACGTCCATTGATTGTTCTTCTAATTGATCTACATATTTCTCTTCCTCTTTTAACGTAGGACCCTATGATCATCAAATTGGTTAATTATAGTTAGAACTCTATGCATAAATTACTTTCTATACCCAAGCTCCATTTATGCACGCTATATATATATATATATATAATCCCCAGCATTTCTATACTTAAAAACAAACCACCTGAGTGTTGATACATTCCGAAGAAGGAAAGGTAGTTATCGATCGATCAGAATATATATAATGGCTGCAGCAATTCGTGCATGGTTGATTCTAGTACTTGTAGCATTTGCGTACTTTGCTATTGTTGCAACTGATGCTAAGGTCATCGACTACGGTGCAATTCGTAGGGGAGATCATATTTCTTGCAGTAAGAGGGGGAACGGAGAAAAAGAAGCGAATTGCCGCCCCAACGGGAACAAGGCGTTGCCGCCTTATCCTGGTAGAGGCTGCTCGAAGGCCGACAAATGCAGGAGCGAGATCGAAAATTGATTTTCTGACTTTGCGACAACCACGAGCTAGCATTTCTGATTTGCCTATGATGCAGCACCTTCATTTCTATTTTTTATTCTTACTACACATTTAGGGATGGAACAATACTCATTGCTTGCAAATGTGCAACCATGGAAGTGTTCTTTTTTTTCTTTTCTAATTTTTGGTTTTCTTATTTGGTTTTGATTATTTGAAGCAACAAATTCAAATGTAAACATGTATACTCTTCAACAAAAATTGGTTGTGTAGCAACACAACCAATATATTCAATACAATATATCACTTTACTTTTTTTTCTTTTATGCATCTTCTTAAACCAAATCTTACTCCTTTTTTGCTATAACCTAACCTTTTGTGAATGTAATTACACGATATGTATCATCAGAAGTTTGTGATGCACCAGACAACCCATTCATGCATTAAAAGATTATCAATATTTTACCACTGTTTATATACGGTTGTTATAGATTAATTCATCACTGCCATTCCTACAACTAGGACTCACCATCACTATTCTATCCCACATAGCTATAACGTTAATAACTGTCAAAAAAGAAAAAGAAGAAAGAACAGAAGACTTCCTCTCACTCGAAGGCAAGAAGTTATCGGATATTTTGGAAGTTGTGTTTGTGTTCGAGACTCTATTCATGCGAAAAAATGGACTCAACACTAATTAGATGAAAATGCCAACTTTAATGAACTCGGCTTTCAATATCTTATCATAAAGGACGTTGTAAGAGGCGAAGAATAAGAAGCGGCAAAGTCATTAAGTGTTAGATCCATTTCTCTAAAAATTAAAATTTTGATAGTAACCGCTAACAAATTAAACATTACTGGACATGACGATTGAAGACCGAAGACTAAATATGGGTAAAGTGCAAATACACCCTCCTTAGATTTTCAACTTTCGCAAAATTAGACTCCCAAAAATTTTTGCTCAATTTGACAACAAATGGTTTGATATTCAGATCAAAAGACCATCTCCTATTAAAAAATACCGTTATTTATAATTTAAAAATAAAATAAAATATGAAAACCCTAAACTATCCTTCCCCTTCCACTCACCCCCCACCCCCTCCCCGTCCCCCCCCCCATCCCCGTCCCACCCGCTCACCCACCCCTCCCCTCCCTACCCCTACTCCGTGCCTCCCCCTCCCCCACCGACCCACGCCACCTCCCCCCTCCTCCATCTCCTCCCCCTCCTCCCCTGCGCCCCCCCTCCTCCCCGCCTATCCCGCCTTCTCCTCCCCCTTGATCCCTCCTCCTACGCCTCCCTCCCTCCTTCCTCTCCTCCCCTTCCGCCAACTCCTCCCTCCTCCTCCTCCTCCTCCTTGCCTACCCCGCCTCCTCCTCCCCCTCTTACTACAAAAATACTATAAAATAGTGACGGATCGCATTCCGTCGCTGGTATAGCGATGGAAGATCGGCGGCATAGCGACTAATGTATATATATAATAAATATGTATTAATTTTTATCGCTATTTCATCGCTGTGGTGTCGATTTTATCTCAGCGACAGAAAATTTTGTAGCTGCCAAACGTTATATTTTAATGTTCCAGTTTCATTTTCATTTTTATTCCCCCCCAACAAATATTATCTCTCTCTCTCTCTCTCTCTCTCTCTCTATCTCTCTCACCCCTGACCTCGACCCCTCCTCCTCCTTTGACGTCCGGCTCCCTCTCCTCTTCATCCTCCTCCGGTGCCTGACCCACCTTCCACCTCCATCTTCCGGCGACCCCTCCTTCATCCCTCCCCCGAGTGACCCCCTCCTTCGCGGTGACCCCCTCCCTCCCTTACTCCGGTGACTCCCACCTCCTTCCTCCGGCGACCCCCTCCCTCATCCCTCCCCCGACCGACCCCCTCCTTCACGGTGACCCCCTCCCTCCTCCGGCGATACCCTCCCTCTTCCCCTACCCTCCTCCTCCGTGGGCCCCCTCCCTACGTGACCCCCTCATCCTCCAGTGCCCTCCTCCTCCGGCTGCTCAGTAAACCCTAACACCTCCTTCATTTTATTTTTTTGTTTTACATTTTGCATTTAAGTTTATTTTTAGGTTTATGGTTGAAAATAATTTTGGGTAATATCTTTAGGTTTAAGTTTGAATGTGAATTTGGTTAATATTGAAAGCATAGTTTACAGTATATGGTTTGGCATGTCTTGATACCTAACACCAATGAGTTTCAAGGAAGTATGATACCGATCGATACTCGATACAGATACCGATGAGTGTCGAATCCTTATTATGCTAAGGCATGTATCGGCATCTTAATAATGTATTATTAAGCCTAAACCCATTATATCCCAAAATTATAATAGGCTAATTGTATTTAATACAAAGGTTTGACTATAGTTACGTAGCTCAAGTTCAACTTGAACTAATGCTTTAAATTCAAAACTTGAGTCTAATTCCAAAACAATTACACCTATATTTTTTTTATTCTTATAATAACCCACACTCAACAGGTTTAGAACTAGCCCAAAGTCTAATTTAATTCATTTTATTCATTCTTGGGCCAAATCAATTTTTGGCCCATTATATTTATATTACTACATTCTCTTAAATTAGAATAGGTCGACACCCGATACTGATACTAATGACTGTCGAATCTTTATTATGAAAGCATAGTTTGCAGTATCAGCCAATATCGATACGGTTTTACGTGTCCCGATACGATATCGATCGATACCCGATACCGATACTGATGAGTGTCGACTTAAATTGAACATAAAGGGGGTGTGCATGAGAAAAAACTTTGTATCTTATCCTAACTCATTTTTTATCTTATCCATATTGTTTTAATATATATGGTACATGCAGAATTAATGAGTCAATACTTAGTTGACCGATCATGGATGTACAATTGGCAATATGAGAGTATGATTGGTTTGACAGATGATTTCAGGGCGGACATTGAAGAATTTCTCAAATACACCAATAGTCAACCTTATTTCATGGATGGGAGGCTCATCAAGTGTCATTGTGTCAAATATCACAATATAACATTCAAAGAGGTAGATCTCATGAGGGAGCATCTCTAAAAGAAGGGTTTTATACCGAACTATAAGGAGTGGACGGCTCAAGGAGAACCTTTGACTCCTCAATATTATTCTTCCTTCAATACAGAGGTAAAATAGTCCAATATTGGAGATAACTTTGAATATCGACCACGAAACCTTGTCACGACCCGCACCTGGAATTTGAGCATGAGTCGTGGGTACATCCAGCCTACGCCCCAGCATCGGTGGTAGAACACTGTCTAGGTCTCAAAAGTACTAATTACAATTCATAAAATAACCTGTCAATGATCTCAACTCCATAAGGAGGACAATGAATATGCATATGATCATAACTTCATAATGTACTCAATCACAATAACTATAGGAAGTAAATGGCACGATAAGATGTAAAAGATAAGAAAGATCGAACATAAGTCTAGAACACAACTCAAATAACAATAATAAGTCTAGAGTCTAACTGACTCAACATAAATAAGTCTCAACATAAATACACCAAGTCTTACAGTTTAGAACAATCCAATACATAATAAATTTGACTAGAAAATATCTAAACGACTGCGGGTGGTGTCTTCTCTAAGGAGAGTGGCTCCTCTGGAATCTTTGGGATGTAGTCTTCATCTACTCCTGGACCATAGTGGGTAGGACAAAAAATTTCAAGATCCTCTAAAAATGTTATCCAGTCATAATTATAGCTGTCATGCTCCAGTCCCAAAATACGTAGGACTAGGAACACGTAAGCATGCCAGCCGCATGGATATGGCAACTCCAATATATGGAAACCAAAATCCACACGTACGCTATAATATGAAAATCAATCCACAAGTGGTATAAACATATGTCACAAGTTATAGGGTACAATCTAAATCTCATCCACAGAAAATCAATATAAATGAATAAACAACATCTATATAACTAGATCTCAACATAAGTATCTAAGGATGATAGTTGGATAGAAACAAATCCACTACCAACTCGAATATAAGAGCAAATATAAAATAAGTACAAAACAACAACACCATATAAGAACACCATCTAGCAATCACGGGCTCGAAGAGAGGACATCCACGAAACATATATAGCCATCCAATCTGTGCTCCTGCAAATACTCAAGAATAGATACACCTGGCATAGGACCAGGTCCTCAGAGGGACGTAACAAGATACAGAAAATACGAGCAAATTTGAATACAGTAAACATGCATATAATTTAAAAATAAATAAGTACGCTGTACAAGACCATCTATATGAATGCAAATAAGGACAACTTTTCGACGTATGGGCAAGGATAGGCTAATCGATCTAATCCTCACAACTCACGCTCGTCAGTGGACATCATCAGCCGACATACCTCTGGGGTAGCGACCCTCGGACTCCATCAATCGACATACCTCTCGGGTAGCGACCATCGGACACGACCACCATAGTGCGTACTAGTTACTATGAATTATCAGAGTGGTTAAAAGCCCATACGCCTAATGATTGTCCTCTATGATACTAAGTGTCAAGTGTGTGTCAACATATCTAATATATAGTAATGACTGAAAGGAACTACACATGCAATAAATAAACAGAAATGCAATAATTATACAGAAATATACTAAGCATGTAAAATACTGTAAATAATTTGGCAAGGAATCTTGCCTGGGGTCCTGCTGCTGGTATGAATCAGAGTCCAAGTCACAGTCCAAATAGCCTATGTATTACAAATTTATCACGTCAAAAGATAATTTATTTAATTTATTTAATTCTGGAATAATTACTCTAAAATCCTATTTTAATCTTATTATTCTGATTTTTATGTTAATTCCTAAATTTTATCCAAAGAAACTGAATTTTATCAACTCGAGACTCATGGCACGCAAATCGAGACAATCTGTTGACCAAAAAGTCAACCGACACAAACTCAACTTTCATGCATGATTTTCTGTAGATTTCAGCATCAAAAATATGTTGGAATTTACAGCTCGTCCGAATTCAAATTCGTTTGGGAATTATGGCACATACAAATTTGTATTGTGCACCGATGGTTAAATTCTAACCTAGAAGTTTTACAGAATTAACAGTATGTAAATAATTCGAATTAAATTCTGGGAAAAATTTATGTCGATGATCTCGATATTAGCTTTCCGAAACTTTAAACGGTTCATGATTCTGATTCCTGGTTCTCCCGGAATCGCGAAAACATCAAAACACATCTATTTTTGGACATGCTGTGCTCTACGAATTTTTCAGAATTTAATACTCATAAATTCGTAAAACAATTTATATAATCAGAAATCTAACCTCAATATAGTTCTAACAAAAAAAACTAGGCCTCATTTGGAGTCCGGAGCTATGCACAATGGCTTCTAGAAGATGAAGGAACCCTAGATGACAATTCTCCAAAAATCGGCTCAAGAAAAATCCTAGAAATTAATATCTAAACTATTATATATATAGAGGAGAGAGAGAGAGTGCAGCCGCGGCTCACAGTGGGCCACGTGGCAGCAATCCAGGGCTGCCCGCTCAGATCGGACGGTCAGGCACTGACGCGGCTCGGCTCAGCTGAGTCCGAGTCGAACTCTGACTCGGCTCGGCTCGAGATCGGCTCAGCTCGGCTCGCACCCACTCAGCGGTCACTGACAGGCGGGCCCATCACTGTTCACTGCTGGAGACTGACAGGTGGGCCCCCTGTTTGCTGACTGGGCAGAATTAATTACTTTTTGGGGTTTCTTTTTCAGAAATTAGTTTTCAATTCTGTTTTTGATAATTAACTCATAATAAATGCTAAAAATAATCAGAAAATTCCCAAAAAATTATAGAAAATATATTTTATTATTTAGAACCTAAAATAAAAGTTTGGGATATTTTTATTTAAGTTTGAACATAAAAATAATTCTTCAAAGTCCTAGAAAATTAGTGTTACTAGTTTTTAATTAACTAAAAATTATGGAAAAATTCCAATAATCTAAAATAGCCTAAAATAATTCTAAATAAATATTTATATAAGTAAATATACTAAAAAAATTTATTTTCAAATTAACTAAGAGAATATTCTAAATAAATTCAACATCTATAATAAATATAATAATATAAAATATACCCAAAATACCTATTTTGGGTGAGGGAGTTTACAATCTACCCAACTTAAAACAATTTCGTCCTCGAAATTAAAATAAGGCATAATTTGTTAAATCCTTCACATTCATACATAAGGTACGTCAATCGCAATCTCTTCCAAAAATTTAAATAACAAAATCTATTCAAATCTATCGCGATCATTTCAAAATTAAGATAATCATTGTTCAAATCAAAATTCAACATATTGTAATCTCTTCTCACTTTTCCAACTCATCAATATCCAAATTTAAATTGAATCTATATAATATCTTCAAGATTTAAATAACCCATATCAAATTTTACCTCACGATCTCCATGTATCATAATCTCCTCTAGAAGTAATTCGAGTCCAATATTATTCCTATTTTTAATTAAATTTTTTTTTTTTTATTCTTCAACTTTTTAAATTCCATTCACATCCTCAATATTTCAAATAGGTAGTCCAATCATCAAATTTTAATTCTTAATTTAAATCATCAATTTGAAAAATAATTTAAATGCAGTCCACCAATGTTCAAGTCTGAAATTATATATTTATCCTTCAAATTCAAATTGATGATTTTACCTTCAATACTCAAAAATTTAAATTATGTACTTAAGGTATAAATATTGGGTCCTCAATATCAAGATTTTTAAAATTCGTTAATCCTCATCATCTTAGTCATTCTTCTAAAATTCTCAAAATTAAATGGCTTGAACCTCTCCCAATCTAATCTTACTCGATCACAATCTAAAAGAAATTCCTCTCGAGTTGCCAATGTACTGCTACCCAACTTAGAATTTACCCATCTATCACAGAAGGCTATATAATTTAAGAAAAATATTCCTTAATTTATTTACTCATGCTATTCAATTATCAAAGTTTTAACACCAAACATATCACCTATGATATACCCTTAATCAATTATAAAAAAGTGTCACTAAGTCATGTGATTAGCCTTATGGGGTATATCTAGTACTATCAGTGTCAATTTATACCAGCACGAGGTTTCGTCTTTCCGAAATAGGGGAAGACGGAGAGCAATAATAAAGAATTCAAGGTGAAGGGAATACGAGTACGAGGTTCAAAGAGATTAAGAAATTCGAAAAAAGAGTTGTCAGGACAGTTGTGGATTAAAATCCTATTTTTGGTAACTTTCTATTTACATGCTCGTATCAGTACAGTTATATAACTGATACGATGTGTCATACATGTCTAGGGGCAAGTATATCCGTCTACTACCATATATCTCAATCCACGTAGAGTAGTCATGCGAAGAGCGAACCAAGCGCACTAAGGTTAGCTTGACCTTAATACACCGATTCTGATTAGGCAATTATATCATTGTGTGCACCTAATAATACATATGCCATGAGCAAGCTCGATAAAAGAATAAGCTTGCAAAAACTAGGCTATAATAGAAGCATAAATCAAGGTAGTACAGAAAATATAAGTACGCTGGATTATGATGAAAGAAGGTACAAATTAATTCAAGTTCGCAGAAGCAAAAACAATATAAGCAATAATAATAAAAGACCCTACAATCTCTACAGTTGTCATACTAACTCCCTGTCTAAGTCGTTAGTCGACTAAATTGGGGTATGAGCCTCTAAGTCCTATAGTCTGAATAAACACTGTCGTCTTACGCTAGCATACGACAAATGTCATTCAGTTACACTTCAATAATAGGGCAAAAGACTATATGATGCTAGGTTGTGAGGTATACTACCCAACTTATAATAATAAACTAATACTATAATTGTCTTAAGCATACCGTAGAAACTCCTGTTAAGGTCTACGAGAAGGGGTCTTGGTACTTATTAGGGTATCCTCTATACTAGGTTCAAACATTATGGTAAAACTTCTAACTAACTCTAGTAGTGTCTATACTACTCTCAAGTCTTCATAATACATCAAGGGGTAATGGTAAACTAATCTATAGAAAAGAAATTCTAGGGTTCACTAGATATTCTAAACTTAGTGGTGTGTCTATATTCCCGTTGTATTCTTAATAGGTGTGCTACCATAATCATTATCCTAATAACATGGGTTCCTATATTCTAGCAGGAGGCTATACTCAAAGAACTATTAGGGAAGTACATGAATCAAGCAGGATACAATTGTTCAAATAGAACAGATAGGAGGAAGATGAATCATAGTCAATTGTGGATGAGATCCTATACTCTAGTCCTAGGTGCAGGCTTGTTCGGTACAATAACGTAACCGAGACAATATGCTCTCGACCTGCATGGGCCACCACAAAAACATGTCACGCCCCAGTCCCAAAATACGTAGGACTAGGAACACATAAGCATGCCAGCCGCATGGATATGGCAACTCCAATATATGGAAACCAAAATCCACACGTACGCCGTAATATAAAAATCAATCCACAAGTGGTATAAACATATGTCACAAGTCATAGGGTACAATCTAAATCTCATCCACAGAAAATTAATATAAATGAATAACCAGCATCTATATAACTAGATCTCAACATAAGTATCTAAGGATGATAGTTGGATGGAAACAAATCCACTACCAACTCGAATGTAAGAGCAAATATAAAATAAGTACAATACAACAACACCATATAAGAACACCATCTAGCAATCACGGGCTCGAAGAGAGGACATCCACGAAACATATATAGCCATCCAATCTGTGCTCCTGTAAATACTCAAGAATAGATACACCTGGCAGAGGACCAGGTCCTCAGAGGGACGTAACAAGATACAGAAAATACGAGCAAATTTGAATACAGTAAACATGCATATAATTTAAAAATAAATAAGTACGCTGTACAAGACCATCTATATGAATGCAAATGAGGACAACTTTTTGACGTATGGGAAAGGGTTGGCTACTCGATCTAATCCTCACAACTCACGCTCGTCAGTGGACATCATCAGCCGACATACCTCTGGGGTAGCGACCCTCGGACTCCATCAATCGACATACCTCTCGGGTAGCGACCATCGGACACGACCACCATAGTGCGTACTAGTTACTATGGTTTACCAGAGTGGTTAAAAGCCCATACGCCTAATGATTGTCTTCTATGATACTAAGTGTCAAGTGTGTGTCAACATATCTAATATATAGTAATGACTGAAAGGAACTACACATGCAATAAATAAACAAAAATGCAATAATTATACAGAAATATACTAAGTATGTAAAATACTGTAAATAATTTGGCAAGGTATCTTGCCTGGGGTCCTGCTGCTGGTATGAATCAGAGTCCAAGTCACAGTCCAAATAGCCTATGTATTAAAAATTTATCACGTCAAAAGATAATTTATTTTAATTTATTTAATTTTGGAATAATTACTCTAAAATCCTATTTTAATCTTATTATTTTGATTTTTATGTTAATTCCTAATTTTTGTCCAAAGAAACAGAATTTTATTAACTCGAGACTCATGGCACGCAAATCGAGGCGATCTGTTGACCAAAAAGCCAACCGACACAAACTCAACTTTCATGCATGATTTCCTGTAGATTTCAATGTCAAAAATATGCTGAAATTTATGGCTCGTCCGAATTCAAATTCGTTTGGGAATTATGGCACATACAAATTTGTATTGTGCACCGATGGTTAAATTCTAACCTAGAAGTTCTACAGAATTAACAGTATGTAAATAATTCGAATTAAATTCTGGGAAAAATTTATGTCGATGATCTCGACATTAGCTTTCCGGGACTTTAAACGGTTCATGATTCTGATTCCTGGTTCTCCCGGAATTGCGAAAACATCAAAATACGTCTATTTTCGGACATGCTGTGCTCTACGAATTTTCCAGAATTTAATACTCATAATTTTGTAAAACAATTTATATAATAAGAAAGCTAACCTCAATATCGTTCTAACAAAAAAACTAGGCCTCGTTTGGAGTCCGGAGCTATGCACAATGGCTTCTGGAAGATGAAGGAACCCTAGATGGCAATTCTCCAAAAATCGGCGCAAGAAAAACCCTAGAAATTAATATCTAAACTATTATATATATAGAGGAGAGAGAGAGAGTGCAGCCGCGGCTCATAGCGCGCCACGTTGCAGCAATCCAGGACTGCCCGTTCAGATCGGACGGTCAGGCACTGACGCGGCTCGGCTCAGCTGAGTCCGAGTCGAACTCTGACTCGGCTCGGCTCGAGGTCGGCTCGGCTCGGCTCGCACCCACTCAACGGTCACTGACAGGCGGGCCCATCACTGTTCACTGCTGGAGGCTGACAGGTGGGCCCCCTGTTTGCTGACTGGGCAGAATTAATTACTTTTTGGGTTTTCTTTTTCAGAAATTAGTTTTTAATTCAGTTTTTGATAATTAACTCGTAATAAATGCTAAAAATAATCAAAAAATTCCCAAAAAATTATAGAAAATATATTTTATTATTTAGAACCTAAAATAAAAGTTTGGGATATTTTTATTTAAGTTTGAACATAAAAATAATTCTTCAAAGTCCTAGAAAATTAGTGTTACTAGTTTTTAATTAACTAAAAATTATGGAAAAATCCCAATAATCTAAAATAGCCTAAAATAATTCTAAATAAATATTTATATAAGTAAATATACTAAAAAAATTTATTTTCTAATTAACTAAGAGAATATTCTAAATAAATTCAACATCTATAATAAATATAATAATATAAAATATACCCAAAATACCTATTTTGGGTGAGGGAGTTTACAATAGCGAAGCACAAACACTAACAGCAATTTCAATTATATTGAAAAAAACTATAAAACAGTGTAAGAAAAATACATGAAGAAGAAATATTAAAAAATAAGGAATACTGGATAGACATGTAATCAGCATATAGAACTAACTAGCAATGAACAAATATATGATAATTTTAGAAATGAGTGAACTGGAATAAAAGAATAAAAATTCTAGCTAAGTGTTGCGAAATATCAGTTTGCTATGTGATCGGCTTGGCACTAGATCAGGCTTGTTATATATGATTGTCTATGATACATGTGAGGTCAGGCTAACCATCTTGTTACCTATGATGCGAGCAATAGTCAGGCTAATCATATATAACAGGCTATGAGGCATGTAAATGATCAGGCTACACCCTACGTGATATGTGGGTGAGCGATGATGCATGTAAAGTGGGGTATGATCACATAATCTTGCTACTATATCTCCGTCCCGAGCTAGTACGATGGATTCCAATCATGACTCCTCATGACTAGTATCTATAATACTAGCCCGTGTATCCGATGTGTCAGAATCAAGTATACACTACAACTAGAATTATAGTAATAATCAAAATAATAAAAACTGTCAAAGAATGTACTCGCCTGTGGTCCTGAGCAATGTGTGAGGATCGATGTCCAAGATGGAATCACAAAGACCTAAAAATCAACTAACAATAATGACTATGTGATCGGCTTGGCTATATACATAAGACTTACATGTACAATCACTTACCTGGCAGCTGATACTCCTAACCATTACAATCTTGCGAACACCTATACAACTAATCTATATCAACCCTCTTATCCTAGATGATTGCTTGATATTTTCATCACAAAACCCACTACCAAAATATGAAGAAATAGCGACGTGTTTAGCGACGTCTTATTAAAATATCGTTAATATTAAAGATTTGAGCGACTACAAAAATAAACGTCGCTATACGTCGTTGTTGGCAACATATATCGACGTTTAGCGACTGTAATTTAGTTTTTAAAAATAATAGTCAAGCTTCTTTAAGGTCGCTAAACGTCGCTGAGTTATTTTATTTAGCGACGTATAGCGATGTATTTAGCGACGTTAGTTTCTTCGATTTTTAGCGACATCTATAATGTCGCAACCTTGATAATAAGCGACGTCATAAGTTGAAGTTGCTAAATGTCACTAAATTTTTTAATATAGGCTACGATTTCCCCCCTTCTGTCAAAATCTTCTCCTAAATTTTTAAAAACTCCCCCTCCCCCCCTCTCCAGCGAAGTGCCCCCTCCGGCGTCCTCCACAGCCTCCTACTCCGACACCCCCCCCTCCAGCGTCCTCCATAGCCCCCTACTTCGGCGGCTCCCCGAGTGCTCCCCCACATCCCCCCACCGGCTCCCCCACAGCCCCCTCTGGCGGACCTCGGGATTCCCCTACTCCTCCTCCTCCTCTAGGTAAACCCTAACCCGATCTCTCTCTCTCTCTTTCTCACACACACACACACACAGATGCACACGACATGAAACTAACACAGACACAGCACACACTGATACAGACACGATATAGACTGACACAGAGGGTGTAAACCCTAACCCTAACCCTAACCCTAACCCGATCTCTCTCTCTCTCTTACAGATGCAGACACGATACACACACTAACACGAAGACGATACAGACACTGTCACAGAGGGTGTAAACCCTAACCCTATCTCTCTCTCTCTCTCTCTCTCTCTCTCTCTCTGACACGATACAGACACGACACAGACACTGTCAAAGAGAGTGTAAACCCTAACCCTATCTCCCTCTCTCTTTCTTTTCAGCTGGATCGAAGTATTAGCTAGGTTTTTCATAAGTGAACATTATACTTTTCACAAAGAAAATTTCATACGTCGGGTAAAGACATTTTTTTATGTTTTCCAGGTGACTAGAACATATGTTTGTGTACTAGATGACTGTCTTTTACATGCTTATTAATCAAAGAAACAGGTGGTGATGTGCTATTTTTCTTCAAAAATAAACAAAATACAAATTAGCAAATGTTGTAGTTACGTCATCAGAAGAAAGTACCAATTTGGCTATTTTCTGACCTTAGCAGATCAAATATGTCATTAATTTTTCTGGTGCTTTCTTTAGTTACAAGTTGAATGCATCCACAAGCTCTATTTCTGTTAAAAACTCTTAACACTACATAAGATAGTGAAATAAGCATTACTTTGAGGTCCTAAATTTTATGACTAATCTAAGAACATAATTAGAAGACTTGATCAGGTGACCACTTAATTACATAAAACGAAAATTATTGTGGGCCTTATCAGGTGACATCTTAATTACATAAAATAGAAATTATTAGGTGAACATGGACGATCATTCATTTATGACATGATCACTCAATAATGACATGTGGGTCATATCAAAAAGAAAAAAAAGATGATAGGATCCACATGTCATTAATCAATCATCAGGTCCATAGAATAAATGATGGACCTGGTACACCTAAATAATTCCATAAAACATGATCCCTTGGCATGATTCCTACATGATCTTTGCTGTACCAGGATAACTGATAACTATTTTATATCATCTTTTATGCAAAGGATTAGAACTTCTCTCTCGAATATTTATACAAGTCAAATGATTAAGTATATGTTGGTGTAAAGATTTTTGAATTTTTTACGCAGAAAACTTTTATAAATTGCTTCATTATTAGGGGTTAAATATGAGTACCTATTGCATCAGTTGTATCCAGTCCACTAAACTTTAGAAATAATACTTCAGAACATGCACTTTTAACTTCTAATTTTCTAAGAAGAGTGGGCAAAAACTTTATGTTTAGGAAAATGCCCTACGTTGTAGTCAGGTCAGCAGAAAGGTCCAAATTGGTGTTAGCTTTGCCTTCCCTGGTCAAACTGTAGTCGTAACTTTCTGATTTCATTTTTGGTGTTCTAAGTTGAACTCGGAATCCACAATTTCCATCTCAGATAAAACTGCAACATTACCATATGATAATGAAAGAATTATTATTTTGAAAATCTTGCCAAGCTTATTTAGATCCGAAGTTGATGTAAAAATTATTGTTATAGTAACTTATTTGGTAATCGAAAGTGGAATATGCTAGCTTGAAAATTTTGAGGAAAAGTTGTAATCGAAAGTGGAATGTGCTAGCTTGAAAATTTTTCCTTACAAATATTGATATCTAATGTAATAATCTCTAGTAGGAATCTAAACAGTCTAGGGTTCAGGTTCTAGTTATAGTAACTTAATTGGTAAGGCTTGCTCCTATAAATGACTTGCTCCTATAAATGTACATGTTTTAAAAACATGAGTAAATACCAAAAAACCATATAGTCATTTGGTAAGTTTAAGAGAATACCCTTGTTGTTGGTTCTTCACATAGTACCCCCCTCCTGTCAGATTTAAGTGATTTATTTCACTTGGAGTCCATGTGCCTCATACATGACACTTCCAAATGATGAAAATTACAACTAACTGATACTAACTATAATATTATACCACTATCAGGACACATGGACACACACTAATGACTGCTACTAACTATAATAGTATACCACTAACTTAACTAACTGTTAACTCATATCATTTATAACTATCTAACTAATATTACAACTAACTGATATACTAACTGATGCATAACCAAGTGCACATTCCTCACAGTTCAGTCACCCCCTTAATCCACGCTTCCCCCTGTAGACCTCAACATTCATACTAACACATGTGTGTCATCAGCTCACACACACACACTTAGATACCACCCTCTATATTGTGCATTATCACACACCCCACTTATAGTCATAGGATCAATGCTACTTTGGTTTCATAACTTATACCCCCCCACTTCATATATCGCTCTATCTCACTTCACTAACACTAAATTTTGTACTATATTTTTAATGTGGAACGTAACATCTATTTTAACTATATGGATACATATATTTATATCTGTTATTAATTATATTATTTGTTTCCATCTACCTTACCAGATGGCACCCGTGACCCGAGCACGTGTACGTCGCTTAATAGAGGCACCTCCTACTGTAAGGAGGAAGAGGCACCTCATATTCTTAAGGAGTAAGTGATACCTCCTACTGTTAAGGAGGAAGTGAATGTTAAGGAGGAAGAGACTCCTACTGTTAAATTGGAAGCGGTTGTTAAGGAGGAAGTGAAAACTTCTACTATTAAGGAGGAAGTGGTGCCTCCTACTGTTGGGAAGGCACCAGCTGAGAATGGGAGTTCCAGTCACCCAGCACCTATAGCGAAGATTGATGGAGTAGACGCTGCTTATACGAAGTATCTGAGAGACTGGGTTCTGCCCCAGCGTATTGGATTTTCTTAAGAGATTGAGAAATTGGATAAGACTTATGGTGTAACTGTGATACTTTTATTGTGGCTATTATGTGACTGTGATACTTTTATATTGTGCTTTTTGTGTGGCTGTGATATTTTTATTTTGTGTTTATTGTGTGACTGTAATATTTTATATACTTTTATTTTGTGTTTACCGGTGTTGAGTGTTCCACCGAAGGGGTCAGCGAACCAAGGGAAATCAACGAAGGGTTGCTCTGGGTCTATTTATATAAATTAGGAATTCATAAACTGCAGGAAGATTGGTTTGGAAACCATTTTACATTCTTTTTTTTTCTCTAAAAATTTAGCGATGTTTAGCGTCGTTTAGCGACGTTTAAATACGTCGCTAAATATGTCGCTGAATACATTGCTAAATACGTCGTTAAACAAAAAAAATTGAGCGACGTTTAGCGACAAAAAATACATCGCTAATTTAGCGACGTTGAGTCGCTAAACGTCACTAATAAGAAAAATATTAATGACGCAAATACGTCACTAGAAAACGTCTCTATAGCGATATTTTTTCTATCAGCGACTAGTTTAAATGCGACTTTATTAAAACATCGCTAATTATGTCGCTAATTTTTTTAGCGACGTTTTTAGGCCATTTAGAGACGTTTCTAGGCGTCACTAATTTGAATTATTCTGGTAGTGACCCAATCCCTTTCTGTTATCTAACCACTTCATTAACTGATATTGTTATACCAGGTGGCCATCAATCTTCATTCTTCACCTGCAGTACAAGGTCACTGCTCGAGCCCTCTTTACATGCCTATCTGCATTTGTTTTCGAGTGTACTACCATCCTAAACCTCTGTATCAGTACCCACTGATACAACTATGTGCCAAAACTCCTCTTTTAAAGTTCACACAGTGATTGAACTAACTCTTATTAACATCATAAATACCACTAACCAATGTACAGAAAATTACTAACAACAGTAACATCTAATATGAATATAACTGAACTAATATCAATTACACATACAAATAAACACTATATATTACTGATCCACAACTGAAACCAACTAATCCTTAAAAAACCCAGAGATGCACCTAATGTACCTGTTGTTGCTACATATAGCTTAAACACCCAGATTCTAGCACAATACACTACACAAACTAGGATATATCACCCCCCTTCTCCAACATGCTGAACTTTGGACCATTGCTCTGTCAGTGAATGCTTGACTTTGTTGTGCAGTTTAAAGGCCTGCAGGAAGTACATTGTTGTCAATAATCTCTCGAACTTAGTGGATACAACACACACCTGAAGTCACTATGGTTCCCAGGTTCTCACTGTCTCATACTAACTTCAGTCACAGTATTAGCACACACACACACAGAAAGAAATTAGCCTATACACTAAGCCACAGTATTTCCCCTCTTCACCACTATCAATACTGATGCACAAACAAAAGATATGAGACACACCCACACATACATGGACGCATACACACACTTATACAATTAAACAAACACCTAGTGTGCACTAATCTTGGATACTCATGATACACAACAATCTTTATGCCAAAACCTTTAATAAACTATTAATCATACTAATACATATTAAATACATATCAAATATAAATATATATACGTAATATGATTTGTTGTTATAAAAAATGGGGGAAAACACACCCATAAACACAAAACCCTAAATATGCATACAACACCATGAGGAAAATATCATGAAACCCTATAGAGACTCATTCTCTCCTCTTATGGCTATTCCTAAACCATAGGTGGGTTCCTAATGGCCAAAAATAAGTAAAATAGAATTTAAGGGACATATTTCATATTTTTACCTATTGGAAGATGGATTCCCAATGCAAACTTCTTCTTCTCCAAGGCTCCTTGTGACTTAAGCTTCTAGGCTTCTTTAGATGAGGGAATGAGAGGGTTTGGGGTTCTAAATTTTAAAATTTATGGGAGAAAGAAAGGGTTTTAGGGAAGAACTATTTATAGGGTCTCATCTATGGAGAAGGAACAGAGATGCCTTTAGAGCAGATAAATAGGAACTATCTTCGCCCCCGTTGAGACTGACAGGAGACCAAGTTTGGAAATAGCTAGATGGATTGTCGACTGTGATGAAAGATCCAATGTCGGCCCTTCACTTTGAAGGGTTTGGACATAGACATAATTGGACGAAGCGGAGTATCTTTTGGGACTTGCCTTATTGGAAGGACAATCTCATAAGACACAATCTTAATGTTATGTATATCAAAAAAAATTATTTGACAACATCTTCAATACAGTTATGGATATCAAGGAAAAAATAGAAGACAATTTCAAAGCAAGAAATAACTTGGAAATTATTTGTAGCCCTTCAGATTTGCACCTAAAACGAAGTGCAAACGATAATTGGGTGAAGCCTCCAGCGCCATTTATATTGAGTAGGAAGGAAAAATTGATAATATGCAACTGGATTTCAAAGTTGAGATTTTCTAACGGCTACGTGTCAAATCTGGCAAGATGTGTCGATCTCAATGAATGCAAGATGACAGGGATGAAGTGTCATGATTGTCATATGTTTATGGAGAGGTTAATACCTATTAATCTGAAAGAGATGTTGCCTCATCAAGTATGGACTTCGTTGGCCAAATTATCTATACTCTTTAGAGATTTGTGTTCAAGCAAGTTGACGGTACAACATTTAATAGAACTTGAGGAGAAGATTGTATTGACATTGTGCAAGTTAGAAAGGGTGCTACTCCCCCCCCCAAGTTTTTTTTTGATAGTATGGAGCATTTGCCGATTCATCTTGCATACGAAGCACATGTCGGTGCTCTCGTCCATTATCGATAGATGTATCCATTTAAGAGGTATAAATTGATTAGTTTGTACTATTAATTTCTTTACTCATATTTCTAATATTCAATATATTATCTATAGGTATCTACATCACCTAAAGAAGAAAGTGGGCAATAAGGCTCATGTAGAAGCTTCGATATGTGAAGCATATATTATTCAGGAGGTTTAAAACTTCTGCTCCATCTACTTTGATACTCATGTCAGAACAATCATAATAGAGTCCCAAGGAATGATGACAGTGGGGTTGATGAATCGAATAGTGTAATCCGTCTAATCTTTAATGTGGGAGGCAAGACTACAAGTGCAACTAAAGTACGGTAGTTGGAAGACGATGAGTTTGAAGTCGCTCATCGGTATATATTGTTAAATAGTGGTCTTGGGAAGATGCTAGATATTGAGAAGTAAGCGACACATCTTTGCTACATATTTCAATTAAGTATATGCTTGAAAAAAAATTGCTCTAACTATTATTCTTACTATCATAGTACTTTTAGAGCTGAGATAAAAATTGAGAGACCTACTATTAATGATGATGATCTTGCTAGAGAGGTTAATACAAAATTTCTATCGTGGTTCCATAATTATGTACGGATCCTAAATATTAAGTATTCTAAATTTAGCATTCTGACCAATCTTTGTCTAATATTTATATGATACGTGATATTTCAGGTTTTTCGTCCTAGTACAGGGTTATAGAACAAACGACTTCAAGCATTAACTATCGAACCAAGCAAGAGGACAAAGTGTTGGGATGTATACACCATTAATAGCTTCAAATTTAGAACCACTGATAAGCCTATTAATCAATCATTTGTCGTTGAGGAGGCTAATTATACAAAAAATTCTATAGTATGTGTGAGGGGTTCAGCCTAAATGAGGATCCAGAATTCGACTATTACGATGTACTAAGAGATATCGGAGAGCTGGAATACTCTTATGAGATAAAAATATGTTGTTTTAATGTGATTGGTTTGACACAACACCCAAGCAAGGATGGAAATTTGCTGTATGCAAAACTAAAGCTAGAAAAAAATATAATATTGGAGATCTAGCATACCAAGAGGATGAGGTGGTCATGCCTCAACTTACATATATGAGTTTGGTCGATGTTTATAGTATGGAGGTTGATGTTACCATAGGGGATGATAGAGTTAATGAAGAGATTGACATAGAAGATTTACCTCATATAGAGGAGGACTCTGATATAGAGGTATCGAACGAGGAACAAGAATTGGAAGATGAAGGTGATAGTGAAAGTAAAAATAAAAATAAAGAATATGAAGATGAAGACGATTCAAAAAATGATTCGGAAGATGATTCAAAAGATGAAGAAGATTATTACGTACACACATATGCATTAACTTAGATTATGTATTTATTTAATAACACGGTTATTATTTATTTCATCATCACACTAGTATTTATTTATTTTACCACACCATCCATTACTTTATGATGTCTTGATATCACTATTTTTATTTGTTTTATAATATAATATATTATTTACTGTCAGATTTACCTTTGGTGGGATGAGGACGAGGATGATCACGATGACATGTTCATAGAGGATCGTCTTTCCATCATCCTCCAGCTACTCCGGATGCAGGTTGCACACGACTATCAGAGGACTAGTTCATAGATGTCAAGGATGGTTTATCCCTACCATAAACTCGTTAATCGGTAGGGGAGCTACTCCATCTCCCGGGCTTCCCTCAGCTTCTACCTCTGCCACTACTCCTACGACTACTGCGACTATTAGTACATTGGCTACTCCACTAGTTTCTCATATCAGAGCAAATCCATATCTAGGACTTCTGGTGGAGCACGGAGTATATATCCGTCATCCAGGATTTGCAGATCCCCCTACTCTACCAGAGCGGCCAGCCAATATCGATCGTCCCGAGTTGTGGGCCGATCGAGCGACGTAAGTACTTATTGTCAATTCACACATTTATTTTTTATTTCTTTTTATTCTAATTTTATATTATTTAATTATTTTAAGTTCTTCCCGACCAAGGATGGTTTTCCATTAAAAGGTTCAGGGATATGATCAATGATCAGAAGGCGCTGGCGTCACATTCAGGGGATCTTCGCAAGAAGTGGCTCAAGGAGGAGTTCTGGGAGAAGATGAAGGAGAAGATGGATGCCCCAGCCTATAAGGTCAAGTGCAAGAAAGCAAGAGCGTCCCGTGCTAAGTGTGGTCTCCACATGGGTGGATCTATTCCGACCGTCGAGCATTTTCGACGGATGGTCAGTATTATAATTTTTTGCTAGATCAATTTTTAGTCATTCTCATTTTTTTAATTAATTACTTAGTTTTATAGTACGATGAGGCAATCAGAGCCGAGAAACCCCGAAGACTGTCGACTACTCCGCAATCTTCCAACGGACGCAGAAAAAGGAAGAAGGATGGGAAGCTCGTAGATGAGCGGACAACAAAAGCATACGTAAGTTGTGTTTATAAAATTTTGTCAACGAAATTTAATTACATACTTTTAATAATTTAACTATATTTATTTACCCTAAAAATCTAAACTTAACTTCAATATTGTTACCTATGATATCCAAAAATCTTAACTCTAAACCTAACCTAGGATATTTAAACTTAACTCTAAACCTAATCTTAGTTATAGTCAATAAAAAAGATTAATCATAACCTACGATATCTAAACCTATTTATATAAATAAATATAGGAGACATATAAAACGTTGGAGGGTGGGACTGAGACCAGTATGTCGACTGAGAGAAATAACCGGTGGGTACAAGCTGTAGGAAGAGGAAAAGGTGGCAGCGTATACGGGACTAGATCGTTGGCATCCCAGCTGTCGGTTCTTTCCAGAGCTCCTCCGATGGCTCCTCCAGCTCCATCAGAGCCTGTTCCTCCTGGTGCTATGAGATTGGAGCAGATCACGATGACTCTGTTAGAGGTACAGATATAGGTTAGACAACTGACAGAGTCTCGTGATGCTACAGCTCCTGATCCTCCTGCAGCTCCTGCTTCTCCAGCTACTCCAGCTCCTACGATGGCACCTCCGGCTCCTTCTACAGCTCCTCCTGTCATTCCTGAGGATCTATAATAGATTATCACTGTGGTTATGGTGCATTACATGGCTACCCGATAGCCGCCACCGCCTCCGTCTTTACCGTCGACTTGATGTGTATTTTTATTTTCTTGATAATTTGATAGTTTGTTGGATGTATTTGTGTATGTAGAAGCATGAAATATGCTGGAGAATTGTACGCATATTATACAGTCAAAACCCCCAACATGCATGAAGTCCGCGTAAAGCAGCACTTCAAGGCTGTGTGGCGTAAAAACATGGCTTCAGAACTGCTCGCATAAAACAGAGCTTCAGAGCTGTTTGGCATAAAGAAGAGCTTCAGAGCTGCCCGCGTAAAGCAGCACTTCAAGGTTGTTTTGGCGTAAAAGGTTGCTACACCTCCCTATGGCGTAAAATACGTTTGTCTTTAATGCAACATAAAGTCATACGAAGAACTCTTCGTATTCCTCAAATGAATCTGTCAGACAAAATAGTAAACCTGACCCCTGACAAAAGTACTGCACGACGATCGAGAGGACGACTGTGATGATGATTTTGCACAGAGACCCAGACTGACGTTTAGTGACATATCCTTGATACAAGTCATTTTTACGCATTCAAGGAATATGCCGCCTATTCTACACAGGCAGAGATGAGTTTTTACGCTCAAGATAAGACGAAATCAGACGCCACGTCAAAAGCTATTTCTCGTACAGAGCTCGAGGCATATCTCGACATTTAATGCATGAGATTGAGGCATATCTCTGCATTAAATGTATGAGATTTGGTTCTATTCTTTATAATTTTGTCATGACTGGGAGGGCTAAAACTATGGCTAATATGCTCACATCACCATCCTTGCATTTTACGCTAACCAGGCTATTTTTAACTATAGGAGTACGCCGTATGCTATCTCATCGAAATATGCCAACTCATGCTATATTTGCAAAGGTACGTAATAAGGCTATTTGGCCCAGAATACGCTCAAGACCTCAGTCAGGAAGGATAATTGGCTATTTTTACGTTGGTTATCTATTATTCATGCAGCATCAAGTTTTACGCAAAATTTGGCTTTTACGCCAACAAGGCAGAATTTGGCTTTTACGCCAACAAGACAGCTATTTGGCTTTTACGCCAACAAGACAACTATTTGGCTTTTACGCCAACAAGACAGTAATTTAGCTTCTACGCCAACCATCTCTACGCGAGGGGCAGTTACCTATGTGGCTTTCATGCCATGATCTTCGAGAAGCAGTTATACGCGTTACCTTATAATGGGACACATGTCATATGCAGATTCAGAGGATCATTCGAACGTGGGTAGCAGTTATTATAACCGCCGCGTAAAATGTGCAACTCTTTTCACAGTTTGGTTTCTACACCGATTGGACAGTTATTATGACTGAGCTCTATAAATAGAGACCTCTAGTCACAAGTTCGGGAGGGGAGCAAGATCAGAGATCAAGAGATCATAGAAAGAGAGCACAGACCGAGAGTGTTGATTGACAACTTTGGCAACGAGAATTTAATCCCTCCTGCAATCTTTGAACCTCCTATTTCTTCTACAGCACTTCTTCATTATCGTGTGGTCCAAGGGACAAAGTGATCGACCGCAGATCAGACTCCTATAGTAATTTTTCTCCAGAATTATTTTTATTGTACTTAATATCCTCGTATAGGATTAATTGTACTCTTTTTTTCTTGTTTATAAACAAAGAAAGGGTTTCGTATAAACCTAGTTTCATTCTTTTATTTATCATCAAATACAAGATGGCGAATCTGCTGGGGACGACTTTCTCCTTTGACTAGAAGGCAATTGCTCAACACGATGCGGTATCCGTCGGATCGACGAAGAAGACTTTGGTCGTCCAATTCGACCAATCTGCTTATGAAGCATGCTTCGTGCAGGGGGTAGCTCTCATTCCCTCTTTGTCCAGAACAACATGAAGCTGCATAAAGTTTGGATGCCTAAGACGTCCTCTACCCTTCCTGCAAGCTCTTCTCCTATGATCAACAAGGTTGTGACAACACAGCCTACGCGCTCGGCGTGTAAAAATATGTCTCCCGTCTGTGACGTGGCAGACAAAACTTTTGGCAATGCCTCAGTGCCAATCCAAAAGTCTAGAATATGCCCTGTACGTAAAATCTTGTCTCTCGTCTGTGACGTGGCACGACAAGTCGTCTCATTTAGCGGGACGCACCCCATTTCGAGAAATTTTGGGTTTTAAAGACCAAGTTTTTGGTCGATTTCACCTGCAAATAAAACACAACATACAACAAATTAAAATAAACTAATTACAGAGTCTAAATCTCGGTTATGTTGTCTAATTTACTCTTCAAACAGAATCCTAAATATTTAAACAGGTTGGGAGAAAAATGGCCGTGAACATGGGGCTCTGGGACAGTTTCTGAAGTACAGAATTCTGTATTTTTTGGTGTTTTGCGTCGCATTTTGTGACTGACACAGGGCACGATACCCAAAACTAGTTTCACGGGATTTGGAGAGGGTCAAGTGACTTCGCATAGGATTCGACAGAAGTAAATTTGGATCAATACACAAGGAGATAAGAGAGCTAGAAGAAGGGTACCTTGATGCTGTTCTAAACTGGACAATTACGCGGCGATGTGTACGACAGAGGGCGGCGTGCGGAGTTGGACGCCAGGGATAGGGGAGTGAGGGGGAGTGGTTGGTTGTGTGAGAGAAGAAGGGAGGGGGTCTGTCATGCCCCAGTCCCAAAATATATGGAACCAAGCCACGTGGCAATGGCCAGCTGACATGTCTCCGAGGATATCCCAATTTAATGGATCCATGAAGAGTGCTACGCTGTCCTATAATACTAACATGTCCAATATTAGTCAATAACAGGTAATCTAATCTCATCCACAATATATAGAGCAAGAAATACTAAATAAACTGCTGGTTGATAAATACCAGTCTCAAGATATCATAGTACAACCAGAAATGTCTGGTGGAAACAAACCCACTACTATGATGAAATAAAGTGCTGAAATGAGATATAAAAGATAATGACTAGAGCATCTGCTGAGTAGATAATGATGCCCTCCAACTAGGCTAAAGGCCTACCAACTGATCACGGGAACTCTGACGGTTGTACCTCCAACTCCTCAGTTGTAGCAAATCTCGTCTCCTGTCCTGGGTCGTATACGGTGGGGTAGTGAGCCTCGTCCAAATCTGGGAAGATACCAGGTCCTCAGACGGACGTAACAAGATACAAGAAAATAACATGCTATATATGAATACTGAATAAAATAAATACAATAAGGGTGTACTAGCCATCTAAGTTTATGCAATGTGAGTCCAACTCTGATGCGTATGAGTAGGCGTAGGCATAGCGTCCATACTCTGAAGAGAACGGCATCTGTACAGTATATCGTCCATATCGCTCCGAAGAACGTGGCATCAGTATAAAAGGAAAGTCATTGGACCCGAGGTTCCTCCGAAACTACGGCTCCAATGTGTGTACCCCATACGCCTCCTAGTTGTCCTCCCCGCCAAATGTAGATACGCAAGTCGACTACTCGACGTGCATACCATGTATCTATATGCCAAGTCTCTAATCTATATCCTGACTACATACTAACCGTGATGTAGGTGATACGCAACGATAGCTAGTCGAGTGCGCAAACCCGCATCCCAATATAAATATATCTCAGTGTCCGTGCAAGGTGTCAGGTCTCAGACAATAACAGAGTATTGTCCAAAGGGTTGAGTCTGCTAAGGCTAAGTCCATATATTTATATATTTACTAACATCGACGTAACCGTCGAATGCACCCGAGACAACTCGGACGCGCACAGTTGTATAAATTACAAGTAACAAGAATACAATACAACAGATGCATATTTAATTTAGACAGTAAATATAGCAAGGTATCTTGCCTGTGTCCTGAAGCTGTGAATGCTAGAAGCTGGTTCCTGCAGTATCTCCTGGCTGATCCAATGGTCCTACGAGGATGAATGTGGAGAGGGGGTTCTGCTCGTCGTCGTGCGGACTCGCCAGGGGTCAGCGGTGCTCCTGCGTCGGCGGCAAGTCTCGGCAGTAGCGACGGCACTCTCGGCAGGCGCGACAGCGGTGCACGGGGGCAACGGGTCGAGGGTGTTCGGCTACAGCGGTTCAGGGGTGTTCGGGAGCAGCGGGTCAGGGGTGTTCGGCTGTGTAGGGGCGATGGTTGACGATATATGGAGGGTGGTGGTCGGCAATATATGGAGGGTGGTGGTCGGCAATATATGGAGCGTGGTGGTCGGCAATATATGGAGGGTTGTGGTCGTGATGGTTGGTGCAAAGGAGGAGTATTCGACTAGGGTTAGGGGAGGAGGGTGATATGAAATCTAGGGTTTGAGTGAATAGATGTATATTTATATAGGTGGTGGAGATGATGTGCTAAGCTCGAGGGTTGGGCTTGTCCGGCTTGTTGGGTTGGAATGATCCACTCAAAAGTGCATGTGGGCTGGGTTTGGTTCTGCTTAGGGTAAATTGGCTTTAAATTTGATTTAAATTTAATACTTCAACTCGGGAATTACTAATGCGTTGGAAACGTAAGGAACTAGGTTTGGGTGGTACACAGGAGTCGTGGCCTAACAAGTTTGGTGTAGTCTGATACCCTAATTTGGGTACGTGGAATTTGGATTATGGTTTCATCTCAGTAAATAATTAATTAAATCCTATTTTTGACGAGGGGGTTTACAATCTACCCTCCTTAGAGCATTTCGTCCTCAAAATTTAAACGTACGCATGGGTAAGCACTAAAGACTAAAGAAAATACTGGAACGTACCTAGTCCTTCAAAAAGGCGGGGATAACGCTGACGAATATCTTCTTCGCGTTCCCAGGTCGACTCGCCTGGTGCATGATGCCTCCATGCAACACGAACTAAGGGGATGGTCTGCCCTCGTAATACCTTCTCCCTTCTGTCTAGAATCTCCACAGGCTCCTCTTCATATGATAGGCTCGGCCTGACTGTGATCTCGGAATGGTCAAGCACGTGACTAGGATCCGATATGTACCTCCTCAATTGAGATACATGGAAGACGTCGTGGACTCCTTCCAAGGTCTGCGGTAACGCTAATCTGTAAGCAACCTCTCTGACGTTTTCTAATATGTCGAATGGTCCGATGTACCTCGAACTCAGCTTCCCTCTGCCTCCGAATCTGATAGTACCTCGAGTAGGTGAGATCTTTAAGAATACGTGATCTCCAACCTGAAACTCTAAGGGTCGGCGGTGTGCATTCGCCCAATGCTTCTGTCGGTCTTGCGCTGCTCGAAGGTGTCCTTGGATCTTCTTTACCTTCTCTACCGTCCGAATAATCAACTCTGGTCCTAGAATCTGTCGCTCGCCTATATCACTCCAGCATACTGGAAAACGACATTTTCTTCCATACAACGCTTCATAGGGAGCCATCTGAATGCTCGCTTGATAGCTGTTATTGTAGGAAAACTCGACCAAATATAAGTGGTCCTCCCATGATCCTCCAAAGTCAAGCATGCATGCTCTCAACATGTCCTCCAGTGTCTGAATGGTGCGCTCCGACTGGCCATCTGTTTGTGGGTGATACGCTGTGCTAAACTTTAGGCGAGTACCAAGACTCTCTTGCATACTATGCCAAAAGTAAGACATAAATCTCGTATCCCTGTCTGACACGATGCTAACTGGCACTCCATGTAGGCGCACAATCTCCCTCATGTACATATCTGCTAAAGCCTCCGTCGATTGCCCAACTCTAAAGGGTAAAAAGTGTGCGGACTTGGTGAGTCTATCCACGATTACCCATACTGCATTGCGCCCACTAGGACTCCTTGGGAAACCTGTAACAAAGTCCATAGTGATATGCTCTCATTTCCACTCTGGTATAGGAAGTGGTTGAAGTAATCCCGCAGATCTCTGGTGCTCAGCCTTGACTTGCTGACATACCAGGCACTTGGCTACAAAGCGTGCTATCTCTCTCTTCATTCCGTGCCACCAGTAGTACTGTCTTAGATCTCTGTACATCTTCGTGCCTCCTGGATGAATGGAATAGGTGGAACTGTGTACCTCTGTCATCAATTCCTGTCGAAGTTCTCCATTTGGAACATAGAGACGATCTCCGTATCTCAGAGTTCCGTTTTCATGTATCCGTAGTCCTGTTTGTAATCCAGCCTCTGTCCTCTGTCTGAGCCTCTGAAATCTGGCATCTATCGGTAAAGCAGCCTTGATTCTCTCTACCAGTGTCGTTTGCAATTGGAAACTTGACAACTGTCCGTCTACTCCGGGTATGACAACCTCTATACCCATCTGCTCTAGATCTCTCAACAGATGTTGTTGGGTAGTCAAGAAGAATACCATAGGTCTTCTGCTCAGTGCGTCTGCTACTACGTTGGCCTTTCCCGGGTGGTACTGTAACTCAATTTCGAAGTCTGTCATCACCTCGAGCCAACGTCTCTGCCTCTGATTAAGGTCCTACTGTGTGTAGACATATTTCAGGCTCTTATGATCAGTAAATACCATAGGTCTTCTGCTCAGTGCGTCTGCTACTACGTTGGCCTTTCCCGGGTGGTACTGTAACTCAATTTCGAAGTTTGTCATCACCTCGAGCCAACGTCTCTGCCTCTGATTAAGGTCCTACTGTGTGTAGACATATTTCAGGCTCTTATGATCAGTAAATATCTCCACTCTTTCTCCATATAGGTAATGCCTCCAAAGCTTTAAAGCAAAGATCACCGCTGCAAGTTCCAAGTCATGGGTGGGATAATTCTTCTCATGTGTCCTCAATTGTCTAGAAGCATAAGCTACAACCTTTCCATGCTGCATCAAGACGCATCCTAATCCTTTCCCAGACGCATCACTGTAAATTACGAATCCTTCCGGGTCCAGAAGGTATGGTCAAGACGGGTGCTGTGGTCAAGCGTTTCTTCAGCTCATCGAATGCCTTCTGACACTCCTCTGTCCAAGTGAACTCCTGCTCCTTACGGGTCAAACGGGTCATTGGCTCTGCAATCTTCGCGAAGTTCTATACGAACCTCCGGTAATATCCGGCAAGTCCTAGAAAACTCTTCACTTCTGAGACATTTGTAGGGGTTGGCCATGTCTCTACAGATGAAATCTTCGCCGGATCTACTGAGATACCGTCTCCTGAGATGACGTGTCCAAGGAAGGCGACACGATCTAGGAGAAACTCGCACTTGCTAAGCTTGGCATACAGTCTCTCTCTCCTCAGCGTCTCTAACACTAGTCTCAAGTGCTCTTCGTGCTCCTCGTGGCTCTTCGAATACACCAAAATGTCGTCGATGAAGACTACCACGAACTGGTCTAAGTATTGATGGAATACTCTGTTCATCAAGTTCATAAATATAGCTGGCGCATTCGTCAGTCCAAAAGGCATCACTAAGAACTCGTAGTGACCATAACGAGTCCTGAATATTGTCTTTTGAATGTCTTCTCTTCGCACCTTCACTTAATGATAACCCGATCTCAAGTCGATCTTTGTGAACACCACTGCTCCGGTCAACTGGTCGAATAAATCGTCAATCCGCGGCAGGGGGTACTTGTTCTTGATAGTCAAAGCATTAAGGGCTCTGTAATCAATACACATACGTACTGTTCCGTCCTTCTTAGGCATAAACAATACTGGTGCTCCCCATGGTGATGCACTAGGACGGATAAATTCTTTGCTCTGCAACTCCTCCAATTGTAGCTTCAGCTCATCTAACTCCTTCTTCGCCAATCGGTACACATTAGAAGATACTGGTGCTGCTCTTGGTACTAGCTCAATGGTGAACTCCACGTCTCTATCGGGTGGTAAGCCAGGCAATTCTTCGGGGAAAACATCCTTGAATTCTGCAACTATTGATGGGGGCGCAATCTCCATAGTCATGCAAGTTCCAGCTGTCTGTCCTACTCCTTGTTCGACGGTCCCTCGTATGTACTCGAACTTCGGTTGATCAGGTGGTCTAAAAGTGACGCTACCCTTCCGGCACTTCAGTATGGCGTTATACTGGCTTAACCAGTCCATACCTAACACAACATCAAAGTACGGCATAGGCAATACCAGGAATCGCGCTCTCATCTCTCTACCACATACGACTACCGAGCACGTTCTAATAGTGCTGGTAACCGGCACGATACCTCCTCCGGTAAGAATCTTCCAACTCTTAGGTAAGGGGGAAGTCGCTACTCTATGCATTGCTACGAATCTACTAGATATAAATGATAATGTAGCACCAGAATCAAACAATGCTGTCGCAGGCAAAGATGCGACTAAAATGGTACCGGTGATTGCTTCTCCTTCTGTTTCCTCCTCAGTAGCTGCTAATAAAAAGGCCTGTCCCTTTCTCTGTCCTCCTGTCTGCTGTCGGGCCCGATCAAACTGTGCCTGCTGTGGGGGCAAGGGTGGTCCCCTCTGGAATCCTCCGGGTGCTGGTGGACGCTGGCCTCCTGGTGGGGGTAGTATCCTCGGAGCTGGTGCTGCTGGCCTTTGTCCGGCCTGTGGGGATGCCTCCCTGCGCTGTGGACAATCTCTGGCAAGGTGCTGTCTCGCTCCACAAATCATGCATGTTCCAAGTCTCTTTCGGAAGTCCTTCTCGAAGTGACCTCTCTTACCACAGAAGTGGCAAGTCGGAAGTTCTTGGTATGGATATGGTGCTGCTCTCTGTTGTGTCTGTGCTCCAGGACGTCGGATGGGTCCTCTTGCTCCGGGCTGGACTCTAGCTGGCGCGGTCGTACTGGAACGTCTCGCTCTTCTGACAATAGCCTCCTGGATTCTCGCCTCTGCGAGAACCTCCTCATAAGAAATCCTCGCCTGTGCGGTGGTATATCTCTGTAGCTCGAAGTTGAGGCCGTGCTGAAATCTCTGAGCCTTCTCTAGTTTATTGGGTATCAGAACAGCTCCAAATCTGCTAAGGCGGCTAAACTCTGCGTCATAGGCATCAACAGACATATTCCCCTGTTCTAGATGTAGGAATTGGGAGTACAGGGCATTTCTGACTGTTGCTGGAAAATATTTCGCATTGAAGTACTCCAAGAACTGTTCCCAAGTCTGGTTCTTGCCTACACTGCGCTCAATGGAATCCTACCAGTGATGGGCGTTGCCTTTTAGTTGGGCCCTTACTGCGGTCATCCAAAGGTCTGGAGGTAGTTGTGAGGCCTCTAATAGCATCTCCGTGTTGGCGATCCAATCAGAGATCTGTTCTGCAGTCTCATCGCCTGAGAAGGTATCTGGTCCCATCTGTCGGAACCATCTAACAGTGCCACCTGTCGGGCCTGGTAGAGGTGCTGGTACTGGTGTCGTGACAGGTGTCCTTTCTAGTACTGCCATCAGGCTCTGTCGCAATGTCTCGGTCTGCTGCCACTGTGCTTGCATCATTGCCTGGAAGAACTGAAGCATCTGTGCTTGGCCATCTAGCTGCGGCATCTGGGGTGGATAAGGTGGAGGCGGTGGTAGTAGAATCTCTGGTTGTGCAGTAGGCGTCTCCTTAGATGTCGGCCTTTCCGTTTGCGGTATCGGTGTAGCTCCTGAAGTCTGGCCCTCACAATGCTGCGTGGGAATCATCTGGGAAGTCTGTCCCTCAGGTGGCGGTGTAGGATCGCCCTGCGATGTCTCGTGCCAATGTATCAGCGGGGTCTGTAGCGGGTGTTGGCCTTGGGGTACCTCATCTCCTTGAGTGGTGTTATCTGGCATCGCGGCACGGGGTGCTCCTCGTCCACTCCGTAAATTCATCTTGCTGCAAGGGATAGTGCTTCATTTAAAGGGTACAAGAGCAAACAAACAGGATGTAGTTATTTAGAAGCTGTAAGAAGGAAGTTTAAGGACGAATCAAAAGTGGATGAGACCTAATAATTTCTATCCTATTGCAGGCTCGCTGGGCATGTTACCACACCACAAGCGAAAAGTTGACCTGCATGGGCCACCACTAAAGCCAAGTCATGCCCCAGTCCCAAAATATATGGAACCAAGCCACGTGGCAATGGCCAGCTGACACGTCTCCGAGGATATCCCAATTTAATGGATCTACGAAGAGTGCTACGCTGTCCTATAATACTAACATGTCCAATATCAGTCAATAACAGGTAATCTAATCTCATCCACAATATAAAGAGCAAGAAACACTAAATAAACTGCTGGTTGATAAATACCAGTCTTAAGATATCATAGTACAACCAGAAAATGTCTGGTGGGAACAAACCCACTACTATGACGAAATAAAGTACTGAAATGAGATATAAAAGATAATGACTAGAGCATCAGCTGAGTAGATAATGATGCCCTCCAACTAGGCTAAAGGCCTACCAACTGATCACGGGAACTCTGACGGTTGTACCTCCAACTCCTCAGTTATAGCAAATCTCGTCTCCTGTCCTGGGCCGTATACGGTGGGGTAGTGAGCCTCGTCCAAATCTGGGAAGATACCAGGTCCTCAGAGGGACGTAACAAGATACAAGAAAACAACATGCTATATATGAATACTGAATAAAATAAATACAATAAGGGTGTACTAGCCATCTAAGTGAATGCAATGTGAGTCCAACTCTGATGCGTATGAGTAGGCGTAGGCATAGCGTCCATACTCCGAAGAGAACGACATATGTACAGTATATCGTCCATATCGCTCCGAAGAACGTGGCATCAGTATAAAGGGAAAGTCATTGGACCCGAGGTTCCTCCGAAACTACGGCTCCAATGTGTGTACCCCATACGCCTCCTAGTTGTCCTCCCCGCCCAATGTAGATACGCAAGTTGACTACTCGACGTGCATACCATGTATCTATATGCCAAGTCTCTAATCTATATCCTGACTACATACTAACCGTGATGTAGGTGATACGCAACGATAGCTAGTCGAGTGCGCAAACCCGCATCCCAATATGAATATATCTCAGTGTCCGTGCAAGGTGTCAGGTCTCAGACAATAACAGAGTATTGTCCAAAGGGTTGAGTCTGCTAAGGCTAAGTCCATATATTTATATATTTACTAACATCGACGTAACCGTCGAATGCACCCGAGACAACTCGGACGCGCACAGTTGTATAAATTACAAGTAACAAGAATACAATACAACAGATTTATATTTAATTTAGACAGTAAATATAGCAAGGTATCTTGCCTGTGTCCTGAAGCTGTGAATGCCAGAAGCTGGTTCCTGCAGTATCTCCTGGCTGATCCAATGGTCCTACGAGGATTAACGTGGGGAGGGGGTTCTGCTCGTCGTCGTGCGCACTCGCCAGGGGTCAACGGAGCTCCTGCATCGGCGGCAAGTCTAGGCAGCAGCGGCGGCACTCTCGACAGGCGTGGCAGCGGTACACGGGGGCAGCGGGTCGGGGGTATTCGGCTGCAGCGGTTCAGGGGTGTCCGGGAGCAGCGGGTCAGGGGTGTTCGGCTGTGTAGGGGCGATGGTTGACGATATATGGAGGGTGGTGGTCGACAATATATGGAGGGTGATGGTCGGCAATATATGGAGGGTGGTGGTCGTCAATATATGGAGGGTTGTGGTCGTGATGGTTGGTGCAAAGGAGGAGTATTCGGCTAGGGTTAGGGGAGGAGGGTGATATGAAATCTAGGGTTTGAGTGAATAGATGTATATTTATATGGGTGGTGGAGATGATGGGCTAAGCTCGAGGGTTGGGCTTGTCCGGCTTGTTGGGTTAGAATGATCCACTCAAAAGCGCATGTAGGCTGGGTTTGGTTCTGCTTGGGGTAAATTGGCTTTAAATTTGATTTAAATTTAATACTTTAACTCAGGAATTACTAATGCGTTGGAAACGTAAGGAACTAGGTTTGGGTGGTACACAGGAGTCGTGGCCTAACAAGTTTGGTGTAGTCTGATACCCTAATTTGGGTACGTGGAATTTGGATTACGGTTTCATCTCAGTAAATAATTAATTAAATCCTATTTTTGACGAGGGGGTTTACAGGGTCGTTCTTTGAAGGATAAGAGGGGGGTGATCGCGAAATTGGGGGGTTCGTAGGGTGTCTGTGCGAGTGTGGGCGGGTTGCGGGTAGCGGGCTAGCGGGTCGGCGGGTAGCGGGTCCGGATCCGACCCGCTGGGCGGTTGGCTCCGGTTCTGCTCGGTTTAGCCCGGTTCGGTTCAGTCTGCTCGGTTTAGCCCGGTTCGGTTTGGTTTAATGCTGGTTTAATTAAAAAAAAGGGTTTTAGCCATTTAAAAATAGTTTTTGAGCCCAATAAATTCCAGAAAAATTACACAACATCCAATAAATAATAATACACCCAAAAATATAATTTTTGTAATATTTTAATAATTAATTTAATCCATAAAAATATAATTTCTTTGAAGAACACAAATAAATAATTAAAAAATTTAGAAAAATCCCAAAAATTATTTTTTCAAAATTTTAGAAAAATTTGTGTGTTTACAATCTACCCACCTTACAAGGATTGCGTCCTCGCCTTCAAGAATTAACTACTAAGGATAACTAATCATGGTACCTATATGTAGTTCTTAGGTCATACCTGTATCTTCGAATATGTGAGGATAACGCTGGCGTATGACATCCTCTCGTTCCCAAGTAGACTCACCGGGGGAGTGATGTTTCCAAGCTACCCGGACCAATCTAATCGTCTAACCCTATAATATCTTCTCACTAATGTCAAGTATCACAACCAACTGTTCTTCATACCTCAAGCTAGGTCCCACTAAAATCTCAGAATGATCGACTACGTGACTTGGGTCAGCTACGTACCTCCTCAGCTGTGAGACATGGAATACATCATGTACTCCCTCTAAAGATGGGGGTAATGTAAGATGATACGCCACCTCACCAATACGCTCCAAAATATCAAATGGTCCAATTTACCTCAGGCTCAGCTTGCCTCTGCTCCCAAATCGAATAGTACCTCGAGTGGGTGAGATCCTCAAGAATACATGTTCTTCTTTCTTGAACTCCAACGGTCGGCGGTGTGCATCAGCCCAATGCCTTTGTCTGTCCTGAGCTGCACGAAGACGACTCTGAATTTGCTTCACCTTCTCAACTATTTGCATCACTATATCTGGACCAAGTATCTGATGCTCACCAACGTCACTCTAATATATCGGTGATCTGTATTTCCTGCCGTACAATGCCTCGAAAGGTGCCATCAGGATGCTTGCCTGGTAGCTGTTATTGTAAGAGAACTCCACCAAGTGCAAATGGTCTTCCCAAGACCCTCCAAAGTCTAACATACACGACCTCAGCATATCCTCTAGGATCTAAATCGTGCACTCCGATTGACTGTTTGTCTGTGGATGGTAAGCAGTGCTGAACTTGAGTCGGGTTCCAAGAGTCTCCTTAATGCTTCGCCAAAAATGGGATGTGAATCTTGAGTCACGATCTGACACAATACTAACCGGCACTCTATGTAATCTTACGATCTGTCATATATACAGGTCAGCTAGCAACTCCGTGGACTGTCCAACTCTGAACGGCAAGAAATGTGCCGACTTAGTGAGTCAATCCACAATAACCCAGACTGCATCCTTCCCACTGGGGCTCCATGGAAATCCTATAACAAAATCCATAGTGATATGTTCCCACTTCCATTCGGGTATAGGAAGCGGCTGTAACATACCAGCAGTTCTCTGATGCTCGGCCTTAACTTGCTGACAAACCAAACATTTTGCTACAAATTGTGCAATCTCTCTCTTCATCCCATACCAACAATAGTACTGCCTCAAATCTCGGTACATCTTAGTACCTCCTGGATAAATATAAAACATGGAGCTATGTGCTTCAGACATCAACTCTTGTCTCAACTCCCCATTCGGAACAAATAGGCGATTTTTGCACCTTAATGTCCCGTCCTCATAGATGCGAAGTCATGTCTGCATGCCGACTTCCGTCTTCTCTTTAAGTCTCCGGAACCTAGTATCTGTGGGCAATGCCACCTTAATCCTCTCTACTAGTGAGGGCTTAACTTCAAAATTCGCCAATAATCCACTCTGCCTTAGCAAAATAACCTCTAATAGCTGGGGCTGCATCATCAAGAAATAAGCTGTGGGCTTCCTGTTGAGTGCGTCTGCTACAACATTCGCCTTGCCCGGATGGTACTGCAAATCTATATCAAAATCAAGCATCAACTCCAACCAACGTCTCTGTCGCATATTGAGCTCTTTCTGAGTATAGACATACTTCAGACTCTTGTGATCAGTAAAGATTTTCACCCTCTCTCCGTAAAGATAGTGCCTCCATATCTTTAGTGCAAATATTACTGCAGCTAGCTCAAGATCGTGTGTCGGATAGTTCTTCTCATGAACCTTCAGTTGTCTCGATGCATAAGCGATAACTTTGCTATGTTGCATCAAAACACATCCTGGTCCACTGCCTGACGTATCACTATAAAAAATAAAGCCTTCCGATCCTGAAGGAAGAGTCAAGACCGGTGCTGTCGTCAATCGCCTCTTCAACTCCTCAAAGGCCTTCTAACAATCTTTCGTCCATGCAAACTCCTGGTCCTTACACGTCAACCGCGTCATAGGCTCCACAATCCTTGAGAAATTCTCCACACACCTCTGATAGTATCCAGCAAGTCCGAAAAAACTTCTCACTTCCGCAACTGATGTAGGGGTACTCCAAGTTTCTATTGTAGCAACCTTCTCCGGATCAACTTGAAGTTCTTCTTCTTAGATGATATGTCCCAGAAAAGGTACCCTATCCATACAAAACTCGCATTTACTGAGTTTGGCATACAGCTTCTCATGTCTCAGCATCTCTAGCACGATTCTGAGATGCTCCTTGTGCTCTTCGTGGCTCTTGGAATATATTAAGATGTCATCAATAAACACAACTACGAACTTGTCTAAGTAATGATGAAAAACTTCGCTCATCAAACTCATGAACACAGCTGGCGCATTGGTTAAACCAAACGGCATAACTAAGAATTCATAGTGCCCATACTTGGTTCTGAAGGCTGTCTTCGGTATATCCTCCTTCCTCACTCTAATCTGGTGATAACCGAATCTAAGGTTAATCTTTGAGAATACACTCGCACCACTCAACTGATCGAATAGATCGACAATGCGTGGCAAGGGATACCGGTTCTTGATGGTTACGGCGTTCAGTGCTCTGTAGTCAATACACAGGCGTACTATTCCATCCTTCTTCAGCACAAATAGTATGGGTGCTCCCCATGGTGAAATACTGGGCCGAATGAAATCCTTCTCCAGAAGATCATCAACTTGCTCCTTCAATTCCACCAACTCCTTAGGTGCTAGCAGGTACACTAATGAAGTGATAGGCTCCGCTCCTGGAGTCAAGTCTATTGTGAATTCTATTTTTCGATCAGGTGGTAAGCCTGGAAAATCATCGGGGAATACATCCACAAACTCTGATATAACTCTTGGGTAACCTGACTCCCCTTCTACAGATAGTACCCTAAGGGTAGGCTGAACACCTTGCTCCATTGCTCCCCGAAAAAACTCAAACTCTAGATGTCCAGGCGGTCTAAATATAACCCGTCCAAGCCGGCAATCTAGGGTCGCATGGTACTGACTCAACCAGTCCATACCAAGTACCACATCATAATCTGGCATAGAAAAGATCAGAAATTGAGCTCGCATCTCTCTCCCACAGACTACTACCGAACAAGATCTACAAATGTCACTAACTGGGATAATTCTACCTCCCGTAAGAATTATCTTAGTCTTCGAAATAGGTGCGGTAGCTAATCTATGTGTGGCTACGAAGCTAGCAACTATGAATGAATGCGATGCTCCAGAATCAAATAAAGCTACAACAGGTAATGAAGCTACTAATATAATACCTGCTATAACCTCTCCTGTAGTAGCTTCCTCCTCAATAGCCAATGCAAATGCCTGCCCTCGTCCCTGAGCTGGACCTCTCTGCTGCTGAGCCTGCTGAAATAGTGCTGCCTGTGGTGCCAAGGGTAGCCTCGGCTGGTACCCTCATGGAGCTGGTGGTCTGACTCCTTAAACTACCGTCTATGGTGCTCCCAATGCTGGATAAGCTGGCCTTGGTGCTGGTAAAACTGGTCGATCTACCATTGGTGCTCCTCCTCGACGCTCAGGGCAGTCCTTTGCTGGGTATTGGCTGGATCCGCAAATCAAGCATAGTCCTAACTTGTGTCTGCACTCCTTCTGAATATGGCATACCTTGCCACAGTAGTGACAAGTATGAAGGGATATGGCCCTTGGTGCTGCACTCTGTGGATTCCTCTGGTGTCGCTTTGTATACTCTCCTTATGGTGCTCTGGCTGATGCTGATATGAATGGCCGCTTCAGGCTGGACTCTTTCCTAGTGATGCGCTCCATACGTCGTGCTGTAGCAAGGACGTCCGTGTATAAAGTAGGTACAACAGATCCGATCAATCTCTGTAGCTCAAAGCTAAGTCCGTTGAAGAACTTCTCTGCCTTCTCCTTTTTTGTCGGAATTAGAGTAGAGGCGAAGCAACTCAGTCGAATGAACTCCGCAATTTATTCTTCCACCGTCATATTGCCTTAAATAAGTCGGTTGAACTTGTCTGATAGTTCCGACCGAGCAATAGCTACAATATACATCTACTGGAAGAGTCTAGAGAACTCTTCCCAAGTGACTCGGTCATGTCCGAGCTATCTCTCCTCAGATAGCCACCAATGATGTGCATTTCCCATCAGCTGCATCCTGACGACAGTCATCCAACGCTCCCTTGGAAGCTCAGCTGCTTCCAATTGATATAGAGTGTTTGTGAGCCACTCATGAACTTCAGTGGGCTCCTCCTTGCCTGAAAAGTTACTGGGCTTTAGTTGGAAGAAAACAGTAATAGATCCCGTCGATGGTCGTCTAGCTGGTGGGTTCGCCTGCCCCAGTGCGGTTACTAGGCTGTTCCACAAGTTCTCCGCCTCGTGAAGCTGAGTCTCTTGTTGAACCTTCTGTTGGGCTTGCATCATTGCATAAAACATTTGAAACATCTACTGTCCTTCCATAGCCTGTCCTAGCGGAAAAATGGGCATTTGTAGAGTAAACTGCTGCGGTGGTGGAATATCGTCTCCCCGAAATTTTGAGGTATGCTGGCCTGCTTGACTGCTTTGTTGAGCTGATTGACCTCCGCCTACTGGTGTCACTCCATCGTCATAGGTGACCACAGCACCTTGTGGTGTACCTACGGGAGTCTTGTCGCCGGCTTGTGGGTCCATTACTCTGCATTGAAAGTAAACTATGAGAAATGCATAAGGAATCAAGACATGATATAAATCAAGAAATTAATACGAATCCAATTTGGAGGTCAAGAACGTGTCAATATGTGGATAAGATCCTATAACTTATACTATCATAATCGCAGGCTTTCTCAGTTCCTTAGTTGAAACCAAAGCAATATAGTCGTAAGACCTGCATGAGCCACCACAAAAACTATGTCACGCCCCAGTCCCAAAATATCGAGGGACTAGACATGTGGCAAAGGCCAGCAGCACACGCCAATGGGCAAACCCAATTTAATGGACCCATTAGAGTATACTTAAGCTGTAAAACAACAATACAATGGTCTACGATATATGTCAAATGAATAAAACTAATCTCATCCACAACAGATAAATCAATATGAAAATATCAACATATAAACCAACATCAAGTCTCAAATGAAATATATTAGGGAATAACCTGATAATGTGTTTGATACAACAGTTTAATAGACAGGAAATAAAAGAGTCTAACAACAGCAAAGACTGGGTATAGAATAAGCAGATACTCAGGAGAAATCCTCGGCCATCACCGCGTACTCTGGTAACGGTACTGCTCCTACTTCTGCTTCTGCTCCTGTCCCGTATACCTCGGGATAGATCTCCTCTGCTACACCTAGGTACATAATCCGAATTCAGGTCCTCAGGGGACATAGCAAGGTACAAGAATAACTTAAGCCAAAATAAATATAGTACAATAATAAATGAATCAATTGGGTAAACTATGTAACCAGCTATATGATATGCAAGTTAGAGCATCACTAGTACTCAGGCTGAGACCACAACAAGCTTTGTGTCGGGGAGCCGGGTAGCAGTAATATAACGTAATATGCCTAGCTTTGATGTAGAGTCTACGGCCTCACAATAATAAATATATATAAAATCAGCCTGTAGCCTGTGTGTCTCTCCCCACCCAATGTAATCACACGTCTCATGTCCATGACGTCTCATATCCATGTCACGCAAGATCATCACCTCTAACTGATATAGCAAGTCATAATGATAGCTAAGCATATGTAATATCTATGTCACGAATCTTGTAACCTATACAGAATCACCATGAATATCTCAGGAAGATTATATCTCATGAATAGTATTAGGTGTCCTATGGTATGACGTACTTGATAATGCAAGCACAAAAATGTATAGGATCACGATATCAATCTATAGGTGACGTTATAAAACTCCGCGTACGACATTGACACCCTAATCTTATTCGGAAGCTAAGCAATGTCACACGGTCCTAGGTTGAACAGATACATCATATAAATAAATCAAGGAAATAATATAAAGCAAGTACTGCAAGATTGGCAAGGTATACTTGCCTGGGGTTTGAACTCCAACAGTTGCTCCGGTAACAGCAAGATCTTTCGGTACTCCTCCGGGTGCTGAAATAAATATTACCATCATTCTCAGAAGATATGAAATATCTAGGATTGACTACCCATAAGTCCAATTTGGACACAGGGGCAAAATTGATAGTTTCTGGGAAAAGCGGGGTCCACATGTGTCCAAATTCATTCAACTTAGTGTCTACAAGTCCAGAACAACGATACAAACCAAACAGAATGTCCAGAACTAGATTCCAATGAGTCGATCACAAAATTGCCTATCAAGTGGAGTTGTAGGGCCCACGATACGGGGTTTCGTCAACATTCTCAGAATTAAACCAAACTTGGGTCACAGGACCAGCGTAACGCTACGAGTCCGATGGCGCAAGTTTCGTTACGAAACGACGAGCACAAACGAAGTTACAACGAGTTTCAGAATATGCCAAATACGGGATATTTTTGACGGATAAGCGTTAATTTCGGTTTGCATGCACATCCAAATCAACTTTCGCAAAATCTTACACGTCCATATTGAAGATGCACACCTTTTGATAAAGTTTGCACACGACCAAGTCGTCTCGTTTAGCGGGACGTACCCCGTTTCGAGAAATTTTAGATTTTAAAGACCAAGTTTTTGGTCGATTTCACCCGCTAATAAAACACAACACACAGCAAATTAAAATAAACTAATTATAGAGTCTAAATCTCGATTATGTTTTCTAATTTACAGTTTAAACAGAATCTAAAATATTTGAACAGGTTGGGAGAAAAATGGCCGTGAACCTGGGGCTCTGAGACATTTCTAAAGTACAGAATTCTGTGTTTTTCTCCTATTTTGCGTCGTATTTTGCGACTGACACAAGGTATGATACCCCGAACTAGTTGCACGGGATTTTAAGAGGGTCAAGTGGTCTTCGCATAGGATTCGACAGAAGTAAATTTGGATCAATACACAAGGAGATACGAGAGCTAGAAGAAGGGTACCTTGATGCTGTTCGAAACTGGACAATTACGTGACGATGTTGGCGGTCATTTTTTGGCAGCGTGAGACGGCGTACGGTGGAGGGCGGCGGCCGGAGTTTGACGCCAGGGATAGGGGAGTGAGGGGGTCATTCTTTGAAGGATAAGATGGGGGGGTGACCGCGAAATTGGGGGGTTCGTGGGGTGTCTGTGCGAGTGTGGGCGGGTTGCGGGTAGCGGGCTTGCGGGTCAGCGGTTAACGGGTCTGGATCCGACCCGCTGGGAGGTTGGGCCCGGTTCTACTCGGTTTAGCCCGGTTTGGTTCAATCTGCTCGGTTTAGCCCGGTTCGGTTTGGTTTAATGATGGTTTAATTAAAAAAAGGGTTTTAGCCATTTAAAAATAGTTTTTGAGCCCAATAAATTCCAGAAAAATTACACAACATCCAATAATTAATAATATACACAAAAATATAATTTTTGTAATATTTTAAAACTTAATTTTATACATAAAAATATAATTTCTTTAAAGAACATTAATAAATAATTAGAAAAATTAGAAAAATCCCAAAAATTATGTTTTAAAAATTCTAGAAAAATCTGGGTGTTTACACAAATTCAGCTAACAATATTGGCAGAAATTGGCCTTGTGGGGCCCGCGGGTTGGTTTGGGTGGTTGGGTTTTGTTTGGTTGGTTTGGTTTGGTTTGTTTGGTTTATTTTATTAGTTTGTTTTAATTAGTTATGTTTTGATTTTTTTTTTTGTTTAGTTTTGGAATTTGATTTAAGAAAATATTTTTTACCAAAATAAAATTAAAGTTAATTAATTGTAAAGAAATATTTAGAAATATTTTTTTCGCACATGTCCACTATTTTGCCTCACGGATTTAAAATAATTAATTTAATTTTTTTTATAATTTTTTTTGGAGGTCAAAATATGGTTTTAAATCCGTGGGCCCCCACACCCAATATAAATTAATTTTTCTACAGTAAATTTTAAATATTCGAAAATAAAATGACCGAAAGTAAAATTTGGCGGTCGAAATATCATTTTTTTGCGATTCTAAATATTTTTGAAGTCCGTCAAAAGGTGAAACGGATTATCTCGTAGTACTTTTCGATACAGTCATTTTGGCACAAACTGGACCTTGTTTCGATCTCTCAGTCAAAAGTTATGATACTTTAAAGTTTTATATTTTTGCCTGTAACATGGGCGTCTTGCTTCGGATAAATTTTTTCTACACGATTTGTGTTATTTTCGTCGAAAACATATAAATCGACTTATAGTTTAACCAAAAACTATTTCAAAACAAATAGTTATGGCCGCTCGAAGTCTGCTCGACGGCAGACGTAATATTCTTACGACAAATTTTTTTTATTATTATTATTTTTTAACGTCTGTTAATGGCAAGAAAAATAACGATAGAAATATAATATTAAAAAATATAAACGCTCAAAGGACGTTTTGATATTTTTTTCATAATTTTTTAAACTTTGATGCTTTAGATGGAATTTATAATAAATTTAATGCTCTAGATGCAAATTTTCGAAATAAAATTTTCTTTACAATTAATTTATTTTAATTTTATTTAGTTAAAATAAATTTTCTTAAATCTATTTAAAAAACAAAACTAAATAAATAAAACCAAAACATAACTAATTAAAACAAACTATTAAAACAAACCAAACCAACCAAACAAAAACAACACAACCGAACCCGTGGGCGGCCCCCCACCAATTTCAGCCAACTGTGTTGGTGGAAATTAGCTTGTGGGGTACACTTTAAATTTTAAAAAAAATTCTGCCTACGTGTACGTTTGTTGTGTTTTTCGCCAACACTGTTGCCGGACTCTGTCTATATATCAAAATTTTACAAACTTGTTTCGTTTGAATAAATTTTCTATAAATATATTTCGCTATAGTAAATTTTATGATATATATATATATATATATATATATATATATATATATATATATATATATATATATATATATATATATATATATATATATATATATATATATATATATATACACCAAGCATGCAAAGCCATTTGAGCCAGCTATAGATTTATAGAATCATTCGGTCTACTCTTAGCCATCTCTCCATATCTCTCCTAGTACCTATACGGCTATATATATATATATATATATATATATATATATATATATATATATATATATATATATTCCGCTATGGCTATAGATCTACAGAAATAATATATATTCCGCTATGGCTATAGATCTACCAAAATAAGTTGGACAAGCATGCAAAGCCATTTGGGCCGGCTATAGATTTATAGAACGGCTATAGATTTACAGAATCAATCGGTCTACTCCTAGCCGTCTCTCTCCATATCGTCTCCTAGTACCCATACGACTATATATATATATATATATATATATATATATATAAAGAGAGAAGAATAATAAAATGCATTTCCTATTTGTTTGTTCTCGTTTAACTCTACACAAGCTTAGTCACGTCAACATCGCCGTTGAAGGAAGATGGTACGGGTTACAAGGATTCCGTTGATGAATCTTGTAGGAGAGTAAGACTTTGATACAGTCAGCTATATCAAAGTTTTGATACAGATTACAAGGATTCCAACATCTAGACGTTGCTCTATCTCTTATTTGCTCATTGTGAAGTGAATGAGAAGGTCAGTAAATAAATAAAAAATAAAAAAATATTAAGTTGTATTTTAATTTATTTATCAATATTCAAGATACATCATATATGATTCATGTGTTGATAATTACTGACATATATATATATATATATATATATATATATATATATATATATATATATATATATATATATATATATATATATATATATATATATATATATATATATATATAACGATAACCCTTCTTTATACTTCTCTTTCACTTTGTTATGTAGATTTTAACTTTACCAACATATATTGCTTGCTTGTTTAAATATTTTTTCTAAAATTTTGGACTAATAATAATGAAGCCATACTCAAAGGTGCAATTACTTCATTCGAGAATGAAGGCTCACCATTGGAAAAGAGGGCTCTAAAATTAGTCCTCATTCTTAACAAGAGGAAAAGGAGGAGAGACCGTATTATCGAGGGTGATTGCAAATGCTTAATTGATGCTATCTACTTAAAATATTCAAACATTCTATGGCGCTCTCAGCATATCATAGATGATGGCCGTGAAGCTATTCTAGGCAGAAATGGCATTTCATTTGGTTTCATTCCCTATGGCTAATGTAGCAGCTCATAAATTGGTTGCGTATTCTTTAAATTCTAACATCCCAGCTTCAACCTTGCATGAAGTTACACCAACTTGTATCAGCTCTCATATCTTGTCAGATATGCATCACTCATGTACTGATCATGCTTAATGATATTTGTTTCTTTAAAAAAAAGTAATAATAATAATAATAATAATAATAATAATAATAATAATAATAATAATAATAATAATAAAGCCATGCTTACATAGAGTTGCATGTGAATCCAGTAACTTCTACTAGAGTAATTCTTGTCTGGCAATTGAAAAATAGAAAGAAAATTAGATAAGCAGTGGGAACTCTAAATATGGGGTTATTTATACTAATCTCTACTATATTTTTTTTTTTATTAAACAGAACTCTTTTACTTTGAAAATAATTATAGAGAATAAGGGAAGTCAGTTTAACAAATCAAAAACATAGAAAATGTTAGCGTAAATAATCCATAAACATTTTACTACATTCAAGCCCTTGAAGCTGAGTGAGAATCTCAATTAAGAGGGTTCTTCAAATAACGGAGGCCATCAACTCGAAGTAGCTCTTCAAAGTCATCACCGGTCTATTAGTTCTCAATATGGGATGATGGAGGCTATCAGCTAATAAGATCATAGAGTTTTTCTGGACGACTTGTGATCAGTATTCGGGGGACGAAATTGTCGACTCAATGAAGGAAAATGCACTCTTAACTCTACTGTTTTGTCGAGAGTCTCCTCATGTTTCTTCAGAGAAACCTCTCATTTTGTGGTTAATGATATCTTTAACACTGTTGCATTGGTATATTATGATTTTACTATAACAAGTACAAGGCATTTATCCCACAAATTTTGGGATTGGCTATTTGAATTCTTCTCGTCCATTCAGCTTTGGTAAGGTACATGCTAATTCTCTATAGCATTACCAAAAATCATATCCTATGTTTAGTGGTCGCCGATTCATGCCCTACGTCCATTGATTGTTCTTCTAATTTATCTGCATATTTCTCTTCCACTTTTAACGTAGGACCCTATGATCATCAAATTGGTTAATTATAGTTAGAACTCTATGCGTAAATTACTTTCTATACCCAAGCTCCATTTATGCACGCTATATATATATATATATATATATATATATATATATATAATCCCCAGCATTTCTATACTAAAAAACGAACCACCTGAGTGTTGATACATTTCGAAGAAGGAAAGGTAGTTATCGATCGATTAGAATATATATAATTGCTGCAGCAATTCGTGCATAGTTGATTCTAGTACTTGTAGCATTTGCGTACTTTACTATTGTTGCAACTGATGCTAAGGTCATCGACTACGGTGCAATTCGTAGGGGAGATCATATTTCTTGCAGTAAGAGGGGGAACGGAGAATACGAAGCGAATTGCCGCCCCAACGGGAACAAGGCATTGCCGCCTTATCCTGGTAGAGGCTGCTCGAAGGCCGACAACTGCAGGAGCGAGATTGAAAATTGATTTTCTGACTTTGCGACAACCACGAGCTAGCATTTCTGATTTGCCTATGATGCAGCACCTTCATTTCTATTTTTTATTCTTACTACACATTTAGGGATGGAACAATACTCATTGCTTGCAAATGTGCAACCATGGAAGTGCTCTTTTTTTTCTTTTCTAATTTTTGGTTTCCTTATTTGGTTTTGATTATTTGAAGCAACAAATTCAAATGTAAACATGTATACTCTTCAACAAAAATTGGTTGTGTAGCAACACAACCAATATATTCAATACAATATATCACTTTATTTTTTTTCTTTTATGCATCTTCTTAAACCAAATCTTACTCCTTTTTCGCTATAACCTAACCTTTTGTGAATGTAATTACACGATATGTATCATCAGAAGTTTGTGATGCACCAGACAACCCATTCATGCATTAAAAGATTATCAATATTTTACCACTGTTTATATACGGTTGTTATAGATTAATTCATCATTGCTATTCCTACGACTAGGACTCACCATCACTATTCTATCCTACCTAGCTATAACGTTAATAACTGTCATAAAAGAAAAAGAAGAACAAACAGAAGACTACCTCTCACTTGAAGGCAAGAACTTATCGGATATTTTGGAAGTTGTGTTTGTGTTCGAGACTCTATTCATGCGAAAAAAATGGACTCAACACTAATTAGATGAAAATGCCAACTTTAATGAACTCGGCTTTCAATATCTTATCATAAAGGACGTTGTAAGAGGCGAAGAATAAGAAGCGGCAAAGTCATTAAGTGTTAGATCCATTTTTCTAAAAATTAAAATTTTGATAGTAACCGCTAACAAATTAAACATTACTGGACATGACGATTGAAGACCGAAGACAAAATATGGGTAAAGTACAAATACACCCTCTTTAGATTTTCAACTTTTGTAAAATAAGACTCCCAAAAATTTTTGCTCAATTTGACAACAAATGGTTTAATATTCAGATCAAAAGACCATCTCCTATTAAAAAATACCGTTATTTATAATTTAAAAATAAAATAAAATATGAAAACCCTAAACTATCCTTCCCCTTCCACTCACCCCCCTCACCCTCCCCCTCCCCGCTCCCCCACCCCCGTCCCACCGGCTCACCCACCCCTCCCCTCCCTACCCCTCCTTCGTGCCTCCCCCTCCCCCACCTACCCACGCCACCTCCCCCCTCCTCCAGCTCCTCCCTCTCCTCCCCGCCTCCTCCTCCCCCTCCGCCTCCCTCCTCCACTTCCTCCCTCCTCCTATGCCTCCCTCCAACTCCTCCCCCCTCCTCCCCTGCGCCTCCTCCTCCTCTCCGCCTATCCCGCCTCCTCCTCCCCCTCGATCCCTCCTCCTACGCCTCCCTCCCTCCTTCATCTCCTCCCCTTCCGCTAACTCCTCCCTCCTCCTCCTCCTCCTCCTTGCCTACCCCGCCTCCTCCTCCCCCTCCTACTACAAAATTACTGTAAAATAGTGATGGATCGCATTCCGTCGCTGGTATAGCGATGTAAGATCGGCGGCATAGCGACTAATGTATATATATAATAAATATGTATTAATTTTTATCGCTATTTTGTCGTTGTGGTGTCGATTTTATCTCAGCGACGGAAAATTTTGTCGCTGCCAAACGTTATATTTTAATGTTCCAGTTTCATTTTCATTTTTATTTCCCCTCAACAAACATTATCTCTCTCTCTCTCTCCTCTCTCACCCCTGACCTCGACCCCTCCACCTCCTCTGACGTCCGGCTCCCTCTCCTCTTCATCCTCCTCCGGTGTTTGACCCACCTTCCACCTCCCTCTTCCGGTGACCCCTCCTTCATCCCTCCCCCGAGCGACCCCCTCCTTCGCGGTGACCCCCTCCCTCCCTTACTCCGGTGACTCCCACCTCCCTCCTCCGGCGACCCCCTCCCTCATCCCTCCCCCGACCGACCCCCTCCTTCACGGCGACCCCTCCCTCCTCCGGCGACACCCTCCCTCCTCCCCTACCCTCCTCCTCCGTGGGCCCCCTCCCTACGTGACCCCCTCCTCCTCCGGCTGCTCAGTAAACCCTAACACCTCCTTCATTTTATTTTTTTGTTTTACATTTTGCATTTAAGTTTATTTTTAGGTTTAAGGTTGAAAAATAATTTTGGGTAATATTTTTAGGTTTAAGTTTGAATGTGAATTTGGTTAATATTGAAAGCATAGTTTGCAGTATACGGTTTGGCATGTCTTGATACCCGACACCAATGAGTGTCAAGGAAGTATGATACCGACGGATACCCGATACCGATGAGTGTCGAATCCTTATTATGCTAAGGCATGTATCGACATCTTAATAATGTATTATTAAGCCTAAACCCATTATATCCCAAAATTATAATAGGCCAATTATATCTAATACAAAGGTTTGACTATAGTTACGTAGCTCAGGTTCAACTTGGACTAATGCTTTAAATTCAAAACTTGAGTCTAAGTCCAAAACAATTACACCTATATTTTTTTTATTCTTATAATAACCCACACTCAACAGGTTTTGAACTAGCCCAAAGTCTAATTTAATTCATTTTATTCATTCCTGGGCCAAATCAATTTTTGGCCCATTATATTTATATTACTACATTCTCTTAAATTAGAATAGACCGACACCCGATACCGATACTGATGACTGTCGAATCTTTATTATAAAAGCATAGTTTGCAGTATCGGCCAATATCGATACGGTTTTGCGTATCCCGATACGATATCGACCGATACCCGATACCGATACTGATGAGTGTCGAATTAAATTGAACATAAAGGGGGTGTGCATGAGAAAAAACTTTGTATCTTATCCTAACTCATTTTTTATCTTATCCATATTGTTTTAATATATATGGTACATACAGAATCAATGAGTCGATACTTAGTTGACCGATCATGGATGTACAATTGGCAACATGAGAGTATGATTGGTTTGACAAATGATTTCAGGGCAGACGTTGAAAAATTTCTCAAATACACCAATAGTCAACCTTATTTCATGGATGGGAGGCTCATCAAGTGTCATTGTGTCAAATATCATAATATAACATTCAAAGAGGTGAATCTCATGAGGGAGCATCTCTACAAGAAGGGTTTTGTACCAAAATATAAGGAGTGGACGGCTCAAGGAGAACCTTTGACTCCTCAATATTATTCCTCCTTCAAAACGGAGGTAGAAGAGTCCAATATTGGAGATAACTTTGAATATCGACCGCGAAACCTTGTCACGACCCGCACATGGAATTTGAGCTTGAGTCGTGGGTACATCCAGCCTACGCCCCAGCATCGGTGGTAGGACGCTGTCTAGGTCTCAAAAGTACTAATTATAATTCATAAAATAACCTGTCAATGATCTCAACTTCATAAGGAGGACAATGAATATGCATATGATCATCACTTTATAATATACTCAATCACAATAACTATAGAAAGTAAATAGCACGATAAGATGTAAAAGATAAGAAAGATCTGACATAAGTCTAGAACACAACTCACATAACAATAATAAGTCTAGAGTAACATAAATAAGTCTCAACATAAATACACCAAGTCTTACAGTTTAGAACAATCCAATACATAATAAATTAGACTAGAAATGTCTAAATGACTGCGGGTGGTGTCTCTTCTAAGGAGAGTGGCTCCTCTGGAATCTTTGGGATGTAGTCTTCATCTACTCCTGGACCATAGTGGGTAGGACAAAAATTTTCAAGATCCTCTAAAAATGTTATCCAGTCATGATTGTAGCAAAGCACAAACACTAACAGCAGTTTCAATTATATTGACAAAAACTATAAAATAGTGTAAGAAAAATACATGAAGAAGAAATATTAAAAAATAAGGAATACTGGATAGACATGTAATCAGCATATAGAACTAACTAGCAATGAACAGATATATGATAATGCTAGAAATTAGTGAACTGGAATAAAAGAATAAGAATTCTAGCTAAGTGTTGTGAAATATCAGTTTGCTATATGATCGGCTTGGCACTAGATCAGGCTTGTTATATATGATTGTCTATGATACATGTGAGGTCAGGCTAACCATCTTGTTAGCTATGATGCGAGCAATAGTCAGGCTAATCATATATAACATGCTATGAGGTATGTAAATGATCAGGCTACACCCTACGTGATATGTGGGGTGAGCGATGATGCATGTAAAGTGGGGGTATGATCACATAATCTTGCTAATATTTCTCCGTCCCCAGCTAGTACGATGGATTCCAATCACGACTCCTCATGACTTGTATCTATAATACTAGCCCATGTATCCGATGTGGCAGAATCAAGTATACACTACAACTAGAATCATAGTAATAATCAAAATAATAAAAACTATCAAAGAATATACTCGTCTGTGGTCCTGAGCAATGTGTGAGGATCGATGGCCAAGATGGAATCACAAAGACCTAAATATCAAAATAATGTTATTTGGTGTTTTAGAAGGACAATATCATCAACTATGTTGAAATACAATTATTAGGCTAAAACTAGGTCTTTAATAGGCTAACTATGTCATTACCTTGCTAATCTAGGGTTTCTAACTCATACTAGGTCAATATCTTAACTTATAATAGTTATCACTACTAACTAAGTTAATAATAGCTATACTAAGTACATAATATATATATATATATATATATATATATATATATATATATATATATAGCTCATAGGTATTGGTATTAAGTTAAAACCTAATTCTAATCTCACCTCTTGACTGAACCTCAACCCTCTACTAATATCAAGTAATTGAATAACTAACATGTAGCTAATTAACTAACTGACTTAACATATATTAATCTAATACTAAGTGAAATACTTACTGATAACCCTATATTAACTAATATATTACGTATAGCTATTAAAGATTACCAATACACTAGTCTACTAACATTACTTAACATTTAATAGGCTAACTAATATTTGAATTCAACTTCTTACTATACACTAACTAATCTCTATATAACTAATGGATTAACATCTAATATCTGACACTATACCACAACTATCAACAGTAATAACCTTCAACTGAACATCTGCTACCCCTGATACTCAAAGATATTACCTAATTGACTTGGCTAACTAGTAACTATATACTAACATATATACATAAGACTTACATGTACAATCACTTACCTGACAGCTGATACTCCTAACCATTGCAATCTTGCGAACACCTATACAACTAATCTATATCAACCCTCTTATCCTAGATGATTGCTTGCTATTTGCATCACAAAACCCACTACCAAAATATGAAGAAATAGCGACGTGTTTAGCGATATCATATTAAAATATCATTAATATCAAAGATTTGAGCGACTAAAAAATAAACGTCGCTATACGTCGTTGTTGGCAACATATATCGATGTTTAGCGACTGCAATTCAGTTTTTAAAAACAATAGTCACTATAAGCTTCTTTAAGGTCGCTAAACGTCGCTGAGTTATTTTATTTAGCGACGTTTAGCGATGTATTTAGCGACGTTAGTTTCTTCGATTTTAGCAACATCTATAACGTCGCAAACTTGATAATAAGCGACGTCATAAGTTGACGTTGCTAAACGTCGCTAAAATTTTTAATATAGGTTACGATTTCCCCCCTTCTGTCAAAATCTTCTACTAAATTTTCAAAAACTCCCCCTTCCCCCCCCTCTCTAGCGAAGTGCCCCCTACGGCGTCCTCCACAGCCCCCTACTCCGGCGCCCCCCATCCGGCGTCCTCTATAGCCCCCTACTCCAGCGGCTCCACGAGTGCTCCCCCACATCCCCCCACCAGCTCCCCCACATCCCCCTCTGGCGGACCTCGGGATTCTCCTCCTCCTCCTCCTCCTCTAGGTAAACCCTAACCCGATCTCTCTCTCTCTCTCTCTCACACACACACACACACACACACACAAACAGATGCACACGATATGACACTGACACAGACACAGACACAACACACACTGATACAGACACGACACAGACTGACACAGAGGGTGTAAACCCTAACCCTAAGCCGATCTCTCTCTCTCTCTTACAGATGCAGACACAACACACACACTAACACAAAGACAACACAGACACTGTCACAGAGGGTGTAAACCCTAACCCTAACCCTCTCTCTCTCTCTCTCTCTCTCTTTCTCTCTCTCTCTCTCTCTATCTCTCTCTCTCTTTCTTTCTGACACGATACAGACACGACACAGACACTGTCACAGAGAGTGTAAACCCTAACCCTAACCCTATCTCTCCTTCTCTCTCTTTTCAGCCGAATCAAAGTATTAGCTAGGTTTTTCATAATTGAACATTATACTTTTCACAAAGACAATTTCATATGTTGGGTAAAGACATTTTTTATGTTTTCCAGGTGACTAGAACATATGTTTGTGTACTAGATGACTGTCTTTTACATGCTTATTAATCAAAGAAACAGGTGGCGATGAGCTATTTTTCTTCAAAAATAAACAAAATACAAATTAGCAAATGTTGTAGTTACATCATCAGCAAAAAGTACCAATTTGGCTATTTTCTGACCTTAGCAGATCAAATATGTCATTACTTTTTCTGGTGCTTTCTTTAGTTACAAGTTGAATGCATCCACAAGATCTATTTCTGTTAAAAACTCTTAACACTGCCATAAGATAGTGAAATAAGCATTACTTTGAAGTCCTAGATTTTATGACTAATCTAAGAACGAATTAGAAGACTTGATCAGGTGACCACTTAATTACATAAAACAAAAATTATTATGGGCCTTATCAGGTGACATCTTAATTACATAAAATAGAAATTATTAGGTGAACATGGACGATCATTCATTTTATGACATGATCACTTAATAATGACATGTGGGGCATATCAAAAAAAAGAGATAATAGGACCCACATGTCATTAATCAATCATCAGGTCCATAGAATAAATGATGGACCTGGTACACCTAAATAATTCCATAAAATATGATCCCTTGGCATGATTCCTACATGATCTTTGCTGTACCAGGATAACTGATAACTATTTTATATCATCTTTTATGCAAAGGATTAGAACTTCTCTCTCGAATATTTATACAAGTCAAATGATTAAGTATATGTTGGTGTAAAGATTTTTGAATTTTTTACGCAGAAAACTTTTATAAATTGATTCATTATTAGGGGTTAAATATGAGTACCTATTGCATCAGTTGTATCAAGTCCACTAAACTTTAGAAATAATACTTCAGAACATGCACTTTTAACTTCTAATTTTCTAAGAACAGTGTGCAAAAACTTTATGTTTAGAAAAATGGCCTACGTTGTAGTCAGGTCAGCAGAAAGGTCCAGATTGGTGTTAGCTTTGCCTTCCCTGGTCAAACTGCAGTCGTAACTTTCTGATTTCATTTTTGGTGTTCTAAGTTGAACTCGGAATCCACAATTTCCATCTCAGATAAAACTGCAACATCACCATATGATAATGAAAGAATTATTATTTTGAAAAGCTTGCCAAGCTTATTCAGATCCGAAGTTGATGTAAAAATTATTGTTATAGTAACTTATTTGGTAATCGAAAGTGGAATATGCTAGCTTGAAAATTATGGGGTAAAGTTGTAATCGAAAGTGGAATGTGCTAGCTTAAAAATTTTTCCTTACAAATATTGATATCTAATGCAATAATCTCTAGTAGGAATCTAAACAGTCTAGGGTTCAGGTTCTAGTTATAGTAACTTAATTGGTAAGGCTTGCTCCTATAAATGACTTGCTCCTATAAATGTACCAAGGCTTGACATGTTTTAAAAACATGAGTAAATACCAAAAAATCATATAGTCATTTGGTAAGTTTAAGAGAATACCCTTGTTGTTGGTTCTTCACATAGTACCCCCCTCCTGTCAGATTTAAGTGATTTATTTCACTTGGAACTCATGTGCCTCACACATGACACTTCCAAATGATGAAAATTACAACTAACTGATACTAACTATAATATTATACCACTATCAGGACACATGGACACACACTAATGACTGCTACTAGCTATAATAGTTTACTACTAACTTAACTAACTATTAATTCATATCATTTATAACTTTCTAACTAATATTACAACTAACTGATATACTAACTGATGCATAAGCAAGTGCACATTCCTCACAGTTCAGTCACCCCCTTAATCCATGCTTCCCCCTGTAGACCTCAACATTCATACTAACACATGTGTGTCATCAGCTCACACACACACTTAGATACCACCCTCTATATTGCGCATTATCACACACCCCATTTACAGTCATAGGATCAATGCTACTGTAGTTTCATAATTTATACCCCCCACTTCATATATCGGTCCATCTCACTTCATTAACACTGAATTTTGTACTATATTTTTAATGTAGAACGTAACATCTATTTTAACTATATGGATACATATATTTATATATGTTATTAATTATATTATTTGTTTCTATCTATCTTACCAGATGGCACCCATGACCCGAGCACGTGTATGTCGCTTAATAGAGGCACCTCCTACTATTAAAGAGGAAGAGGTACCTCCTATTGTTAAGGAGTAAGTGATACCTCCTACTGTTAAAGAGGAAGTGAATGTTAAGGAGGAAGAGACTCCTACTGTTAAATTGGAAGCGGTTATTAAGGAGGAAGTAAAAACTTCTACTGTTAAGGAGGAAGTGGTGCCTCCTACTGTTGGGCAGGCACCAGCTGAGAATGGGAGTTCCAATCACCCAGCACCTATAGCGGAGATTTATGGAGTAGACGCTGCTTATACGAAGTATCTGAGAGACTGGGTTCTGCCCCAGCGTATTGGATTTTCTTGAGAGATTGAGAAATTGGATAAGACTTATGGTGTAACTGTGATACTTTTATTGTGGCTATTATGTGACTGTGATACTTTTATATTGTGCTTTTTGTGTCACTGTGATACTTTTATTTTGTGTTTATTGTGTGACTTGTCATGCCCCAATCCCAAAATACCGAGGGACTGGATACGTGGCAATGGCCAGCAGCACGCACCGATGGACAACCCAATTTAATGGATCCATCAGGGCATGCTTAAGCTGTAGTCTAACAATAAATAGATCAAATGTTATAAGTCACAGACTATACTAATCTCATCCACAACAATTAATCACAGATTAAATGCCAGAATATTACAAATAGAAATAACTAACAAATCTCAATAAAAGTGTCTCGGTGAACAATCCGAGAACAAGTCTGATACATCAAAGCAAATAGACAGGAAATAAAGGAACTGGAAATAGAAACAGAAATAACCGACTATATACAGCCAATGCTCAGGAGAAGTCCTCTGGTACAGCTCCTGAAAGTGCTCCTGTACGGTATATCTCTGGATGGATCTCTTCGACTATACCTGGGGACATAATCCAGATCCAGGTCCTCAGGGGACATAGCAAGGTACAAAATAATACAAGCCATAATAATGAAGTGAAATAGTCAATGATTAAATAGGGTAAATATGTAACAATCTATATGTAATGCCAGTGAGAACATCACCAGTACTCAGGCTGAGACTACTACAAGCTCTGTGTCGGGGAGCTAGTAGTAGTGATATTATGTAGTTGTCTATCTCAGAGAGAGACTGAGACGCCGGCATAATATAATCAACCTGTAGCCTGTGTGTCTCTCCAGCAATAAATGAAACAATAGGAAAACACTAAATAACCAGCTAAGTGATATGCAACATGAGAGCAGCACTAGAACTCAGGCTGAAACCACTACAAGCTCTGTGCCGGGGAGCTGGTAGCAGTGATATCTTGTGGTTGTCTAGCTCGACGAGAAACTGAGACACCGGCAGTTGTCTAGCTCAGAGAGAGACTGAGACGCCGTCATAATATATATAATCAACCTGTAGCCTGTGTGTCTCTCCCCACCCAATGTAATCACACGTCTCATGTCCATGACACGCAAGATCAATACTAATGCAGCAAGTCATAATAAGCTCTAAGCATATATGTAAAGAATATGTCCTGAACCTTTATCCTATACAGAATCACCATGAATGTCTCAGAAAGATTCTGTCTCATGAATAGTGTCAGGTATCCTGGGTTATGATGTACTTGATAAGATGTCACGCCCCAGTCCCAAATACGTAGGACTTGGAACACGTAAGCATGCCAGTCGCATGGATATGGCAACTCCAATATATGGAAACCATAACCCATACGTACGCTGTAATCTGAATATAAACTCACATGTGGTATAAATAATGTCACAAGTCACAGAAATGCTAATCTCATCCACACAACAAGTCATAGAAAAGAAATACTAACTAGAATAAGGAGTCTGAAATATCTAAAATAATAGTCGGGTGGAGACAAATCCACTACCAATGACTATATCCAAAACTAAAATGAGAGAGGAGTATAAAATCTCCAATATAAAATAATGTGAAGACAGAAGTGTAACAGCTAAAAGAATCCATCGCTAGATAATCAATGATGCTCAGAAGGTAAGACCTCCTCGACAGAAAATAATGCGTCAGGTCCGGGCCCGTACTCCTGCAAATACTCAAGAGCAGATACACCTGGCAGAGGACCAGGTCCTCAGAGGGACGTAACAAGATACAGAAAATATGAGCCAACTTGAATACAGTAAACATGCATATAATTTAAAAATAGATAAGTACGCTGTACAAGACAATCTATATGAATGCAAAATGAGGACAACTTTTCGACGTATGGGCAAGGGTAGTCTACTCGATCTAAGCCTCACAACTCACACACCCGTCTAGAACATCAGAAATCGACATACCTCTGGGGTAGCGACCAGCGCGACTCTACAGAAATCGACATACCTCTGGGGTAGCGACCAGCGCGACACACGCCCGTAGTGCGAACTATATACTACGGTTTACCAGAGTGGTTAAAAGCCCATACGCCTAATAATTGTCCTCTATGATACTAAGTGCCATGTGCGTGTCAACATATCTAATACATAGTAATGACTGAAAGAAAACTACACATGCAAGAACTATACAGAAATGAAATAAAAAAATATAAATATAAATAGCATGCAAAGTACTGTAAACAATTTGGCAAGGTATCTTGCCTGGCAAAAAGCTGCAAAATGTAGTGTCCCAATGTCAACACCAAGAGTCAGAAGCTACGGCCTCAGAATGAACGTCTCCGGATGCTGAAATAAACATCACCAACGTTCCCAGAATGAGCAAAATAGCTAAAAAGTATATTCCTTTCGTCCAATTTGGACACAGGGGCAAAATGGTAATTTCGAGTAAAAGTGGGGTCCACATGTGGCCCACATTGCACCGAGAAGCGTGCCGAGGGTAACAGTCTCTAAATGGGATAAACTATGGGTCAAACAACTCTAGATGTCAATACGAACTCAACGGTATGTCCAAATTTGGATTCCGATGAGCCGAACAAAATTTGGTCCAAAAAGTCAACTGTGGGACCCGCCAATTGGCGATCTGGTCAACCGTCTCAGAAGTGCGTGAAAATTGGGTCACAGGACCAGTGCGTTACCACGAGTCCAGTGGTGCAAGTTTCGTCGCAATCTGACAAGCGTGCACAAAATACACGCGAGTTCCATAAAAGTTGCGACACGAAATGTGTCCGCGGATACGGCCTGATTCTGGCGTGCACACGCGTCCGAATCAGTCCCCACAAATTTTTACGTGTCCGATTATGCTGCGTGCACCATTCGGTATACTTGGCACACGGCAGGGCGGTCCCGTTTGGCGGGGCGCGCTCCGATCTCCAACTTTTGGAAAACCGGAAAAAGTGGGTGCGCGCAGTTTTGTGACGAATATAATTCTATCCACAGCGACTAATAGTACAAGGTTTTTATACAAAAAATAAACTAGGTCATGTGATCTACAGGTATCAAAAAGAATCATCGAATTCAGATCTCTGTGGTGGGAGATACGAACTCGACAATATGGGTTGTCATTCTGGAATTCTGCGATTGCAGAATTCTGTCTGCTCGTCCAACTTTGGATGCTGTTTTTCACCTAGGGGCACACGTTTTCCGAGGTTGACTATAAAACAAATACTGGAGAGGGTTGAGGGAAGATCATACCTATGAAAACGGAACAGCATTTGGTCGAGCGAGTCAACGGAAAATCGCTCCGGAGCGAAGGTACTTTGAGTGGGAGACTGCAGTTCGCGATGTCGGCGTCGACGGGATGGTTGGATGGCTTGGCGGGGCTTCTCTGGCTGCGGTGACGGCTCTTAGATGGGAAGAGAAGGTCTGGAGTTTCTAGGTTAGGGTTTTAGAGAGCTATTATATATATATATATTATATATTAAGAGAGGGAGAGGGTGGATTAAGGAGCGGGTCATGGGTTATCCGCGGGTTGGAAGTCAATAGGGCTGCGGTTTCCTATTGGCTGAGTGGGCGGGGACTTGGTATCAAGTTGCTGCGGTTCCACCAAGGTAAGTTGGCTGCACTTGCTAGCAATTGCTAGTGAATGAATAGAATTCCTAAGGAAAGTAAGCTCCTACGGCTTTAAGTACTAAGCATAATATTAATATTATTAGTATTATTATTATATACTTATTTAATTCTTTTCTTTTTCTTTCTTTCTTTATAAATATATATATACATATATATATTTGTATATATAGATATATATATATATATTCACACATAAGAAAAATTTATATATATTAGGGTATTGCACATCGTTAGGCTAGCAACAGCTCAAGGGGTCTCCTACATGGAATAAATTCCGAAAAATTCCTGATGGTCCCACAAGTCATCTAAGTGCCCGAACACCTAACATAAAAATTATTAAAAATCTATTTCTCCTATTTAGCTCTAATTACTATAATTTAATTAATAATTAATAAAAATAATAAATATAAATATTTTTAAAAATAGGGGTTTTACATTCTACCCAACTTACAAAAATTTCGTCCTCGAAATTGACACTAACCCATATTCATAATGATAACTATAACTATTACACTACATTGGTATCTAGTAGAACTCCTAAAACTCATGGTCTGCCATTCTAACACTTTCTCATCTATTGTCCATACACTATTCTATCATCCTCTAACCTGTCTACACTACCCAGCTTACAAGAATTCTACTAGTGGTCACCTTCTTTGAAGCTATTGTCTAGATTGTAAGGCAATTATATTTGTTGGGTCGAGAATCTTGGGATACCTGTCTAGAATCTCATAACTATAACTTTTCCCATAACCGTCAAGTATCATAGTCTAATACTGCCACGCCACCTGGCCAGTATAGCTGCAAGTAATTCGACTACTCTACCAAAATCGTCTGGCGACAACTGTCGCTACCTCGTCGGCGATTTGTCATAGTCATCAGTTCGTAACAAGTGCCTTCAACTCTTTCCTAGGCATAGTCTAAGTTTTTAGGGAAATAATTAAGGTCTTGACTAACTATTAGGGGTAGGACCTATCTCAATTAATCTAACAATTACTACTAGGCTACATGGTGCTACTTAAGGGTTAAACTACTAAAGAATACAGACATTACTATAGTGCATATATATATTAAGAACTCATCCTTAGTTATCAAGCATTACTAACACATTTATGCTTAACTAACAATATAGGGATGAGGTTGATATGAGTCAAACAATTCATAATGGCACGAAAGATATGACTATGATAGGAAGAGTTACGCACGAGATAAGAAATGAATATAAAAGGAGGAGATGAGTCACCCAAGAGGGCGAGATAAGGATAGGGGAAGAATACTACTACTGCTACTCACGTCGTCCATTAGCATCGCGTGTATGCCACATGGGTAAAATATACCTACATCCTCATAACTGCTAAACTACCATATATAGTTCTACATCTATTTGTACATCTAAGATCTTGTGTCACAATGGGGTTATGAGTATGCAAAGGCAATTATAACTAAAAGGTCGTACCTGTATCTACGGCTTCATGTGTCTGCTCTCCCATACTTGTCATAATGAGTGCTTGGCCTTGTCCTTGGTTGTTCAACTGGGGCCTAGTCCCCTCCATTTGTGCAGACTGTAGAAGCAGTGGTGGGTCACTTTGGTCTTCTATACTTGAGGGTGTATGCGGTGTTCCTGATTTTAATGCCATAGACCCCGGGTTCTGCTGTGGACATTCTCGAGCTTGATGGTGACTTGATCCACATACCATGCACAACCCCAATCGACGATGACAATCTCTATGAATATGACCTGGTATACCATAAAAGTTACAAGTACGATGCCCCTGGGTTGGATATGGTGCAGCACTATCTGATTGCTGGCGTGTCAAAGGGTCTCGAATGGGTCCTCCTTGCTGTATCCTTACTGGTCCTTGGTGACTTCTCTGTTGAATTCTGTTTCCCTTGCTGATGGCCTCCTGGATCCTGGCCTCTGTCAATAGCTCGTCATAAGAGATCCGGGACTGGGAGCTAGTGTAGTGCGGGAGCTCCTGAGTCAGCCCGCGGTGAAACCTCTTAGCCTTCTCCAAGTCGTTAGGTATTAGGACTGTGCCATACTTACTGAGACGGCTAAATTCTGTATCATACTCATCAACCATCATGTCTTCTTGCTCTAGATGGAGGAACTGATCGTACAATGTGTCCCTTACTGTATCCGGAAAGTACTTCCTCTCAAAGCACTCCAAGAATTGTTCCCAAGTCTGACGCGTACCTAACTGGCGCTCCATTGATTCCCACCAGTGATGCGCGTTGCCTTCTAACTGAGTCCTCACGCCTATCATCCATAGGTCAGAAGATAATTGTGATGCCTCTAACAACTTCTTGGTATTGGCAATCCAGTTTGTGGTCTCCTCTGGGCTTTCATTGCCCTTATATGGCTTAGGGCCCATCTGCACAAAGTTCTTGACTGAACCAACCCGGGCTTGTGGTACTGAAGCTAGTGCCTGGGTTGGTATAGGGGCTAGTGCAGCCATTCTCTCAAGCGCTGCCAGAAATTCTAGCCTCTACTCTGCTGTTTGCTGCCTCTGTTCTGCTGTTTGCTGCCTCTGTTCTTGCATTATCATCTGGAAGAATTTGAACAGCTGCGCTTGGCCATCTTACGGTGCTAGTGGAGCTGGAAATGTCCCATTAGGTATCGTGGAAGGAGTTGATGGGATTTGACTATTAGTCAGTCCATCCGGTCCGGGAAGAAGAGGTGTCGTTGAGGTCACTCCTAGTGGTTGGTCGTCGTCCCCTGGAGACGTGTTGTCCCCGATGGCGGCATGCCCGTCATGCAAAGTCATCTCTCTGCAAGAGATGGATAAAGGATTAAGAAGAGTACATGAATCAAGCAGGACGCAAGCACTTAAGTAGGACATGTTGGAAGGAAGGTAAGTTATAGTCAAGTGTGGATGAGATCTAAAATTCTAATCCTAGGTGCAGGCCCGCTCGGTACAGCTATGTAATCGAAACGGCTAACTCGACCTGCATGGGCCACCACAAAAACATGTCACGCCCCAGTCCCAAATACGTAGGACTAGGAACACGTAAGCATGCCAGCCGCATGGATATGGCAACTCCAATATATGGAAACCATAACCCATACGTACGCTGTAATCTGAATATAAACTCACATGTGGTATAAATAATGTCACAAGTCACAGAAATGCTAATCTCATCCACACAACAAGTCATAGAAAAGAAATACTAACTAGAATAAGGAGTCTGAAATATCTAAAATAATAGTCGGGTGGAGACAAATCCACTACCAATGACTATATCCAAAACTAAAATGAGAGAGGAGTATAAAATCTCCAATATAAAATAATGTGAAGACAGAAGTGTAACAGCTAAAAGAATCCATCGCTAGATAATCAACGATGCTCAGAAGGTAAGACCTCCTCGACAGAAAATAATGCGTCAGGTCCGGGCCCGTACTCCTGCAAATACTCAAGAGCAGATACACCTGGCAGAGGACCAGGTCCTCAGAGGGACGTAACAAGATACAAAAAATACGAGCCAACTTGAATACAGTAAACATGCATATAATTTAAAAATAGATAAGTACGCTGTACAAGACAATCTATATGAATGCAAAACGAGGACAACTTTTCGACGTATGGGCAAGGGTAGTCTACTCGATCTAAGCCTCACAACTCACACACCCGTCTAGAATATTAGAAATCGACATACCTCTGGGGTAGCGACCAGTGCGACACACGCCCGTAGTGCAAACTATATACTACGGTTTACCAGAGTGGTTAAAAGCCCATACGCCTAATAATTGTCCTCTATGATACTAAGTGCCATGTGCGTGTCAACATATCTAATACATAGTAATGACTGAAAGAAAACTACACATCAAGAACTATACAGAAATGAAATAAAAAAATATAAATATAAATAGCATACAAAGTACTGTAAACAATTTGGCAAGGTATCTTGCCTGGCAAAAAGCTGCAAAATGTAGTGTCCCAATGTCAACACCAAGAGTCAGAAGCTACGGCCTCAGAATGAACGTCTCCGGATGCTGAAATAAACATCACCAACGTTCCCAGAATGAGCAAAATAGCTAAAAAGCACATCTCTTTCGTCCAATTTGGACACAGGGACAAAATGGTAATTTCGGGTAAAAGTGGGGTCCACATGTGGCCCACTTTGCACCGAGAAGCGTGCCGAGGGTAACAGTCTCTAAATAGGATAAACTATGGGTCAAACAACTCTAAATGTCAATACGAACTCAACGGTATGTCCAAATTTGGATTCCGATGAGCCGAACAAAATTTGGTCCAAAAAGTCAACTGTTGGACCCGCCAATTGGCGATCTGGTCAACCATCTCAGAAGTGCGTGAAAATTGGGTCATAGGACCAGCGCGTTACCACGAGTCCAGTGGCGCAAGTTTCGTCGCAATCTGACAAGCGTGCACAAAATACACACGAGTTCCACAAAAGTTGCGACACGAAATGTGTCCGCGGATACAGCCTGATTCTGGCGCGCACACACTTCCGAATCAGTCCCCACAAATTTTCACGTGTCCGATTATGCTGCGTGCACCATTTGGTATACTTGGCACACGGCAGGGCGGTCCCGTTTGGCGGGGCGTGCTCCGATCTCCAACTTTTGGAAAACCGGAAAAAGTGGGTGCGCGCAGTTTTGTGACGAATATAATTCTATCCACAGCGACTAATAGTACAAGGTTTTTATACAGAAAATAAACTAGGTCATGTGATCTACAGGTATCAAAAAGAATCATCGAATTCGGATCTCTGTGGTGGGAGATACGAACTCGACAATATGGGTGGTCATTCTAGAATTCTGCGATTGCAGAATTCTGTCTGCTCGTCCAACTTTGGACACTATTTTTCACCTAGGGGCACACGTTTTCCGAGGTTGACTATAAAACAAATACTGGAGAGAGTTGAGGGAAGATCATACCTATGAAAACGGAACAGCGTTTGGTCGAGCGAGTCAACAGAAAATCGTGCCGGAGCGAAGGTGCTTCGAGTGGGAGACTGCAGTTCGCGATGTCGGCGTCGACGGGATGGTTGGATGGCTTGGCGGGGCTTCTCTGGCTGCGGTGATGGCTCTTAGATGGGAAAAGGAGGTCTGGAGTTTCTAGGTTAGGATTTTAGAGAGCTATTATATATATATATATTATATATTAAGAGAGGGAGAGGGTGGATTAAGGAGCGGGTCATGGGTTATCCGCGGGTTGGAAGTCAATAGGGCTGCGGTTTCCTATTGGCTGAGTGGGCGGGGACTTGGTATCAAGTTGCTGCGGTACCACCAAGGTAAGTTGGCTGCACTTGCTAGCAATTGCTAGTGAATGAATAGAATTCCTAAGGAAAGCAAGCTCCTACGGCTTTAAGTACTAAGCATAATATTAATATTATTAGTATTATTATTATATACTTATTTAATTCTTTTCTTTTCCTTTCTTTCTTTATAAATATATATATACATATATATATTTGTATATATACATATATATATATATATTCACACATAAGAAAAATTAATATATATTAGGGTATTGCACATCGTTAGGCTAGCAACAGCTCAAGGGGTCTCCTACATGGAATAAATTCCGAAAAATTCCTGATGGTCCCACAAGTCATCTAAGTGCCCGAACACCTAACATAAAAATTATTAAAAATCTATTTCTCCTATTTAGCTCTAATTACTATAATTTAATTAATAATTAATAAAAATAATAAATATAAATATTTTTAAAAATAGGGGTTTTACATAATGTAATCAACCTGTAGCCTGTGTGTCTCTCCCCACCCAATGTAATCACACGTCTCATGTCCATGACACGCAAGATCAATACTAATGCAGCAAGTCATAATAAGCTCTAAGCATATATGTAAAGAATATGTCCTGAACCTTTATCCTATACAGAATTACCATGAATGTCTCAGAAAGATTCTGTCTCATGAATAGTGTCAGGTATCCTGGGTTATGATGTACTTGATAAGACAAGTATGAGAATTGTCGGGACTCGATATCCATGTCGATGTGACGTTACACAACTCCGCGTACGGGGTTGGCACCCGACTATTAATCGGACGCTAAGTAAAGTCACTCGGTCATGGGTTGAACATTTTATATCAAGAATTACATATACGTATGTACAAAAACTCAAGCAAAGTACTATAACAGGAATTACTGCTAGTTGGCAAGGTACACTTGTCCACTGATGTATAAATAAGTCAAGGAAATAAGTAGCAAAGCTGCAGGGTTTGGCAAGGTACACTTGCCTGTGGTTCCGGCTCCAATTGTAGCTCTGGCAGCTGCGGGATTTGCAGGCAGTACTCCGGTTGCTGAAATAAACATCACCATCAGATCCAGAAAATATTAAATATCTAGAAACGCCTGTCCTTGAGTCCAATTTGGAGACAAGGGCAAAAATGACAATTTTGGGTCAAAACGGGGTCCGCATATAGGCCCGCTTTGCACCGAAAAACTTGTTAGGGACAAAGGTCTCCAAATTTACCAAACTTAGTGTCAACAGGTCAGGAACGATGATACGAACCCAACAGAACTTCCAGAATTGGATTCCGATGAGCCGGTCACAAAATCACCCGTCAAGTGGAGCTTGTGGGGCCCACGACACGCGATTTCGTCAACGTTCTCAGAATCGAACCAAACTTGGGTCACAGGACCAGCGTATCGCTACGAGTCCGATGACAAAAGTTTCGTTTTGATCCGACGTGTGTACACAAAGTTACGACGCATTCCAGAACTGACGGATACGGGACGGTGTCCGCGGATACGCGTTGATTCCGGTGTGCACGCACATCCGAATCGACTTCTGCGAAATCCCGCACGTCCTTATCAACGTCGCGCACGTATCGGTGAAGACCGCACGCGACCAAGTCGTCCCGCTGTGCTGGCCGGAGCTGCGGCGGGGGAGGCCGGGGGCAGTAGGGCTGTGCTGGCCGGAGGCGGTGGCGATGCGCGGGAGGCGGGGTAGGCGGCCGGCGGCTGGGCAGCGGGCCGGAGGAGCTGCGGGGGCTGCTGCTAGGGCTCGGGGGTGCTGTCGGGGGGGAGAAGGAGGAGGAAGGGGGAGGAAATGGCGGCCAGGGCGGCGCACTGCGGGGAGGCGGCTGTGCGACGAGGGACGGGGTGGAGGAGGCCTAGGGTTAGGTGGGGAGGAGCGGTGGCCGGTGGGGGCTGATCGGGGGATTAAATAGTTGGAGAGAGGGAGAGGGGAGGCCGAGGGTGGCCGGGGAAGGCAGCGCCGAAGTCGGGGTCGGGCCGAGGGGCGCGGACGGGGGCTCCGGCGACGTGGCCGGCGTTGGCGACGGAGGAAGCGGCACAGTCGACCGGGTCGTGCGGAGGAGGAGAAGAAAATGGGTGCGGGTTCGCGGGTGCGGGTTCGGTCGGGCGGACCCGACCCGCTAAGGAGCGGTCGGTCCAGTCCGGTTCAGCTGGACCGGGTTCAGGCCGGTTCAGGCCGGTTTGAACCCGGTTCAGCCCGGTTTATTTTATTTAATTATTTAAAAATAGGTTTTTGGTCTTCAAAAAATGTTTTTGGGGTCCAATAAATTCACAGAAAATTACCCTAAGTACAATATTTTATTTTACACCCAAAAATATTATTTTCATAATATTTTAATATATTTTAAAAACATTTAATTTTATTTAATGTCAAAATACCCTGGTTTTTAATTAGCAAAAAATCCCGAAAAATCCCGGAAAATTCCGAAAAATCCAGTTTTGAAAATCTTGAAAAATCAGGGAGTTTACAATCTACCTCCCTTAAGAGGATTGCGTCCTCGCAATCAAAGAATAACCGATCAACAAAGATGACATGGTTGCAAGCATTGTTCGAAACACATCGCGAGACACTTAGGGAAGATATCGTTTCCCTAAGAATGAAAGTTATGCACTTTCCAGAGTAAAGAAAATCTAGTTAAAGCAAAAGAACTACAACTTTTTAGAAAAACCAGGTTATTATTAACAAGTTTCAAATTACTAGGTTGGGGCTAAGGTCACGAACCAAATAGGCACGAGCTAAAACGATACTAGAAACGGTAGCTACGAATCACTTACGCGCATTAGCTACTCCACGAGTCTGCACGTTCTCCTCGGTCATCGTCAGGGCTTGTTCGCGTCCTTGCAGTCGATCCTTCTGCTGCTGAGCCTTCTGGAAGAGTAGTGCCTGGGGTATCAAAGGTGGCCTCGGCTGATACCCTCCTGGAGGTGGTGGTAGGACTTCTTGAACTTTCATTTGCGGTGCTCCCAATGCTGAATGGGCTGGCCTCGGTATTGGTAACGCTTGCTGGTTACCCTTTGGTGCTCTTTCTCGACGCTCTGGGCATTCCCTCAATGGATGCTGACTGGATCCGCAAGCTAAACATACTTTCCTTTTTCGTCTGCACTCGTCATCAATATGGCCTCGCTTGCGACAATATTGACAGATAGGTAGTGCTTGTGGAGAAGCTCCTGATGGCTGGTGCATGTGAGGTCTCTTTGTAGCTTCTTCTTGTGGTGCTCCGGCTGGTGCTGATGTGGATGGCCGCTTCAGACTGGTCTCTCTCCTGATGACGCGCTCCATGCGTCGTGTTGCAGCAAGGACGTCCGGGTAAGATGTAGGTGCAACGGATCCAATTAGTTTCTGTAGCTCAATGTTTAGTCCGTCGAAGAATTTCTTAGCCTTCTCTTCTTCTGTCGAGATCAATATTGGGGCGAAGCGACTTAGACGAATGAACTCAGCGCTGTACTCTTCTACAGTCTTAGCATCCTGAGTGAGGTGATTGAACTTGTCCCGAAGTTCCGATCGAGAGATAGCTGGAATGTATATCTCCTGAAAGAGTCTAGAGAACTCTTCCCAAGTGACTCGGTCTGGTCCGAGCCGTGTCTCCTCGGATAGCCACCAGTGATATGCATTATCCGTCAACTGCATTCTGACGGCAGTTATCTAATGTTCTCTTGGAAGCTCGGCTACCTCTAATTGATGTTGTATGCTGGTAAGCCACTCATGAACTTCTGTGGGCTCCTCTTTGCCTGAGAAGGTATGGGGCTTCAGCTGGCAGAAATTGGTAATAGAGCCCGTCGTTGGCCGTCGTGCTGGTAGATCTGCCTGCTCTAGTACGGTTACTAGGCTGCGACTCAAAGCCTCTTGTTGAGCTTGCATTATTGCATAGATCATTTGAAACATCTGTTGCCCGTCCATAGCCTGTCCTGGTGGAATTACGGGCATTGGTGGAGTAAATTGCGTCGATGGTGGAATGTCATCGTGCTGGACTCTCGAGGCAGGTTGTTGAGATAATTGTCCTCCATCCACTAGTGTTACTTCATCTTCGTTGGTTACCACAGCATCTCATGGTGATTTTATGGGAGTTTCGTCGTTCGCTTGTGAATCCATAACCCTGCAACCAAAATAAATAATAAGAGGCGCACAGGAATCAAGGCAGGATGCAAGTCAAGAAATTAATTCGAATTCAATATGGATATCAAGAATGTTTCAAACAAGTGGATGAGATCCTAAAACTTATCCTATTCTTATTGCAGGCCTGTTCGGTCCCTAAGATGAAACCGAACAATTTAGTCGTAGACTTGTATGGGCTACCACAAAAACTATGTCACGTCCCAATCCCAAAATACCGAGGGACTGGATACGTGGCAATGGCCAGCAGCACGTACCGATGGACAACCCAATTTAATGGATCCATCAGGGCATGCTTAAGCTGTAGTCTAAGAATAAATAGATCAAATGTTATAAGTCACAGAATATACTAATCTCATCCACAATAATTAATCACAGATTAAATGCCAGAATATTACAAATAGAAATAACCAACAAATCTCAATAAAAGTGTCTCAGTGAACAATCCGAGAACAAGTCTGATACATCAAAGCAAATAGACAGGAAATAAAGGAACTGGAAATAGAAACAGAAATAACCGACTATATACAGCCAATGCTCAGGAGAAGTCCTCTGGTACAGCTCCTGGAAGTGCTCATGTACGATATATTTTTGGATGGATCTCTTCGACTATACCTGGGGACATAATCCAGATCCAGGACCTCAGGGGACATAGCAAGGTACAAAATAATACAAGCCATAATAATGCAGTGAAATAGTCAATGAATAAATAGGGTAAATATGTAACAATCTATGTGTAATGCCAGTGAGAACATCACCAGTACTCAGACTGAGACTACTACAAGCTCTGAGTCGGGGAGCCGGTAGTAGTGATATCATGTAGTTGTCTAGCTCAGAGAGAGACTGAGACACCGGCATAATATAATCAACCTGTAGCCTGTGTGTCTCTCCAGCAATAAATGAAACAATAGGGAAACACTAAATAACCAGCTAAAGTGATATGCAACATGAGAGCAGCACTAGAACTCAGGCTGAAACCACTACAAGATCAATACTAATACAGCAAGTCATAATAAGCTCTAAGCATATATGTAAAGAATATGTCCTGAACCTGTATCCTATACAGAATCACCATGAATGTCTCAAAAAGATTTTGTCTCATGAATAGTGTCAGGTGTCCTGGGTTATGATGTACTTGATAAGACAAGTACGAGAATTGTCCGAACTCGGTATCCATGTCTATGTGACGTTACACAACTCCGCATACGGGGTTGGCACCCGACTATTAATCGGACGCTAAGTAAAGTCACTCGGTCCTGGGTTGAACATTTTATATCAAGAATTACATATATGTATATACAAGAACTCAAGCAAAGTACTATAACAGGAATTACTGCGAGTTGGCAAGGTACACTTGTCCACTGATGTATAAATAAGTCAAGGAAATAAGTAGCAAAGCAGCAGGGTTTGGCAAGGTACACTTGCCTGTGGTTCCGGCTCCAATTATAGCTCTGGCAGCTACGGGATTTGTAGGCAGTACTCCGGTTGCTAAAATAAACATCACCATCAGATCCAGAAAATATTAAATAGCTAGAAATGCCTTTCCTTGAGTCCAATTTGGAGATAAGGGCAAAAATGACAATTTTGGGTCAAAACAGGGTCCGCATGTGGTCCTGCTTTGCACCGAAAAATGTGTCAGGGACAAAGGTCTCCAAATTCACCAAACTTAGTGTCAACAGGTCAGGAACGATGATACGAACCCAACAGAACTTCCAAAATTGGATTCCGATGATCCGGTCACAAAATCGCCCGTCAAGTAGAGCTTGTGGGGCCCACAACACGCTATTTCATCAATGTTCTTAGAATCGAACCAAACTTGCGTCACAGGACCAGCGTATCGCTACGAGTCCGATGGCGCAAGTTTTGTTTCGATCCGACTTGTGTACACAAAGATATGATGCATTCCAGAACTGACGGATACGGGACGGTGTCCGCGGATACGCGTTGATTCCGGTGTGCACGCACATCCGAATCGACTTCTGCGAAATCCCGCACGTCCGTATCAATGTTGTGCACGTATTGGTGAAGATCGCACGCGACCAAGTCGTCCCGCTTGGCGGGGCGTACCCAGTTCCGGGGTGAATCAGGGCGTTGTTTTTCCTGTTTTTGGATCGCGGTTCGCGATCGCCACAGGACGCGATGCACCGAGCGGGTTGTACGGGCACCAGAGGGTCACGCAGGGTTCGCGATGCAACAGACGGAATCGAAAATGGGGCAGTGAGGAGAGAGAAACGGGAACCTGAACAGGGCTCGAGAAACTGCATTTTCTCGTGTCAGACACGACACGAAGTGTCCGTGTCCGAGTCGCCTAGGGTTAGGGTTTGGGGATGCTGGCCGGAGCTGCGGTGGCGACGTACCGGAAGGCGGCACAGGCGGCCGGCGGCTGGGCAGCGGGCCGGAGGGGCTGCGGGGACTGCTGCTAGGGCTCGGTGGTGATGTCGGGGGGGAGAAGGAGGAGGAAGGGGGAGGAGATGGCGGTCGGGGCGGCGCACGGCGGCGAGGCGACTGTGCGGCGAGGGACGCGGTGGCGGAGGCCTAGGGTTAGGTGGGGAGGAGCGATGGCCGGAGGGGGCTGATCGGGGGATTAAATAGTTGGAGAGAGGGAGAGGGGAGGCCGAGGGTGGCCGGGGGAGGCGGCGCGGAAGTCGGGGTCGGGCCGAGGGGCGCGGACGGGGGCTCCGGCGACCGGATTGTGCGGAGGGGGAGAAGAAAATGGGCTGCGGGTTCGCGGGTGCGGGTTCGGTCGGGCAGACCCGACCCGACCCGCTAAGGAGCGGTCGGTCCGGTCCGGTTCAGCTGGACCGGGTTCAGACCGGTTCAGGCCGGTTTGAACCCGGTTCAGCTGGACCGGGTTCAGGCCGGTTCAGGCCGGTTTGAACCCGGTTCAGCCCGATTTATTTTATTTAATTATTTAAAAATAGGTTTTTGGCCTTTAAAAAATATTTTCGGGGTCCAATAAATTCCCAAAAAATTACCCTAAGTCCAATATTTTATTTTACACCCAAAAATATTATTTTCATAATATTATAATATATTTTAAAAATATTTAATTTTATTTAATGCCAAAATATCATGGTTTTTAATTAGCAAAAATTCCCGAAAAATCTCGGAAAATTCCAAAAAATCCAGTTTTGAAAATCTTGAAAAATCAGGGGGTTTACATGACTGTAATATTTCATATACTTTTATTTTGTGTTTACTGGTGTTGAGTGTTCCACCGAAGGGGTCAGTGAACCCAGAGAATTCAACGAAGGGTTGCTCCGGGTCTATTTATATAAATTAGGAATTCATAAACTGCAGGAAGATTGGTTTGGAAACTATTTTACATTCTTTTTTTTCCACTAAAAATTTAGCGATGTTTAGCATCGTTTAGCGACGTTTAAATACGTCGCTAAATACGTCGCTGAATACGTTGATGAATACGTCGTTAAATAAAAAAAATTGAGTGACGTTTAGCGACCAAAAATATGTCTCTAATTTAGCGACGTTGAGTCGCTAAACGTCACTAATAAGAAAAATATTAACGACGCAAATACGCACTAGAAAACGTCGCTATAGCGATATTTTTTCTATCAACGACTAGCTTAAATGCGACTTTATTAAAACATCGCTAATTACGTCGCTAATTTTTTTAGCGACGTTTTTAGGCCATTTAGCGACGTTTCTAGGCGTCGCTAATTTAAATTATTCTGGTAGTGACCCAATCCCTTTCTGTTATCTAACAACTTCATTACCTGATATTATGATACCAGGTGGCCATCAATCTTTATTCTTCACCTGCAGTACAAGGTCACTGCTCGAGCCCTCTTTACATGCCTATCTGCATTTGTTTTTGAGTGTACTACCATCCTAAACCTCTGTATCAGTACCCACTGATACATCTATGTGCCCAAACTCCCCTTTTAAAGTTCACACAGTGACTGAAATAACTCTTATTAACATCATAAATACCACTAACCAATGTACAGAAAATTACTAACAACAATAACATCTAATATGAATATAACTGAACTAATATCTATTACACATACAAATGAACACTATATATTACTGATCCACAACTGAAACCAACTAATCTTTAAACCACCTAGAGATGCACCTAATGTACCTGTTGTCACTACAGATAGCTTAAACACCCAGATTCTAGCACAATACACTACACAAACTAGGATATATCACCCCCCCTTCTCCAACATGCTAAACTTTGGACCATTGCTCTGTCAGTGAATGCTTGACTTTGCTGTGCAGTTTAAAGGCCTGCAGGCAGTACATTGCTGTCAATAATCTCTCGAACTTAGTGGATACAACACACACCTGAAGTCACTATGGTTCCTAGGTTCTCACTGTCTCATACTAACTTCAGTCACAATATTATCACACACACACAGACATAAATTAGCCTATACACTAAGCTACAGTATTTTCCCTCTTCACCACTGTCAACATTGATGCACAAACAAAAGATATGAGACACACCCACACATACATGTACGCATACACATACTTATTGTGACTGAAGTTAGTATGTTTATGGAGAGGTTACTAACGGCTACGTGTCAAAGTTGAGATTTATGGAGAGGTTACACAACTGGATTTTAAAGTTGAGATTTTCTAACGGCTACATGTCAAATCTGGCAAGATGTGTCAATCTCAACGAACGCAAGATGATAGGGATGAAGAGTCATGATTGTCATAAGTTTATGGAGAGGTTACTACCTATTGCTTTGAGAGAGATGTTGCCTCATCAAGTATGGACTTTGTTGGCCAAATTATCTATACTCTTTAGAGATTTGTGTTCAAGCAAGTTGACGGTACAATATTTAATAGAACTTGAGAAGAAGATTGTATTGAAATTGTGCAAGTTAGAAAGGGTGCTACTCCTCCCCCCCCCCAGTTTTTTTTTTATAGTATGGAGCATTTGCCGATTCATCTTGCATACGAAGCACATGTCGGTGCTCTCGTCCATTATCGATGGATGTATCCATTTAAGAGGTATAAATTGATTAGTTTGTACTATTAATTTCTTTACTCATATAATTCTAATATTTAATATATTATCTATAGGTATCTATATCACCTAAAGAAGAAAGTGGGCAATAAGGCTCATGTAGAAGCTTCGATATGCGAAGCATATATTATTGAGGAGGTTTAAAACTTCTGCTCCATCTATTTTGATACTCATGTCAAAACAATCATAATAGAGCCCCAAGGAATGATGACGGTGGGGTTGATGAACCAAATAGTGTAATCCGTATTATCTTTAATGTGGGAGGCAAGACTACAAGTGCAACTAAAGTACGGTTGTTGGAAGACGATGAGTTTGAAGTCGCTCATCGGTATATATTGTTAAATAGTGGTCTTGGGAAGATGCTAGATATTGAGAAGTAAGCGACACATCTTTGCTACATATTTCAATTATGTATATGCTTGAAAAAAAGTCCTCTAACTATTCTTCTTATTATCATAGTACTTTTAGAGCTGAGATAAAAATGGAGAGACCTACTATTAATGATGATGATCTTGCTAGAGAGGTTAATACAAAATTTCTATCGTGGTTCCATAATTATGTACGGATCCTAAATATTAAGCATTCTAAATTTAGCATTCTGACCAATCTTTGTCTAATATTTATATGATACGTGATATTTTAGATTTTTCGTCCTAGTACAGGGTTATAGAACAAATGACTTCAAGCATTAACTATCGAACCAAGCAAGAGGACAAAGTGTTGGGATGTATACACCATTAATAGCTTCAAATTTAGAACCACTGATAAGCCTATTAATCAATCATTTGTCGATGAGGAGGCTAATTATACAAAAAATTCTAGAGTATGTGTGAGGGGTTCAGTCTACAATGAGGATCCAGAATTCGACTATTACGGTGTACTAAGAGATATCGTAGAGCTGGAATACTCTTATGAGATAAAAATATGTTGTTTAAATATGATTGGTTTGACACAACACCCAAGCAAGGATGGAAATTTGCTGTATGCAAAACTAAAGCTAGAAAAAAAATATAATATTGGAGATCTAGCATACCAAGAGGATGAGGTGGTCATGCCTCAACCTACATATATGAGTTTGGTCGATGTTTATAGTATGGAGGTTGATGTTACCGTAGAGGATGATAGAGTTAATGAAGAGATTGACATAGAAGATTTACCTCATATAGAGGAGGACTCTGATATAGAGGAATCAAACGAGGAACAAGAATTGGAATATGAAGGTGATAGTGAAAGTAAAAAATAAAAATGAAGAAGATGAAGACGATTCAAAAAATGATTCGGAAGATGATTCAAAAGATGAAGAAGATTAGTACGTACACACATATGCATTAACTTTGATTATGTATTTATTTAATAACACGGTTATTATTTATTTTATCATCACACTAGTATTTATTTATTTTACCACACCATCCATTACTTTATGATGTCTTGATATCACTATTTTTATTTGTTTTATAATATAATATATTATTTATTGTCAGATTTACCTATGGTGGGATGAGGACGAGGACGATCATGATGACAGGTTCATAGAGGATCGTCTTCCCATCATCCTCCAGCTACTCCGGATGCAGGTCGCACACGACCATCAGAGGACTAGTTCATAGATGTCAAGGATGGTTTATCCCTACTATATACTCGTTCATCGGTAGGGGAGCTACTCCATCTCCCGGGCTTCCCTCAGCTTCTACCCCTGCCACTACTCCTACGACTACTGCGACTATTAGTACATTGGCTACTCCACTAGTTGCTCATACCGGAGTAAATCCATATCTAGGCCTTCTGGTGGAGCACGGAGTATATATCCATCATCCAGGATTTGCAGATCCCCCTACTCTACCAGAGCGGCCAGCCAATATCGATTGTCCCGAGTTGTGGGCCGATGGAGCGACGTAAGTACTTATTGTCAATTCACACATTTTTTTTTATTTTATTCTAATTATATATTATTTAATTATTTTAAGTTCTTCCCGACCAAGGCTGGCAATGATCTGGGGGACGTCATGCGGATGAACTTCAGTGACATCCCGCTGGATCGATGCTTCATTTGACTGAATATGTTGCGGGTATGTATAAGATTTTTATTTAGAATAATATATAATTTTAAGATTAAAATACTAAAAAATATTTTTTGAATTTGTAGAAGAAGTACTGGTGGTCGAATCATAGAGAGTCTGCGATCCGAATGTGCTATAAGACCTTTGCCAGTAAAAGGTTTAGGGATATGATCAATGATCAGAAGGCGCTGGCGTCACATTCAGGGGATCTTCGCAAGAAATGGCTCAAGGAGGAGTTCTTAGAGAAGATGAAGGAGAAGATGGATGCCCCAGCCTATAAGGTCAAGTGCAAGAAGGCAAGAGCATCCCGTGCTAAGGGTGGTCTCCACACGGGTGGATCCATTCCGACCGTCGAGCATTTTCGACGGATGGTCAGTATTATAATTTTTTGCTAGATCAATTTTTGGTCATTCTTATTTTTTTATTAACTAATTACTTAATTTTTATAGTATGATGAGGCAATCAGATCCGGGAAACCCCGAAGACCGTCGACTACCCCGCAATCTTCCAACGGACGCACAAAAGAAAGAAGGATGGGAAGCTCGTAGATGAGCGGACAACAAAAGCATACGTAAGTTGTGTTTATAAAATTTTGTCAACGAAATTTAATTACATACTTTTAATAGGTTAACTATATTTATTTACCCTAAAAATATAACCTTAACTTCAATATTGTTACCTATGATATCCAAAAACCTTAACTCTAAACCTAACCTAAGATATTTAAACTTAACTCTAAACCTAACCTTAGTTATAGTCAATAAAAAAGATTAATCCTAACCTACGATATCTAAACCTATTTATATAAATAAATATAGGAGACATATGAGACGTTGGAGGGTGGGACTGAGACTAGTATGTCGACTGAGAGAAATAATCGGTGGGTACAAGCTGTAGGAAGAGGAAAAGGCGGCAGCGTATACGGGACTAGATCGTTGGCATCCCAGCCGTCGGTTCTTTCTAGAGCTCCTCCGATGGCTCCTCCATCTCCATCAGAGCATGTTCCTCCTGGTGCTATGAGATTGGAGCAGATCACAATGACTCTGCTAGAGGTACAGATATAGGTTAGACAACTGACAGAGTCTCGTGACAGCTCCTGATCCTCCTGCAGCTCCTGCTCCTCCAGCTACTCCAGCTCCTACGATGGCACCTCTGGCTCCTTTTACTGCTCCTCCTGTCATTCCTGAGGATCTACAATAGATTATCACTGTGATTATGGTGCATTACATGGCTACCCGATAGCCGCCACCGCCTCCGTCTTTACCGTCGACTTGATGTGTATTTTTATTATCTTAATAATTTAATATTTTGTTGGATATATTTGTGTATGTAGAAGCATGAAATACGCTAGGGAATTATACGCATATTATACAGTCAAAACCCCCAACATGCATGAAGTTCGCGTAAAGCAGCACTTCAAGGATGTGTGGCGTAAAAACCTGGCTTCAGAACTGCTCGCGTAAACCAGAGCTTCAGAGCTGTTTGGCATAAAGAAGAGCTTCAGAGTTGCCGTGTAAAGCAGCGCTTCAAGGTTATTTTGGCATAAAAGGTTGCTACACCTCCCAACGGCATAAAATACATTTGTCTTTAATGCAACGTAAAGTCATATGAGGAACTCTTCGTATTCCTCGAATGAATCTGTCAGACAAAACAGTGAACCTGACCCCTGACAAAAGTACTGCACGACGATCGAGAGGACGGCTGTGATAATAATTTTGCACAGAGACCCAGACTGTCGTTTAGTGACATATCCTTGATACAAGTCATTTTTACGCATTCAAGGAATATGCTGCCTATTCTACACAGACAGAGATGAGTTTTTACGCTCAAGATGAGACGAAATCAGACGCCACGTCAAAAGCTGTTTCTCGTACAGAGCTCGAGGCATATCTCGGCATTTAATCCACAAGATTGAGGCATATCTCAGCATTAAATGCATGAGATTTGGTTCTATTCTTTATAATTTTGTCATGACTAGGAGGGCTAAAACTATGGCTAATACGCTCACATCACCATCCTTGCATTTTACGCCAACCAGGCTATTTTCAACTATAGGAGTACGCCGTATGCTATCTCCTCGAAATATGCAAACTCAGGCTATATTTGCAAAGGTACGTGATAAGGCTATTTGGCCCAGAATACGCTCAAGACCTTATTCAGGAAGGATAATTGGCTATTTTTATGTTGGTTATCTATTATTCATGCAGCAGCAAGTTTTACGCAGAATTTGGCTTTTACGCCAACAAGGCAGAATTTGGCTTTTACGCCAACAAGACAGCTATTTGGCTTTTATGCCAACAAGACAGTTATTTGGCTTCTACGCCAACCATCTCTACGCGAGGGGTAGTTACCTACGTGGCTTGCATGCCATGATCTTCGAGAAGCAGTTATACGCGTTACCTTATAATGGGACACGTGTCATACGCAGATTCAGAGGATCATTCGAACGTGGGTAGCAGTTATTATAACCGCCACATAAAATATGCAACTCTCTTCACAGTTTGGTTTCTACACCGACTGGACAGTTATTGTGACTGAGGTCTATAAATAGAGACCTCTAGTCACATGGTCGGGGAGGGAAGCAAGATCAGATATCATAGAGAGAGAGCACAGACAGAGAGTGTTGATTGACAACTTTGGCAACGAGAATTCAATCCCTCCTGCAATCTTTGAAGCTTCTTCTTCTTTTACAGCACTTCTTCATCATCGTGTGGTCCAAGGGACAAAGTGATCGACCGCAGATCAGACTCTTATAGCAATTTTTCCCCAAAATTATTTTTATTGTACTTAACATCCTCGTATAGGATTAATTGTACTCTTTTTTTCTTGTTTGTAAACAAAGAAAGGGTTTCGTATAAACCTAGTTTTATTCTTTTGTTTGTCATCAAACACAAGATGGCGATTCTGCTGGGGACAACTTTCTCCTCTGACGAGAAGGAAATTGCTCAACACGATGTGGTATCCGTCGGATCGACGAAGAAGACTTTGGTCGTCCAATTCGACCAATCTGCTTATGAAGCATGCTTTGTGCAGGGGGTAGCTCTCGTTCCCTCTCTGTCCAGAACAACAGGAAGCTGCATAAAGTTTGGATGCCTAAGACATCCTCTACCCTTCCTGTAAGCTCTCCTCCTCTGATCAACAAGTTTGTGACAACACAGTCTACGCGCTCGACGTGTAAAAATATGTCTCCCGTCTGTGACGTGGCAGATAAAACTTTTGGCAATGCCTTAGTGCCAATCCATAAGTCTAGAACGCGCCCTACGCATAAAATCTCGTCTCCCGTCTGTGACGTAGTAGACAAAACTTCTGGCAATGCCTCAGTGCCAATCCAGAAGTCTAGAACGCGCCCTGCACGTAAAATCTTGTCTCCCGTCTGTGACGTGGCAGACAAAACTTCTGGCAAGGCCTCAACGCCAATTGGAAAATTTCAAGCGCGCCCTGCGCGTAAAAATATATCTTCCATCTATGATGAGGCAGATGGTCCCTTTGATCACATCAAGGAAAATAAGTGGCGAGTCTCCCAACCTCTAGGCTTGTACGCCACCAAGAGAAGAAGTTGCCCACTCTTCAGATTACGCGTGATACTGGAGGCCGTCTGAGGACTGTTCCCGTTTTACGCAAACCTTTACAAAACTCCAGATTATGCCAGGATAAGCCCGTCCGCGTAAAGAAGACCCGTTTTACGAAAAAATATGCTCCTCAGACGGACGATAGATCGTATGCTACTCACATGGGTGAACTGCTGTATTCCTATGGCAGAGAGAGGATTTTGGTTCCTAATCTCCACGTTTCTAATGATGTAAAAAGGCATAATAAGCCTTCTTCTTCTTCTTCTGTTAATCCCCCTAATTTGCATGATTTCTTGATCCAGAAATGCAAAGTCATGGGATCTTCTAATATGTCTATTACACCCCCTAGGGAGCATTATTGTAATAGTTATAAGGTTGTATTTAACTGCTGCTGTTCTAAGGCAAAATGGTCAGTTTTTGATCGATTGAACTACTCTTTATCCTTACAGGAAAAAGAACCGACGTTTGCGTCAGTAAACATGGCTTCGCATATTCCTAGAGGAAGGTCAAGTTCAAGACATCATCCCTCTAGAACTCCAAGCCAAAGGAGATTTGACAGACTCCTTGAGAATATTGAAGAGGTGTCTTTCGAAACACCCGCTCGAGGTCACGGCAATCGGCTTCATATTCTTCTGATTCCGATACTAGGGGTCGCCAGTTTCCTGAATTTTATACTGAAAGTATAGACTCAATCTCTACAGAGATTTATACTAATCCCTCAGTGGCATCCAGAGAAATGGGAGTTTATGTTGTTGGAGATGAACATGAAGAAGCTTCCCCATCAGGAAGTACGGAGCAACGCATCGCTGTATTAGAAGCATCGCTCAAAGAGATGCATAGCATGATGGAGAGTATGCACGAGATGATGGTGACTCAACACACAACTGCGGTAGCTCAAATACCTGTTCCTCCAACTCAACTACGTGTGGGGGTAGATATACCATCATGCCAGGAGCCTGTTCAAAATCAAGAATCAGCTGCTCCTCAACCTCTCAACCCGGAGAATGTATTACCTCCTGTTGGAGTTACAATACAACCAGACTCTCACCTCTCTGCGGTCCCTTTTCCAACTGAAGATCCGATACAAGCAGTTCGAGAATTAAAGGCCCAATTTGATGCCTTAAAGCATAAGGATCAGCTCAAGAAGTTGGGAATCAACCAGCCATACCGAGCTGTCTGGGATGAGATCCCTTTCCCACCAAAATATAAACCACATGCTATGGTTTTGTTTGAGGGAAAGACGTCACCAAGCCAGTACATGAACTACTTCAGCATGATGACGGTGTTGTTGTAGGGAAATGATACCCTTCTAACTCGAGTGTTTAAGGGCTGTCTGTCTAGAGTAGCCTACCAATGGTACCCTAGTCTAGCGGACAACTGTATTACTTCTTTTGAAGATTTCAAGACTCTGCTCTTCGCTCGATTCTACGAAGGAGGAATGGACATGTCGATGTCATCACTCATCAAAGTAAAGCAGAAGGAAAAAGAAAACGTTCATACTTTTATTGAACGTTTTCGTCAGGCTACTTTACAGATGCCTCCCGGAGTTCCAAATTCTACCTTGGTAGACATTTACAGGAAGAACCTTCTCCCACTGATCTCAGTATTCACGGGACCATATCAGTTCCATGATTGGCTCTCGTTTATCATATCGGCGGTAGCCGCTGAAGATAACAATTGAAAGGCTCGTGACAACGGAATCATGATCTCTACCTCTGATAGAGGGAAGCGGTCATCCTCCAATAATGACCATACTCGTAGTGCAAAAGGAAAGAAAGCTCTGGCAATCAACACGTCCAGGCAAAATACTCCGACAACTACGCAGACGAAACCTGGGACTTCCAGACCCATAGAAGAATATTCTTTTGACGATGACGATATTCCGAGCATATTCGATTGTCTAGTCAAAAGTGGAAAGCTTACTCTCCCCGAGATAAAGCGTCCAAATAAAGTCGGTAGTATAAATAATCCTAAGTACTACATTTTCCACAGATACATACATCACCCCACAAAGGCGTGCTATGTACTGAAAAGGAAAATCTATGAGCTGATCGATGCCAAGGCCATCACTCTGCATAATAACGAGAAGACGGTCACTGCAAACATGATCTCCCTCCAGTTTGGTAATCTGCCCCCTCAAGAAATCCCGGATGGTGTGGTACCTATTTCACGGGTAATGATGAACATTATTAATCTCCCTCCTACCAGGGGTCAAAATCATGACTTAGTGCCCCTAACTACCAAGCGTGGTGTGGGTTCACCCTGATCTGGTGTCAGAAATTGAGGAAGAGACTAAAGCTGCTAAAGCTAAGTCTAAGAAGAACTCAATATGTAAACCATGCCATATGGTTGCAGTATCCGCAACATCGGAAGAAGAGGCTTTAGCAACCGGAACCCGATCAGGAAAAGCCTACCTTAAAGACTATAGAGGAAACCAGGAGGAAGCGACAGCAGACACTTCGGTTGCCAAATATCTAGAACCTGAACCAGTTATGCCAGAAGCAGGTCCTTCTAAACCAACTTCGGTGGACAAAGGCAAGCAGAAAGAAGTTCGTTTCGATAAACCTTTGAAGAATATTCAAAACAAAGGTTTAGAGAAACCTTATAACTTTGACATCTTGGCTCAGATGCTAATACTCCAGCCAGATTGTCCATCTTTGAGCTACTTCGGCTGTCCAAAGGCACTCGTCAAGTCTTGAGTGAAGCGTTAATGCAGGCAGAGGTATGCTTGACTCAGCTCAAGACCCCTGATAAAGAGCCTGTGGCATGTCCTCAATGCCATAGTGTGATGGAAGTGGTCCCTAACATCACTTTCACTCAAGAGGACATGTTATTGAAGCATAACAAACACGACAGGCCTCTTTATTACACCGGATACATCGGCTCCGTTGAGGTAGACCGGATTCACATAGATCCGGGATCGTCGATCAGCATTATCCCTCATAGTCTGCTAAGACCGTTGAGAATTCCTACAAGCGAACTGGCTTATACTACCACTACAATCGTGGGCTTTAATGCCAGAAAGAGCAGACCGTTGGGAGGATTCGTTTGAGGATCCAGATTGGTGACCTTAGATCAGTGGCTACATGCTACGTCATTGATTCAGAGGTGTCTTACAACATTTTGTTGGGCAGACCATGGATCCACGATCACAATATTGTTCTTTCAACTCTACATTAATGCTTCAAATATGTAGACACTCAGGGAACAATGAAGACAGAATTTGCTGATCTCAACCCGTTCAAAGGAGTTGAGTCCTACTATTATGATGCCATGTTATACACCCAATACTACATGAAGGAGCTGTCAGGCAGAATTGAGAAGGAATCCCACCAAGAGCCAGGAGAACCATCTGCTGAGCAACCTTTGTCAATCCAGGTGAAAGGGCGTACTACCCGTCCAAAAGTCATGGAACCTATGACTATCCACTTGGGCAAAACCAAATCGGGAGAAGGAAATGATCCCTTAGTGATCAGTCTGAACAAGAAGCCTCCACTTTTGGTCATTAACCTTAGGCGCAACAAGCAGTCGGTTGATGTAAATACAACTGGGAACATGGTTTCTGACGATAATAAAGATTCTTTTTTCCATTATACTGACGCTCAAATTCCTAATCAGGAATCTTCTCCTCATAATGATGTAGAACCCATAGCACAAAAATTCTTGGAAGCTATAGACTTCTATCATCCATATGTGTGGAAAGTAGCATCAAAATCTAATGTCATCACGACATATAGGCCGCATGAAGATTCTATCTTTATTGTTCCACCTACTTGCAACGATCAACATCCAATAGTCTTCGGTCAAATGCGAAATAGACCGATTATACAAGAAGATTCTCACGAGTCTGATGTTGGGAAAATACAAGTCCACAGATATAGCCCACAGGCTTTAAAGATTATGCAAAGCATGGGTTATAATTTTGAAGTTGGAGTCAGGCCTCAACTATGGAAAAGGCAGGCGAATATCGTTGCATGGTGATCCCTACTGTCAATGAACTCATTTCGGGTTAGGGTATACCACATCTCTTGCATCTTCAAATAACTCTGAGCCAAGTGATGGGACCATTTCCTCTTCTCAAGATAATTTGTCATCCTCCGATTCAGATAATGAATTTGAACTGGCACTATCAGTAAATATGGTATTGACAGATTCCCTCGAAACATAGAAACAAGAACCTGAACCATTTGAGAATGAATCCTGGGCACAACAAATGGATACATAATGGGAACTCTGGTTCGAACAAAAAGAACCACCCACTAAAGATAAGGTTATCCAAGTCAATGTTGGGGATAAAATTTTACCAAAGCCGATATTTATCAGCAACAATCTTTCCGAAGAAGAAAGAGAAGAAATGATCCAGCTGATAAAAGAATATATCGATGTCTTTGCTTGGAATTATGAGGATATACCAGGTCTTGATCCAAAAGTGGCTACCCATAAACTCAATATATTGTCCAATTCAAAGCCTGTAAAGCAACACCAACGCCGGTTCCGCCCAGACATGATGGATGCCATTGAAGCTGAAATCAGAAACTAATAGCCTGCGGGTTCATCCGGGAAGAACAATATCCTGATTGGCTAATGTTGTCCCGATTATGAAGAAAAACAGAAAACTTCGTATTTGCATCGACTTTCGAGATCTAAATGTGGCCTGCCCTAAAGATGTGTTCCCTCTTCCTATTACAGACGTCATGATCGATAATAGGTGCAATTTTGAGCACATGTCTTTCATGGATGGATTTTTAGGATATATTCAAATTAAGATGAATCCTGAAGATGAGAAGCATACTGCCTTTCGTACACCACTGGGGGTATATTGCTATACATTCATACCTTTTGGATTGAAGAATGCCGGGGCCACATATCAACGAGCTATGAGTAACATATTCCATGAGCATTTGCGCAAAATGGTGGAATATTACGTAGATGATATTGCTGTCAAAAGCCGCCTCAAGGATAATCACATCCAAGACTTGAAGACAACATCGAGTTGATGTGCCAACATCAACTCAAAATGAACCCTACAAAGTCCTTTCTTGGTATATCCAGTGGCAAATTCCTGGATTTTGTCATTACCGCTAAAGACATTCAAGTTGACCCTGATAAATTAAAAGCTATCCTAGAAATGTGACCGCCCCGTAATCTCAGAGAACTCATGGGATTTCAAGGTCATCTAGCTTATATCAGGAGATTCATATCCAACCTCTCTGGAAGATGTCAACCTTTTTCTCGTCTAATGAAGAAAGGTGTGTCATTCGTATGGGGCGAAGCCTGTCAGCAAGCGTTTAACGATATCAAAAGCTATCTTACTAATCCTCCAATTCTGGTTCCTCCCGTCATAGGAAGACTATTTTTGCTGTATATTCGAGCAATGGATCATTCTTTAGGGGCTCTTCTCGCACAGAAGAATGATGAGGGTCATGAACAGGCTATCTACTATCTAAGCAGGATGATGGTCGAGCTGAACACAGGTATATTCCAGTAGAAAAAGAATGCTTGGCCCTAATGTTTGCCATTCAGAAGATGCGATATTACGTGACGGGCCAAACTATTCATATCATCTCCAGAATCAGTCTGCTTCGGGTTTTAATGAATAAACCAAGTGTTCTTAATTCCTGACTCGCGACTTGGCAATGCTATTAACACCGTATGATATGGTGTACGTCCCTCAGAAGTCCATGAAAGGTCAAGCCTTGGTTGATTTCTTAGCCGTCCATCCAATTCCGGAAACCTCCAAATTATATGAGGATATTCCCGATGAAGTTGCAGAATGTAATTCGGCAATAGAAGGTGATACATGGCAGCTATTCTTTGATGGTGCCTCCAGGACTGGTCCCAAGGGAAATGTGGTTTCAGGAGTAGGAATTGTTCTGGTGATTCCTGATAAACTCATCATCTATCGAGCATATTCTCTTAGCAAACCCTGCTCTAATAATGTGGCAGAGTATAATGCTCTACTGATCGGGCTTCAAGTCGCTAAAGAATTGGATGTTGAATACCTGGAAGCTTTTGGTGATTCTCAACTGTTCGTCAATCAGGTCAGAGGAATATATGAAGTCCGCAATCCAGACCTCATTCCTTATCACCAAACAACGATCGAGATAGCAATGTCTTTTAAAGGATTCTTCTTAGAGCATGTGCCTCAATCTTAAAATTTGGAAGCTGATGCACTGGCCAGTCTAGCTGCAGATTAGGATATTCCTATAAGAAGGCAAAATTCGGTGATCCTTCTTAACAGAGATTTATTTTGTGTGAAAAATAATTTTCACATAGAACGCAGGTATGCTATAAACACGCTTCCTCCTAAAAGAGATTGGAGAAGTCCCTTTATAGACTTTGCGTCATACGGAATCTTACCAGAGGATCCTAAAGAAGCAGTATCTATCAAAAGACGATCACTACGCTTCTTTTTTTATGCTTCTTCACAAAGTCTATATCGCCGAACATATGATGGACTATTGTTGCGATGTCTCTCTGATGATAATGCAAAGTGGGTTATCCGAGAAGCTTATGACGGAGTATGCAGATCACATCAACCCGGTCCTAAGTTACATGATCGTATCAGGAGGATGGGCTTGTACTGGCCCACTATGATTGCAGATGCCGTAAAATATGTAAAACAATGCAAAGCCTGTCAGGTTCATGCGGATTTCATACATCAGCCTTCTGAGTATTTACATCCTACTTTTGCATCATGGCCCTTTGAAGCATGGGGTATGGATATTATTAGTCCTATTCATCCTTCGTCTTTTAGAGGACATCGGTTCAAACTGGCTATTACCGATTATTTCTCCAAATGGGCGGAGGCGATCTCTCTTTCTGAGGTAAAGACATCCAACGTGATCAGCTTTATCTAGCACAATGTAATTTATTGCTTTGGGATACCCCGAAGGATAATTTATGACAACGGACCTCAATTCATCAGTCAAGCATTTTATCGATTTTGCGATAAGAATCGAATACAAAATATGGCCTCAACGGCATATAATCCTGCTGCTAATGGTTTAGCGGAAGCCTTCAACAAAACTATCATCAAACTCTTGAAGAAGTTCGTCTCTTCGAGCAAAAGAGATTAGAACGAGAAGTCTGAGGAATGTCTATGGGCATACCCGCACGCGGTACGAACACCAACGGGTTGTACCCTATTTTTATTAGTTTACGGGTGTGAAGCAGTTCTCCCCATTGAAATTCAAATTCTATCACTCAGAATAGTAGTAGCTAATGAGTTGACTCATGAAAATAATGATCATTTAAGACTTCAAGAGCTAGAAGGATTAGACGAGAAATGCCTTCAAGCTCAACAGCGCATCGAGTTCTACCAAGTGCGCATCTCCAGAGCTTTTAATCAGAAAGTGAAGGAAAGAGTGTTCAAAGTTGGTGAGCTAGTTTTGGCTGTAAAGAGGCCAATGATCATTACACACAAAAGTAAGGGCAAGTTCCAGCCCAAATGGGAGGGCCCTTATGTGATTGAAACCACATTTTCAAATGGCGCTTACAGATTAGCCAAGCCTAATGGAGATTTGATAATGGCTCCTATCAACGACAAATTCCTGAAGAAGTACTATGCTTGATCTCCCTTGCTTAAACGGAGTATGATGAAGATTTCATTCTGACGATACTCGTACAAAGATTGGTTGGATCATATTCTATCATGTTCTTATGACCTCTGAATAGATATATTTAACTAATTTGAAACGTCAAAACCAATCACGTCCATATTACCTCTGATAGTGTTTTGTTCACAAATTTAGTTGGATCATATTCTATCATGTCCATATTACCTCTGAATAGATATGTTCAGCTAAACCTTACCGAAAGTATATCACGTCCAAATTACCTCTGATATCACTTTCATTTATATTCTAAAGTGATGGGTCCACAAAGTCAGAAAATGTATCTTTATTATCTCTGGGGATAGCAAATTATAAAAGGAGTAAAAAAGTACATCATTAGGGAGGAGCAGTTAAATCGTGGATCTGTTTCGCCAAAGCAGCCATCCTCTCATTCCTGGAGTTCAAGATATTAGTACGAGCCTGCTCCAGCCTTGCTTCATTATTGCTCAAGAAAGATAGTTCGGGCAGAGAATCAACAAAACTTGCGTGGATGCCACCCGCATGTGTCAAGTTCTGTTGAGCTGTCTTTACTTGGCCCTCAAATACATCACGAACTACGGATGCCTTAAGAAGCCTCTCCCTTGCCTGAGCAAGTTCAGCTTCCAATTCTTGAACCCTCGCTTCATATCCCTCACATTCGGCCTGGCACTTAGCTAGCTGAGGAATAACCTCCATCAAGACTGCTTGCTCTTTCTCCATCTCTTGTTGATGTTCCTGGAAGGATTTGCTTAAAGTTTTTGTCTGCTGAGCAAAATCTGCAATCAGGTAGTCGTACTCAACCTGAACCAAGTTATTGATGCTGCCTTGGGATAGTTGCAAATATTCGTTAATGGGTTGTTCTAAACCATTAACTATTTGCTCTAGCGCATTAGCTCTTTCAGCGTCACTGAAATTTCTAATTTGCGCTATAGTGAGATTGGAGGACATCTTCAGAGCATCAAAGCCTAAATTCTTCTCTAGCACCATGGATACCAATTCTTTCAAAGTGAGGTAGAAAATGCTAGTATATTGTTCAACTAGCATGGCAAAGCTCGAATGGACGCTGGGAGTGGCCACAATATCGGTAAATCTTCTTTCTGGAACGTTGGTAGAGGATGTTGCCACAGTCGTCGCTTCAACAGATGGCATAACAAAAGAAGAGAGACCAACAACGGTCGAAGTTTCTGGCATGCTTGACGAAGGAGGCACGGTCGAGATGGTGGGTTCATCCTCCTATGATGTTATTTGAACTGCTACTGGCGGGATAACACCCGAGAATGTTGCGGATGAAAGATCGGCAGCTTCAAAGTATGCTTCATCGACGTCAGGCGCCACCATTTCATTAGCTGGATCCGCAACAAAATCAGAAGTTGTGTCAACTCTGCCCTCCCCCGAGATGTCTTCGCCTAAAAATAAGATAAGAGAAAGTTAATATCAATTTGATGTTAATCTTCCTGAAAAAAGCGTGAAGACAATATTTACCCATGGCCGATGGTATGTATGTTGCGTCTGTAGCCTGTATAGCTAAATCATTTCTTAATGATGCTAAACAAGCTTTCATACCTGGAGAAGAGGGTGCACCAACTGACACTTGAGGGTAATCATCCCAGTCGTCACCCAGATCCACTCGAGGTTCATCGGGTGGAATCTTGCTTAAGATACTTACAGACGAAGGAGGGGCTAGTCCCAAAATTTGTCTTGTTAAAGGTATATTGATTCTTATTATGCTCGACCTCGAAGGCGATCTAGAAGCAATACTAGTAGCGGTGGTAGTGGCAGCAATCGCGGGCAAAGAATCTCTAGCACTGTCAGCTAGAACTGTGGAGGTTCCCTCTCTAAAAGATGAAGGACCCATAATCAAAGAATCATCCCCAACAGGGGAAACAATAGGCTCTCTCCTAGAAGAGGCCCCCTTGGTGGAAGTCCTTTTGGGACCTCTAGTCATCTACTTCTTCTTACGGGGAGAAGGCTCTTTCAGATTGGAAGACTTTCGTTTATGGGAAATAATGAGAGGCTCTGTTGGCGGAGCTATTACGCCTCTCGATAAAATCAACAAATAGTCATCGGCACCGGTAGTTTCATCACCTTCATCAGAGGAAACAGAGGGTATCTTCTCTCTTCCGGTGGACTTATGGGAGGGCATTCTGAAACTTCCACGTACATCAAAATCACGATGGAAGGTATTGATGGACGTATAAAACTGCGCGTACGAATGAAGAATGCGCAACTCCATGGAGAGAGAAGTCGCGGGCACAACAAAGGTTGCTCCAGTACAACCCATGATGAAGTACCTCCATCCTCTAGCTCCATCAATAAGTCCACCTTTGAACTTGAAGCTGGTGATGAGATTTCCCACATGCAATTGATCATACCCAAATTGCCTGGCAAAACGGCTAGGCAGATAAGGCTCCAAGTAGCAGTGGTCCTCACTTCTGTACAGCAGATGGGAAGGTCTAATACAAACCAACCAGTAAAAGGCTTCAGGAGAAAAAATAGTCTTCCCCTGACCCGCAACCTGAAGTTTAGTCCCTTGTTGATTTATATGTAAAGGGGGGATGATACAGAAGAACTTCCAACTATGGGCAAAATTTACGGCTAGCCGACAATCTATGACGCTAGTCACATTCCAAGAAGAATTCCTGTAATTCAACAAGAAGTTATTGCCCGAACCACTGGCCGATTCGGGAGACCTTACTTTGGTGTTGTAAAGGATTAACCATCCCATCCGATATAAGAATGGCAATTCCACTATGGGATATCCTTTACGCTATGTATCACCAGCCAGCAGCCCTCAGTGATGGCCCTCAGGCCTGCTTGAATCCTGCATACCATGGCAGGGAGCAGGCCCAATCTTGCTCCAAACACCAAACATACTGCGGGCCATAAGGTATTGCGATGAATGCGATCCGCAGACGCGATGCCAGAAACCACCCATCGGCATAGCCAGATGGAAAGGAAGCTAGCCAGTTGAGCTTTTCTTGACAGAGGCTTTCGACAATGCCTCATATAGTTGTAGGCTTTGGTTCCTGCAGGATAACCCCCTATCTCTTTATTGAGAACACAATCTTGGGCCCCCGCATCTTCGATGAGATCATCAATTGTGTTGGCATTGAGAATGCTCAAGGGGTTCAAGAGTTTATCTTGGCTATCTACAACCTTGTCCTGCTTGGCATTTCTGGCCTGATGGAAGAAGAGGTAGGATACCCATTTGTTGATATGAACTAAATCAGAGGGCTCTTTATAGAAGGTGGTGCATGCAAGGTAGTGGCTCATCAACTCTTAGTACAGTGCCACTGCCCGAGGGTTGGTATCCTTCAGCTCCCTATCGGTGGGAACATACTCTTCATAAGGAGTGTCTACCATTGGCAGCTTTGAGATGTCTGCCATCTCATGAAGTGCCAGGCCCAACTCACTTAGCAGAGTGGCGAAAGTCCTAGTAAGCGAGTTATATCGCTCCATCAAAGCTAAGAACAAGTTAGGGTAGAGAGGCAACCCAACACTATTGGCACTCACAGCCGCAAACAAGCCAATAATTTCCAGCTTCGTCTGAAAGTGCTTCAGGGCCCATGCAGTTAAACTGGCCCATCAAAGATTCTGGGGGCTAAGCCATCCACTGGTGCGAGGGTTAAACTTGGGGTATACTCCTCCCTGCCCCATAAAGTCATTGCAGAAAGTCGCTATTTGAAGTGGCTGGATCAGTAAAATATCTTCACTCGGGACGCTGCCCGACAGTAATCCTCTGAAAGGCATGACAGGACCCGAGAGACTGCTTACAAAGGATCCTCGGTTTAATCCTTTCTTATAAAAGATCTTCCCTGGCTGGCCATGAAGATCAGGAGTCAGAGTCCATACTATCTTTCTGGGATGTGTGGCATGGAAGAATGCAGAGATAGGGTAATCTCTGGGCATCTTTAGCAGATACATGATTGTGCCCTCAGCAGAAAATACCCAATCTTCCTTCTTGGGCTTGGTCTGAGACTGCTTATCAATAACGTCCCCGAATAAGAAAGCTGGTTTCTTATACTCAATCCTATCTATGTATGTCAGGGGCTCCCCACTGATCATACTCAGCAACATTTGTTCTCCCTGGGCCGAGATCAGAGTTCCCCTTTCTTGAGGATACTCGTTTTCAGAGATGGAGAATGTCACATGGGACAAGTCCTCTAGATAGTTGGAATTCAGCATTCCAGCAGCATAGTCCATCACTTCAGCCAGAGGGGGGATCTATAGGTCCATTACAAAAAGTAAGAGAACAAGACAGTTTTACGCTAGATGCTACACTCTTTGCAGTATACGCCAAAACTTGATAGTCTGTGCTTTTATGCCAGACTGCAAAAATTTGAGTTTTACGTTGGAATTTACTTCCAGTACATAAAATACAAGGTTTGCAGTATACGCCAAAATTTGACAGTCTGAGTTTTTACACCAGACTGCAAAAATATGGAGTTTTACGCTAACACATTAGGAATGTGGGCGTTTGCGCATACACGTACAACGTGTGCGGAGGGTTTTCTATTTCTCTCGAAGTCTTTACCTGTGATGCCCGGAGTGCAGCTAGATGGCGGTGCACTTCGTTCAGAACGAGGCTCGCTCGGCCTAACAGGGGTCGCTCGTGCTTGAGCAGTGGAGCGGGATGAAGAAGCGACTTTCTTTTCCTTAGCAGCGGAGGCCTATTTTGGTGCCATGGCGAATCTAGTTCTCAGAAAAGAGACAAAGACGAAGAGTTCTCAGAAAAAGATGAAGGGTTTTGCAGAGACAGATGAAGGGTTTTTTCTCTCTCACAACCTAGGGCTATTTATATAGTTCAGATAACTCTTCGAATCCTTAACTAAATCTAATTTTTAATAGTCGATTATAATTTGGGACCACGTCAGCCTATCATTTAAAAAAGAAGGCGGACAGTCATACTGCGTAATGGATCCATGATTTTATGCCCAGATCAAGGATCCATGGTTTTATGCTCAAAACCTTTTACGCTCAGAAGCTACAAATCTACGGTTTTACGCTCATAAGCTACAGATCTATGATTTTACGCTCAGAAGCTTTTACGCTTGAAAGCTACAGATCTACGATTTTATGCTCAGAAGCTACAGATGCTACGGATCTATGACTTTTCCCATATCTTAAAATTACGCAGGACAGGATACGTGTATATCTTGATAATTTGGGTCTTATACTCGAAAAAGCCAATTATAAGGGTTTACGCAGAAAATGCTCCTTTTTTGTTACAAAATATTGCAAGTGCCTGAAACACACAGATGTCAGCATTGAAGATGACTCTTCTTCTTGGGCCATTGGAAGTTCATTCGAAGTCTAACCAGAATCCTTTATATCTAGGCTCAAGTATGGCCTGTTCGGCAGATATTTCTTGCCCTGTTTCGGGAAACTCTCAGGAAGCCATTCTTGAAGATGATGTTCTGAACAGAAATTCTTCGTATTAGAGAAGTGACAATTCAGAATTCTCTGTGACTCCTCGTCCAAAAATAGAATGACAATTGGATTTTCAAGACAATTTAATGCTGAAGAGCTTTTACGCATATTCCTCTACGCGTAAAAGTCGGAACGTGACTAGAAGCATATTTATCAGAATCAGCGTAAATATTACTCAAGCATGTTAAAGCTGTGTATTATCAGACTTTCTTACAGCAAATATGGGAAACCAATGATGCGTAAAAGAAGACAAGTTTATTAATCATGATTACATATGATAGAAATTTATTTTACAAAGGATTTTTTTATTAATATTCAAGATCATGATTACATATGATGGAAATCCGTTTTTACAAAGGATTTTTCATTAATATTCAAGATCACGACGGGAATCTATTACGCTAGGTTCTTGTCTGATAGAGATCTTCAGTTCTTCTTCTACGGCACTTCTTCGGCTTCTTCAGCCGATGAACAAGAAAATGGTGAATGGCGAGAGGATACAGAACTGGGCATGTTTTAATTATTCAAGCCCCCCTCTATGCGTCGTTTGCGGCCATGCTCAGATTTGTGTTAGGGATTCAGACCCAACACAATATTAGAAGACACGGCCAAGTTGCCCATCGGGGTCCAGCTTCATGATAGGGAAAAATACAGCTAGCAAGCTATGTGGTCCAATGAGACCCTTCCTCTCTCCTTGTCGAATAGCCATATAAAATTGCTGAATATCCCGAGCAAAGGAAGCTATGATATCCTTCCATGGTCCATCATTAAAGAGGATATTTGCTCGAAGATGCCTCCTTTTACGGCTCCTTACATGCTGGAAGAGCATAATCTTCTCCTTTCTCAGGTCAGCCCAATGAATCTCGGCAACCATCTTTGTGGTGAAGGGAGCATGGAAAAACAGGTTCATTCGCTTGCCTTTATATAGGCAGAAGAGAACATACCAAATCTCAACAACTTCTTAATTATTGTCGACAAATCAGCCTCAAAGAATGAGTCAAATTTGACCATTTCATGCTTCATTCAACGTATTTCAAATTACGAGGAATTTGAAAACTTTGAAGGGGGTCTTGTAGAAGCATAAAATATGCTGGAGAATTGTACGCGTATTATACAGTCAAAATCCCCAACATGCATGAAGTCCGAGTAAAGCAGCGCTTCATAGCTGTGTGGCGTAAAAACATGGCTTCAGAACTGCTCGCGTAAAACAGAGCTTCAGAGCTGTTTGGCGTAAAGAAGAGCTTTAGAGCTACCCGCGTAAAGCAGCGCTTCAAGGTTGTTTTGGCATAAAAGGTTGCTACACCGTCCTACGGCATAAAATATGTTTGTCTTTAATGCAACGTAAAGTCATACGAGGAACTCTTCGTATTCCTCGAATGAATCTGTCAGACAAAACAGTAAACCTGACCCCTGACAAAAGTACTGCACGACGATCGAGAGGACGGCTGTGATAATAATTTTGCACAGAGACCCAGACTGACGTTTAGTGACATATCCTTGATACAAGTCATTTTTACGCATTCAAGGAATATGCCGCCTATTCTATACAGGCAGAGATAAGTTTTTACGCTCAAGATGAGACAAAATCATACGCCACGTCAAAAGCTGTTTCTTGTACAAAGCTCGAGGCATATCTCGGTATTTAATGCACGAGATTGAGGTATATCTCTACATTAAATGCATGATATTAAGTTCTATTCTTTATAATTTTGTCATGACTGGGAGGGCTAAAACTATGGCTAATACGCTCACATCACCATCCTTGCATTTTACGCCAACCAGGCTATTTTCAACTATAGGAGTACGCCGTATGCTATCTCCTCAAAATATATCAACCAAGCTATTTTCAACTGTAGGAGTACGCCGTATGCTATATCCTTGAAATATGCCAACTCAGGCTATATTTACAAAGGTATGTGATAAGTCTATTTAGCCCAGAATACGCTCAAGACCTCAGTCAGGAAGGATAATTGGCTATTTTTATGCTGGTTATCTATTATTCATGTAGCATCAAGTTTTACGCAGAATTTGACTTTTACGCCAACAAGGCAGAATTTGGCTTTTACGCCAACAAGAAAGCTATTTGGCTTTTACGCCAACAAGACGGCTATTTGGCTTTTATGCCAACAAGACAGCTATTTGGCTTTTACGCCAACAAGACAGTTATTTGGCTTCTACGCTAACCATCTCTACGCAAGGGGCAGCTACCTACGTGGCTTGCATGCCATGATCTTCGAGAAGCAGTTATACGTGTTACCTTAGAATGGGACACGTGTCATACGCAGATTCAGAGGATCATTCGAACGTGGGTAGCAGTTATTATAACCGCCGCATAAAAGATGCAACTCTCTTCACAGTTTGGTTTCTACGCCGACTGGACAATTATTATGACTGAGCTCTATAAATAGAGACCTCTAGTCACAAGGTCGGGGAGGGGAGCAAGATCAGATATCATAGAGAGAGAGCACAGACAGAGAGTGTTGATTGACAACTTTGGCAACGAGAATTCAATCCCTCCTGCAATCTTTGAAGCTTCTTCTTCTTCCACAGCACTTCTTCATCATCGTGTTGTCCAAGGGACAAAGTGATCGACCGCAGATCAGACTCCTATAGCAATTTTCCCCAAAATTATTTTTATTGTACTTAACATCCTCGTATAGGATTAATTGTACTCTTTTTTTTCTTGTTTGTAAACAAAGAAAGGGTTTCGTATAAACCTAGTTTCATTCTTTTGTTTATCATCAAACAGTGTATAACTATATATGTTTGGATTATGGTAGTGTATGATAACTTATGGCTATGCACTTATATTTAAATTATATTGTATTTGATGTATTTCATTGTATTTGATGTATTTTATTGTATTTGATGTGTTTGGATGTATTTGTGTATAAATGATATAATTTTGTATAATATTATAGAAGCAGAAATTAAGTGATTCTATTCTGTAAAAAAATTATGTTTAGCGACAAAATAGCGACGGATTTGCGACAAAAAATTAAAAAAATTCCAGGTCAGCGACGGATCTAGACGCTTTAGCGACGGATTAGCGACAGAAAATCTGTCGCTAAATATGTCTGGTACCAAAAAATATAGAATTTTTGGTATCAGACATAATCGCTATATCCGTCGCTATGTCCGTCGTCTTTAGCGATAAATTAATGAAGGAAATTTCGTCGGAAAGCTTCTGGAAAATTTGGTAAAAATAGGCTCACACTTTTCGTCACCAATCCGTCGCTAATCCGTCACCAAATAAAGCGACGTAAATATTCCATCACTAATCCATCGCTGTAATTCTGTCGCTAAGTTTGTCACAAATTTATCGCCATGTCGATGGATTAGCGACAAAAATATAGTAGTGACACTTTAATTATTGATGCCACACTTTTGTCTCTAATCCGTCGCTATATTAAAATAGCGACGAAAATTAGCATTTTAGCGACAAAAAAATTTGTCGCTAAAACTCCTCCGCCTCCCTCCCCCCTCCTCCTCACCACCTCCTCCTCCTCCCTACCGTGCCTCCTCCTCCTTCCCCTCCTCCCCACGCTGCCGGCCTCCTCCTCCTGTTGTGGCCGGAGAGATAGGGGGAGGGTTGTCGACCGGAGAGAGGGGAGGGTTAGGGTTAGTTAGGAGGATTAAGATTAGAATTTTGATTAGGGTTAGAATTAGGATTAGGGAGGGGTATATTAGTCATTTCACGTCTAAATTAACGTTCGTTAACGAAAAAATCAAAATGGGTGTAAATTGAGAAAAAATAAAAAAAGTAAGAATTTTTTAAAACATTGGGCTTTTAAATGCATAAAATGCAAATCTAAGGAGGGTTTATTTTTACTTTACCCGAATAAATATTAATTGAATATGAAATTTGTACTTTAAATCTTTTAGCTTTTCTAAAAATAAATAAAAATGTCATTAAATTTCTCAAATAAATAAAATCAATAAAGTTTCTTTATTTTTATTAAAAAATATTTTCTACTAATTTGTTTAAATAGTCAAAAAACCAAAGCTCAAGCCAATATTTTCTTTTTAAAAATCTCAAGCAAGACCAGACCCAATCCACACCCAAACCGGATCCAGCTTTTAGCATGGCCTCGCTCACACCGAGTTATAGGTCCTGCTGGATTTGGGTTACAGCTTTTAGCATGGTGTCATACCCCAAAACCAGAATACTGGAGAGCGGGGCTGACAATGCCAGCTACATATACTTAGAGCACTCTAGAACTCTGCATATAATGTAAAGCTGTAAAACATGAGGGGTCACTACTACAAACCATCAGTCAAGCCTAGGTCCAACAAACCCTAGTGTCTCAATCACAAAAATAACAGGAATAATAACAAGATGTAAGATCAGCTGAAGTATAATAGTAAAGCGTCTCAAACTATAATATATAGATGATCATGATGCTAGTAAACACATAATGAATAAACTAACCAGAATCTGAGTCATACATGATCAACCCTAGGATATAACAATCATTCTAATGCCCGTAGCCTAACTGATCAAATCAAAACATAAGCTAAACATATGTCGATGGCTAAACGCCAACAAAAGTAGAATGTACATCAGAGTAGAAGAGTAAAAAACCCCACTAAAGCGGTTTAGTGATCCTGGTGGTCACCATCCTCAGGAAAGTACGAAAGATCCTCTGGTGCTGCTACTGTATCTGGCCATGCAAAACTAGTGGGGTCAGATCCCCAAATAGCAAGTACCATAAAGGAAGCCAATCTAGGAACTTAAACCAACAATACAAGCAATACATATACAAGTAAATACTGAATGTAAAATATCTTAGGATAGTAAAAAAAATATTGTAAACCTGCAATGAGACATATCCTGAGCTGATAATCAATAAAGTAACAAGTATAGAAAATAAAGTATGGTCCTGTAAAGCTTAGACTATCCATCATCCATAAATTATGGCAAATCATATAAGTACGGCTTGATACTTTAACTAACTAGGGTTATCACAATCCTAATTAGAACAATTATAATGCAAGGCAATGATAGAGTTCCTTCTGATCGCATGACCCTACGGTTCATCCGGGATATCCATACACATAAACCAGCACCAGATACTCCTCAAGATACTCCACAATATAAACCACTGAATACTCCTCAAGATAACAGTATGAATAACCGGGACTCCATGCAATCTAGGAAAATTCCTAGCCATGTACTAAGTGCATATCTAGTTATAAACCCCTAGCAGTTTCTTGTATGAATTCGGGTGTGGCATTCCACAGAATCCATCTTAGACATGATACAACAAAATAAGTTACAATAGTAATATACACAAGTTTAATATATATTGCACAAACAGACTCATGTAAGCCACAACAACAACCAAGCCACGTGTAACCAAGTGAAGCCAGGTAAAGCCATGTTAAACCAGGTAAATCTATGTACGACCATGTGAAGCCATGTCCAACTAGATGAAACCAAGTAAAACCAAGTCAAGCCATGCCCGATGAAGCCATGTAAAGTTATGCCAAGTAATGTCCTGTCAATTATGTCATCACGTGTAGTCGGGCAAAGCCGGGTAAAATCGAGTAAAGCCAAGTCAAGTCAAGTCATCTGAAGTCATGTAAGTTCAAGTCCAAAATTAGGTCAAGTCAACGCGTGTCTAAGCAAAAACCAGAAATTTTAACATGAAATCACAAAAAACCAAGAATTCCTAAAGAAATTGTACGACTTAGTCCAGTACATCGTCGGTACATCGATCCAGAGATAGAAAAAATAGTAAGTTCTGGATTCCAACAAATTAGTATACCGTCGATATACTGTAGTATACCGTCGATATACCATTTCAAGTAGGCAAAAGTTACTGGAAATTAAAGTTCCATAAATTGGTATACCGTTGGCACAGCCCAGTACGCCGTCGGTATGCCGGCCAAGAAAAATATCCTGAAGTCGGTCAACAAATATCGGCAGGATCAATATACCATCGTTATACTGTAGTACACCGTCGATATACTGTAGTATACCGTCGGTATATCGGTTTCCAAGAATAAACATGGTTAAGTCAAGTCTAATTTTTGGGACCCAAATCAAACCCCAAAAATTACTAGAAATAATTCTAACAAGAAATTAAGTCTACGGTAAGTCTCTTATCACAATATGGACTAAATCTTACGGTCACAACAATGGTACCATTTTAGTTACCGAGTTACCAAAAAGGGACGGAACAAGATTCTACCAAAAATCAAAATTGAAGCGGTCACAAGGCTAAAAATCACGATATAAAAAATAATAGTAAAGCAAATCTAAGCTAAAAAAAACCAAAGCTCCAGGTAAGTAAAATGACAAAAAGTAAAAGAAGTTCACGAAATCGGCAAGGTGTACTTGCCTAACGCGAGCTCCCAGCCTAAATTTTCTAGTCCACCACCATGATAGGGTTCAGAAACCATACTCCAGGTCTCAAGATCACATTTTCAAGTTCGAGAGAGAAATAAAGAAGAAATGAGAGAGAGAAAGAAATAAAATATATCAAGTACTATTTTTAGAGAAATATCTCAAAAATATCTCGAAAGTGAAATAAATATCTGCCGGACAGTATACCATCGGTATACTGTAGTATACCGTCGGTATAGTGGTTAGGTAGTAAAATTTTAATTTTGAGAATTTTTGAGCTTCCTCGAGATTCAATAAAATGCAATAACTAGCACAAAATGCGTATCCAAATAAAATATGAATACTGTAAGACGAGTCTCACACATGGCCTGACCAGCTTCTTTAAACCGGACTAGACCGTTCCGACCCAGAGCCGGTCAAAATTGGTAAAATTTATTTTTGGCCCAAATTGATCATGCCCGTCTCATATCACACCATGATCCATATATGAAGCATTTATTAGTAGACATATCCAGTTACTAATTGATTTATCCATTTAAGAGTTAAAATATTTATATAATAGTATAATTTTGAGAAATTCTATAGATAAAGTGATTTGGTTGAATTGAGAATATTTTTTTAAGGTATCTCCATCACCTTAAGAAGAAGGTCGGTAACAAGGCTCATGTAGAAGCTTCGATATATGAAGCATATATCATTGAGTATAAATTATTCTCGATCTATTTTGATACTCATGTCCAAAAAAAACTAAACAAGGTCTATAAGCCTTCCACCCAAGAGAGCCTATAACCAAAGGGTACCCTTACTTCCAAGGTTACTTCCTGTGTGTACTCGACGTCACTATAGGCATCCTTATGCCCACAAAAATGAGATTGAGAAACAAGTGCAAGATATATTGAGTGCAAGAATCATCAAACGCAACACTGGCCCCTATTCTTCACCTGTGATATTGGTAAAGAAGCATGATGGCACTTGGAGGATGTACATAGATTATAGAGTTTTAAATCAAAATGCCATCAAAGATAAAAAAATATTCCCTTTACTGAGGAACTCTTTGATGAGTTATTGTTTGTCATTACAAGTGTTGAAAGAACTCAGTTGAACAACAAACAGAAGAAGTACAAAGAAATCATAGACAGAAGATCTAAGTACAATATTTAGATTATATGGAATATGACAATGGAGATCGAGTACTACAAAGACTCATTTACTCTGTTGACGGTCCGACGAGGGAATGAGAATGCTCTCTTCTGTTTTCTCTCTCCTGAGCTTGTGTGCACGTACATTGCTAGCCGAGGTTTTGTGGGGTATGCTACCCTGCTATTTATAACTATCATATTGACGAGCTATATGTGCCGCATATGCCTCTGTTTAGTGGCCGCATGGGACTTCTTCAATAGAATACGGTTACAATTGTAGCTGCATACCTCATGCATACTGTCATATGGCCACGGTTGGGATATGATGTTAATAATATCTTAGAGTTATTTTTAACTCTATTGTGTGCGTGACTTGGTCAGCTGGACACGTAGTCAATACTGATTATGTGAAGATCTTTTTGGTTGTAACCAAAAGATCTTTGCAAGCTGAGAACCGCATAACATCTTAGATGCATAACATCTTGGCCGCATACGTGCTCTCGTTTGGCCTAGGTCTTCTGGACACATTGACCACATAATGACGAGGTAGCATAGACTCGAGGCCGTATATAAGTGACCATGTAGCACGGTTCATCTGACAGGGTCATCAATGCATTGATGTAACTTTTTGTCTTTTTATGTGTCGTCGTTTTCACAAATCTCGAAGCGTTCAAGGCGTCATATCAAAATTTTAATTATTGTGTCAGGGACCTTATGTGTCTCCCGACTCTTTAGTTGTCTGGGCCGTATAGAGACTTTGTCAGGCTAGACGAGTCCCTTGGCCGGATAGGCTCTATGCGATTTATCTGTGGCCTGCCATCGTGTTATGGGCTTTATGCAGCCTAAATGGCTTTGAATTTTTCATGCTTCTACAAGACCCCTTTTAAAGTTTCTAAAATGACAAGTTTGGAATACTTTGAACAAGAAGCATGGTCGAGCACTTTTAGACGCACGGGTGTCATACCGCATAGACACGTTGTCGCATAGATGCCTCTGCCAGGCTGTTAGATCTTTATTATATGAGGAAATTTTGCTCAATCTCTGAGGGGATTTCTTGAGATTTTGAGTTGTTTGTTGACACAGAGTCTAAGGTGATGGTTCAGAGAGGATAAAGCAGCTCAACAACAAAGAAGTCACTGTCATCTCTTATCGTTACGTGTATCGAGACGGATCGGGACCCAAAACGACCATCGTCATTATTCTGAGCCGCATACTGTCCTATATAAAGGGTTCTTAGGAGAGAGAAAAGGTTTTTTTTATAAAACTCTTAAGTCTTTTCTCTCTTCTTCTTCCTTTCTTCCATTGCTCCCCCTAAAGCTTCCTCGTCCACTACCGCTGCCAAGAAGGCCCCTAAGGGAAAGGGAAAAGGCAGGGGTAAGGGTCGGGTTGTCGAGGCTGACCCTCCTTTGTTTCCTTTTGAAGCTCAATCATCGATTAAAGGGTAGGTCCTTTGGGGAAGACAAAGTCGGGTTTGGAACACAGAGATACATGTGCACAATTGGACGCATGGACGAGTCTATGCGCTAACTTCTCGCTGCCGCATGGGTAATCCAGCCAAATGGGAAACCCGACTGCATGAACAACTCGGCAGCATGGGTAACCTGTCCGCGTGAACAACTCGGCCGCATGGGTACCCTGGCCGCATGAAAAACTCGGTCGCATGGGTAACCCGGCCACATGAGCAACTCTGTCGCGTGAACAACTCTGCCGCATGAACAACTCTTCCGCATGGGTAACCCGGCCGCATGAGCAACTCTACTGCATGGGTAACCCAACCGCATGAGAAAATTTGTCGTATAGGTAACCCAGCCGCATGAGTATCTCACTTAGAATATTGATAAGTTCTCTCAATGATTTTAATCAAACTCCTTTATGGCTTTGTGGTGACTTTATCCACTATACCCTTCGATGAACTCATCCTTGGTCACAACCTACTTTTCTTGAACATGAACCTTGGAGACTTGGTTACGTCCATCAAGATTCAAATTGACAAAGATCTTCCTCATGAGTGACAACAGAAGATTGCTAAACAGACTGCTTCCTTCTTGTTGAGACAAATAAACTCGAGGGAGTTTCCACCTTGAGACGGTCAGCTTCTTTAAGAAGCCATACTTTTTCTTCGGGGATGTGCTGGAGGCTTCTCATTCCAAGATGGGGATGAGCAAGGAAAATTTGAATTTTACCTTCCACGGGATGGAGATGTCTTTTCCTCCCTTTGAATGTCATATGCCTTTGTCGGACCTGAAGGTGATGATGGGTCAAGGCAGATGGGCTGGAACTTAACCCCTGAGCAAAAGGGGGCCATTATTGGCAACATCCGTTGTGGGGTAGAAAAAACAAATGTGAGTTTTACAATGCGAATGAGTCACCCTCGTACTCCTTGCTTGGACTGAAGTCCGGCCTTGTCGGAAGTGAACTGTAACACCTCGTTCCGCTCAAGCGGACTGCCGATTCAAATAACAAAGTGCAATATCCTGATCCGCTTTGCTCAGGCGAGAATACTCGTTTGAGGCAAAGGATATCCAGACTTCTCCTTTCAAGAGTTTCGCTTAGGCTTTCAGAGGCTCGCTCGAAGTATCGCTCAACCAAGGCAAATCATCGCTAAGGTGGGTGGCTACGGTGAACTTGTCTTTACTTAGCCAGCATACTTAAAATATGGAAAGATATATGCTAGTCGCTAGTGAATCACCCCCTACATGCTAATAAGAATACAACGCACCTAGCTAAGGGAATAATCCCAACTTGTATTGCTTGTGTTAGAACATGGAAATGAAACATTGCTTATATTCAAACCCTCGCATGCTACCCTAGATTATGTAGCTCGAAAAGTCCCTTACGGTTTCACTCCTCGGCTAACTTTCGAGCCCGAGCCAACGCGATTACTTAAGTTCTTAATGTTGCCTTGCCTCAATGTTTTCCACAAGAAATTATGCCACAAGCAAGTAACACGTTCGTGTATCGTTCATGCATTGAGTCAGCCAGAAGACTATCGAATAGTCCTTCTGTGCAATTGAACCTGCAAGTATTCGGGACCGTTAGGTCACCAAGGCAATCCTCGAACCAGGGGCATGCATTAAGGCAAGTTGAATCAATAAATGGAAATTATGTCAAGATTGCATTTGAATGATAATCACATCCAGTTTACATGTGAATGAGAATCATGTCACGTAAAGAAAGAATCACAGCTCGTTGAGAAAATGCTCGATTCAGAACAAGAATCATGGATTATCATATAAAGTTATAGATTTGGAAAGACCCAGACCTGCATGTCGTGGACAACTTAAAAAATGTGATCTTCGGATCTTAGTTCCACGGGTGGTCGCCAGGGCACCGGGGCCGATCTGATCCGGATGGAACTTAACGTTTTAGTCTCACGTGATTGGCGGGATGGTTTGTAGCGCACCACATACTTTCGTTGCATGCCATTCCTGTCAATGACTAAGTTCCTTTATGGCTATGCCAGCGATAAATGTTCATATAGATAAGTCATCCTCGCTTAGCGGTTATCCGCGTACAAGTTATTGCATCGCATCAAAAGAACAACTGAACACCTGAATGATCATGATATAACAACACTCTTGTTTGCATATGCTATTGCCTTAGTTTTTCATTGTGAATGCTCGTGCTTAAATTAACTTGGTTTGCCTTGGATAGGGAAGGTCAAATGATAAGTTGGTAATTCTCATCGTATTTTCTCTTATATCGTACGGCGCACTGCAACACGAGTTAGGCTATTCAATCTTTGCCATAAAATTGATCCTAAGGCAACTAGAAAGACAACATAATAGTTGGTGCACAGAACCTATATTAAGTGTTTGGATTTGTCGAGCGGGCGAGTAGCCTCCCCACCAGTGCATTCATGTACTGATAATCCACCAGGTTATTTATAGGGTGCGGGAGAACCTCGTTCGGTTCGGATGCCTCTCTCGTAAGTGCTAAGGTGTGAAGTTCACTCTAAAGCCTTGGAGCGCTGCGTTCGGAACTAAAGCACATATACAAGACATAATGTTGGAACATTTCCTGAACATCGCCTGTATTTCATTCCATAAATGTAGCCACTTCGGATGTTTTTTCTATTTCAGAGAGAGAGATCTGAGCAAATTATAATCTCGGCCAAGCATCGCCTGTAATAATTATTTATATCAATAAGAGTTTTACTTCAACTTGTGTTATTCAATGCTTCCGCTATTTTTGACTCAGCGAACTTGTTACCGATCGCCTATGCGTTCATAATTCTTCTGCACTCGGACAATCTGTGCAACTCTATGGCTTCGACCTCTTACCGCGAGCTAATGAACCACTGTCTTGCACGGGCACGGATTCACGCTCGTGCGGCATCAAGCCCAGATGGGTCAAGCGATCGTCCTGTAGGAGCGCTGGCGCGGTGATTCTCGCCTAGCGGGGATGGCCAATTAGCCTACGGGAGACAGGGGCGTGACAGATTGGTATCAGAGCTTGGCTATACGCCTTTGGACTTTGTTTGATTATCTCAGTTTTGAAAGCTCGTTCATGGGTTAGGTGCACGCTCTCTCTCAACGTCCCAAACAGAATATTCCAACAATGAGTCTAAATACTTTCAAAAAGTTTATTTGAATGATGTGATTGCTTGTATAAAATCGTGATGCTAAGGCCTTTGTGCCGACCTGTGCAAGACCCTTGAGATTTTCGCAAGTAGCTTTTCTGATTTCACTATCTCTAAGTTTGGTTGAATGCATATGTTTGAGGGATGCCTTGAACATGTATGATCCAAGACTCAAGAAAATATGAAACTTGAGTGCTAAGACTTCGCTATTGCTAAGTTGTTTGGCGTGCTCATGCTAGAGGTGCACTTCGAATATATGCACGATCCAGACTCGCGATATGCCGATCTCGATGCTAGTGCAAGTGAATATCCAAATGAACAAGTATAAAGACTTGTGTAAGTTTGACTCAGCCTTAGATCGTTAATCAAGATTGATTGAAATATACTCGACATTAAGCAATATGTCCCGCACTAAGGCGCAAATAAGACTGACTCAATATACATATGACACAACGTAAGAACCGAGTAGGAGATTATGTTCAATTGGATTTAGTGGTACCGAGTGCTACGCTTGGGATAGATTCCATAATGCGTTAGTACTGCCTGCCCTCAGTAAGTCTTGAGGAAGAGACTTTTTTTGATTTGGGTATGTTGTAACACCCCGTTCCGCTCAAGCGAACTGCCGATTAAAATGGCAAAGTATAATATCTCGACCCACTTTTCTCAGGCGAGAATACTCGTTTGAGGCAAAGGATATCCAGACTTGTCCCTTCAGGAGTTCGGCATAGGCTTTCAGAGGCTCGCTCGAAGTATCGCTCAACCGAGACGAATCATCGCTAAGGTGGGTGGCTACGGTAAACTTATCTTTGCTTAGACAGCACACTTAAAATATAGAACCATACATGCTAGTCGCTAGGTGAATCACCCTTTGCATGCTAATAAGAATACAACACACCTAGCTAAGGGAATAATCCTAACTTGTATTGCTTGTGTTAGAACATGGAAATAAAATATTGCTTATATTCAGACCCTCGCATGCTACCCTAGATCATGTAGCTCGGAAAGTCCCTTACGGTTTTACTCCTCGACTTACCTTCGGGCCCGAGCCAATGCGATTACTTAAGTTCTTAATGTTGCCTTGCCTCAATGTTTTTCATATGAAATCATGCCACAAGCAAGTAACACGTTCATGTATCGTTCATGCATTGAGTCAGCCAGAAGAATATCGAATAGTCCTTCTGTGTAATTGAACCTGCAAGTATCCAGGACTGTTAGGTCACTAAGGCAATCCCTGAACCAGGGGCATGCATTAAGGCAAGTTGAATCAATGAATAAAAATCATGTCAAGTTTATATTTGAATGATAATCAAATCCAGTTTATATCTGAATGAGAATCATGTCACGTAAAGAAAGAATCACAGCTCATGGAGCAAATGCTCGGTTCAGAACAAGAATCATGGATTATCATATCAAGTTATGGATTTGGAAAGACCCTGACCTGCATGTCGCGGACAACTTAAAAAAGGTGATCTTTGGATCTCAGTTCCACGGGCGATCGTCGGGACACCGGGGCTAATACGATCCAGATGGAACTTAACGTTTTAGTATCACGTGATTGGCGAGATGGCTTGTAGCGCACCACGTACTTTCATTGCATGCCATTCCCGTCAATGACTAAGGTCTTTATAGCTATGCCAACGACAAATGTTCATATAGATAAGTCATCCTTGCTTAGCGGCTATTCGCGTGCGAGTTATTGCATCGCATCAAAAGAACAACTGAACACCTAAACGATCATGATATAACAACACTTGTGTTTGTATATGATATTGCCTTGGTTTTTCATTATGAATGCTCGTGCTTAAATTAACTTGGTTTGCCTTGGACAGGGAAGGTCAAATGGTAAGTTGGTAAGTCTCGTCGTGTTTCCTCTTATATCGCACGGCGCACTGCCACACGAGTTAGGCTATTCAATCTTTGCCATAAAATTGATCCTAAGGCAATTAGAAAGACAACATAATAGTTGGTGCACGAAACCTATATTACATATTTGGATTTGTCGAGCGGGCGAGTAGCCTCCCCACCAGTGTATTCATGTACTGATAATCCACCAGGTTGTTTGTAGGGTGCGGAAGAATCTCGTTCGGTGCGGATGCCTCCCTCATGCGTGCTAAGGTGTGGAGTTCACTCTAAAGCCTTAGAGTGCTGCATTCAGAACTGAAGCACATATACAATACATAATATTGGAATATCGCCTGAACATCGCCTGTATATCATTCCATAAATGTAGCCACTTGGCATATTTTTACTTTTTCAGAGAGAGAGATCTGAGCGAATTGTAATCTCGGCCAAGCGCCGCATGTAATACTTGTTTATATCAATAAAGAGTTTTACTTCAACTTGTGTTATTCAATGCTTCCGCTATTGTCGACTCGGTGAACTTGTTACCGATCGCCTATGCGTTCATAATTCTACTACACTCGGATAATCTGTGCGACTCTGTAGATTAGACCTCTTACCGCCAGTCAATGAACCATAGCCTTGTATGGGCGTGGATTCATGCTCGTGCGGCATCATGCCCAGATGGGTTAAGCGATCGTCCCGCGGGATCGTTGGCACAGTGATTCTCGCCTAGCGGGGACGGTCGATTAGCCTGCAGGAGATCGGGGCGTGACAGTGAACTGCGGCCGAACCTTAGTATATATGTTGTGGGCACTTTTTTTATCAGGTTGCTAAGAAGGGGGTTTATCCCACGGGACAGTTGTAGGCTCTCAGTTGGCCGTATTATAGCCCCTCCTGGTATCGCCTGACCTTGTGGATTCTGAAGAAGTATGAGCAGGAGCTTAGGGCTGTCGACTTATTTTTTTGCTATAAGGGGTACGTGTTACGGTCTAGAGATAAACCGACCCCTATTTGTCGTTCTAATGGAGGTATACAACTACCACACCGGGACTTTCTTAATGCCTGACAGCAAGATGGGACTAGCCTTGCTTGAGATGCATGCCATCTCAAAACTTCCTTGGGGCAAAATACCCTATGAAGAGTACACCCCGAGTAACAAAAAACTCGAAGAGTTAGAGGCAAAGAATTCGGAGATCCTGGCGGTGTACCAGGCATTGTTGTGCCATTACGGTATTTGCCAACGGCTATTTAAGAAGAAGAAGAAGTCTTCTGAGGGGGTCTTCTTCTCATATCACGACTTGGACTTACTATCTCTTTTCAGAACTGAACGAGTCTACTATAGTTTATATCCGAATGCCATGGCCCAAACAGGAAGTGGCTGATTTAATTCAGGTGCAAAGGAAACTGGATAATGAGGGTGAGGAAGTTGAGGGTTCCTCGGAGGAAGGGGATGAACCCCTTGACGAGCTAGGTGACCTCGAAGAGGAACTCAGCTACTTCTATATAGACACCCATAAGCTATCTGCCAAGATTGTGCTGGCGGAATACTTGATGCTTTGGTTGCGCAACTACGTAGTCCGTGGTGGATCTGGAACGATAAAGATGATCAATCGCGCCCTTATCCTTCCGGCCGTAAAGTTAGCTTTCAGCCACAAGCTGGCCCTTCTACCGATTATGGTTTTTTGTATCCATCGTGGTCTCCGCAACTTTACTAATAAGGTAGAGGACCATCCTGCTAAAGGACATTTCAACAGGGTTAAGCTTTCTTACCATTATTTGATGGGTTAGATTTTTTTGCATCACGAATCCTTGATGCGCCCTGGGACTGATGAGGACATGGTGGCTGTCGATGCCTTGATTCGCAGGTATAGAGGGATGAAGTGGGTATGCGATACAGTCCCTACTATTAGAAAGGATCTCGCCTTCATGACAAGTTGGACTTTTTTTATGACCGACCCTGAGTTCACTGATGATGAAAGAAATAGCGTTCACCAGGATGACGGGAGAGCTCCAAAATTTATCCGAGAGGCTCTTTCATTGGCTTCAAACCATCTGTCCCTCCTACTTAGTATACCAAAATAGAGCTGCAATTTTCGAAGAGTCTTATCTGCCAAGCCGGTTTGCTCGCCAGTTTGGCTACACTCAATTCTTGCTAGGTCACCCGAGCACTTCCCTCAGATACAACAATAGCTTACTTAATGGAGCTTGAGCATGGAGTTACTATAGTACAATCGATACCCGAGTATGGTTTCGACTACCAGCGACCGGCATCGTGCCAAGAATACTGTACACAGTGGTGAGGTATTATTGCACGACTAACGTTCCGCTGTCTGGATTCGACCCGGAGAGGAGTTTTCTCGAGGGCACCATGCTGATGTTTCCAAAAGAAATATCATGTAGGACTCCCAAGAAAGGGTAAGGGTGTTGTCAGATCTCTGCTTGTGGAGTTGGACCCGTCTACCGGGGAAGAGGAGACAATATCTTCTTCCGATGATCCCTCGGCTGTAAAAGGCAAGTTGAAAGTTGAGACCCAATATGATCGCTACTCGAAGAAGGTGAGAGCTGAGGTAGCCCTAGAGATGGGACCTAAGGCAAATCGAAGCACCTTGCGAAGGAGACTGTAGGCGAAGAGGTATGACCCCTTACACTGGTGGTTTCTTAAGTAGACCCCACTTTAAATGTTGTGGCGGTATCCGTAAGACCTCACTGTTTATTCCTACGTCACTCTTTCGTGACACTTTCTACTCTGGTTTGTCTGGAATTGTTAAGACACCATCGAAGAGGGATCATCTCCGACAAATAGCTGCCTCGGTGGTTTCTTACACTGAGAAAGAAAAGGAGACAACTTCCCCCAAGTCTGACGTGGGTGCCAAGGAACATGCACCTGAGGCTTCAGGAGCTCAGGGCTCGGACGCGGCTTTGGCGGAGCCTTATAGTCCTTTGGAGAACATCTTTGTGGATGACCTAGATGCCATGGAGAAGGCCCTGACAATGCTGGATGAGCCATAACCTACGCCGCTTCCCTCTGGTATATCATTTCACAATTTTATGAGAGATGAGATTTTTTTAGCTTCAGCTCTCAATCCTCCAGATAAAATTAATTACTGGTTGTTCTTGGTCTGCAGACCCTACCTCTCCCTTGAGGACGATAGACCTGGTTGCCGAGGAGGGCATTGAAGAAGAACGAGGTGGTAGGCTCGTTCAGAGGAGACCTGAGTCTCACCCTAACTCTTTTGGGGGTGGAGAACACCCTACGGGACCTGCTGTGAGTCCCTCTAGTGTAGTGGCTGCTCCCCCTACTATTTTTGCTTGGCACTCTAATATTGCGGCCTTTTGGATACTGGGGTTGTGAGCCACCCCGAGGAGGCTGTTTTCAATATTCCCGGAACTACAGCTACTGGGTCATCCTCTGAGGCTATCGTAATACAATATGATGTTGGTACATAAACGGGTGTGGAATCCGCGGGATACCCTGGTACCCCTGTCTCTGGTTGTGATACTACCAAACTGTCCACTACTAGGCTACAGGGTGTCCAGGAACTTTACATGACCATGAAGGACTTGGTCACGAGCAAGACCGTCGGTTGCTCTTCTGCTACTGCTTCACCTTTGTGGTCATCAGGCATCATCATGCAACTTGTTGTGCCCGAGATTGCCCCTTCTGTTCTGCCTCCTTTAACTCTGGCTACACTGAAGGAGATCGACAAAATTGTTAGGATCTTCCTACAGAGCTTTTACATGTTTTTGAAGCAAGGGGTCGAGAGTGTGCTGGATCGCAAAAAATAATTTGCCTGGGATAAATACTTTATCGTAGGTCAGGTCAACTCTCTGAGGGGTCTCCCTGGTTTTAAACAGACGGTCGACCTCCTAAGTAAGAATGTGATGGAAGTGGAGCAATGCCTGACGGTGTTGAAGCAGTACCAGCAGGCAGACATGGGAATTGTCACTACCACATTTTTTAGGAAAGGATATTTTGGTCATTTCATAATTAATTAAATATTGTGCATGTCGAATAATTATTTATTATATTATTTAATTATTGTTAGATGTTAGTTTATTATTTGGGACTTGTGTTAGTGGACCTAACTAGTTTAGATTAGATCCATGGACCAACATTTACAATTAGTTAGAATTGAGCCCATTAGAAGCCCATTCATTAGGAGGATGATTAATTTAATGAAACACATTAGACTAGAACCTTTCCTCCTTAATTATTTTTTCATGAGAGGCGCCAAGGGTTATATTGGTCATTTCATAGTAGCTTGAGGGAGGGGCTAAGGGAGGGCCGGCCACATAAAGAGAAGGGGAAATTTTTCTCTCATTTTTTTATTACAAATCTAGATCTAGGATTTCCCTCAACCAAATTCCTTCATTTCCACATCAAATTTCTACCATTTTTTTTCCAATTATTTCCCAAATTACCATTGGAGGCTAGTAGAGCAAGAATCTAGAAGGAGGAGCAGTATCTACAAATTGGAGGCTAATTTTATTAATTTTGGAGAATAAACTGGGAAACAAAGATCCTCATTCCATCCTTTTATTAGACCTATTCGAAGATACTTGCGAAGGCACGCAAGGTAGTTGGATTTGAAGCCCAAGATAGATCATGATTCTTTTTTGGGGGCAAACAGTAGCACAATGACTGCCAAGCGTCCTCATTTCTAGTCCAGGCCTTTTCAGCAGCCGCAGCAGCACCAAACTCCAGCTAGGGCACCGTTTCACCAGGCACCGCAACAGTAGAGACAGTTAAAGCAAGCCTCTTGCCATTTCTACAAGAAGCCCGACCACATCTGGGAAGTTTGCAGGAAGTGGTTGGGAGTTTGTTTGTATTATGGTACCGAAGGGCATCAACTGAGAGAGTGTCCTTCCAACACTCGTCGTGTAGTTCAGGGAGCAGCTCCAGCTCCAAGGACATAGGCGAGACCACCTGCAGTATAGCCGAGGGGACCACCACTTCTGACCCAGCAGTAGCGTTATGCCCAGCACCAACATCAGGGAGGTGCACATCAGGGACGAGCATTTGCTATGACAGTCGAGGAGGTCAAGCCCACCGGAGATGTCATCGTATATTCTGTTCTTCTAGATTCCATTCTAGCTTTAGCTTTGTTTGATAGTGGTGCTTTCCATAGTTTTGTGTCTATTTCTTTTGCTCTAAAGCATGGTTTGGTAGCTGAGTCTTTGCTTAGGACTTGCAAGATCATGACCGGGGGGAGGCATTATCCTAGTTAATGATATTTATAATGATCGGAGAGTTACTCTGGGAGGCCGGGAGTTGGGTGATTTTCTACTTGTAATGCCACTTTCGAGCTACGACATTGTACTCGAGATGGATTGGTTGAGTAGGCACCGTGCTGGTATAGACTGTAGAGGAGGTAGAGTTTTTTTTGGTCCGCAAGGAGTGCTAGAGTTTGAGTTTACTAGAGGAGCTACAGAGAAGAGAGAAGGCATTATTTGTGGAGCTATGGTGGAAGACAAGGAGTTGTCACATCCGTTGATTATAGAGTTCTTGGATGTGTTTCCTGAGAAATTGTTAAGATTTTTGCCATATCGAGACGTTAAATTCTCTATAGACTTGGTGCCAGGTGCAGAACCAATTTTACAGCATGTCTATAGAGTAAAAAACAGCGAGCTGGTCGAGCTGAAGAAGCAGGTGGACGCATTACAGGATAAGGGGTTTATCAGATAGAGTTCTTCACTATGGGGAGCCCCAGTATTATTTGTACCGAAGAAGGATGGATCGGTGTGCATATGCATTGATTACAGGGCATTGAATAATCTCACTATCAAGAACAAATACCTTTTGCCATGGATTGATGACTTGTTCGATCAGTTGAGTGGTGCCAAAGTATTTTCTAAGATATATTTGAGATCAGGAAACCACCAGGTGAAAGTGAAGCCGGAGGACATACCGAAGACTGCTTTTAGGACTTGGTATGGTCAGTATTTATGGTGATGCCTTTTAGGTTGACTAATACCCCGGCGGTATTTATGAATTTGATGAACAAGGTGTTCCATCAGTACCTAGATAAGTTTGTGGTGGTGTTCATCGATAACATACTCATGTACTCGAAGACACCAGAGGAGCACGAGGAGCATTTGCTGATTGTATTGGATGTGCTGAGGAAGAAGAAGTTGTATGGAAAGTTGTCCAAGTGTAAGTTCTTTCTGGACAAGGTGGAGTTATTAGGACATGTTATGACTGGTGATGGTATTTCAGTAGATCCGAAGAAGATCACAGCAGTGGAGTCTTGGAAGACCCCGAGTTCAGTAGCAGAGATCAAGAGTTTCTTGGGATTGGCAGGCTACTATAGAAAGTTTATACAAGATTTTTTGAGGATTGCCGAGCCGATGACCTGACTCACCAGGAAGGATGTAAAGTTTTTTTGGACAGAGGAGTGCCAGATTGCTTTCGAGGAATTGAAGAAGAGGTTGACGTTTGGTCCTATTTTGACGTTGCCATCAGGGTCTGGAGGTTTCACTATTTATAGTGATGCATCGAGAAAAGGTCTGGGTTGTGTTCTTCAGCCAAATAGGATAGTGATTGCCTATGCATCCAGGCTATTGCGTCCTTATGAGAAGAACTATCCTACCCACAATTTGGAGTTGGCAATAGTCATCTTTGCCCTGAAGTTATAAAAACACTAAATACACGGAGAGCGTGTGGAGATCTTCACAGACCACAAGACCTTGAAGTATTTTTTCACCCAGATAGAGTTGAACATGAGGCAGCATCGGTGGTTGGAACTGATAAAGGATTTTAACATATCTTTATAGTATCATCCTGGGAAAGCCAATGTAGTTGCAGATACCTTAAGCAGGTATCCAGGAGCTATGTTTTTGACGCAGGATCAGTATTTGTTGGAGGACTTGGAGAGCTTGGGCATTGAGGTGATAGTTCCTGGATTTCCTATATAGATGTAGGGGTTGAAGATACACTCAGAGTTGATGGACAGGATCAAGGCAGCCCAATATAAGGATGTATCTCTGAGGAGCATCAGAGCTCAGGTGAGAGCAGGATTGGAGGATGATTTCACCATTACTGAGGATAGTTCTTTGTGACATGGTGCTAGTTGTGTGTGCCTAGTGGGGAGCTGCGTGAGGAGGTGTTGTAGGAAGTGCATCGCTCTCAGTGTTCCATACATCTTGGTGCCAACAAGATGTATCAAGATATGCGAGAGAGTGTGTGGTGGTATGGCATGAAGAGGGAAGTGGCATAGTTTGTATCCAGATACTTAGTGTACCAGTAGGTGAAAGCTGAGAGGCAGAGGCAAGGCGGTTTACTTCAGCCATTATCCATTCCAGAGTGAAAGTGGGAGCACATTACTATAGACTTTGTGTCCGGACTTCCATGATCTCCAGGAGAAAAAATACGATTTGGGTCATCGTTGACAGGTTGACCAAGTAGGCCCACTTTTTATCTTTCAAAGTGGGTTTGTCTATGGAGAAGCTGGCAGAGATGTATGTGAGGCAGATCATCATGATACATGGGGTTCCCCTCAGCATAGTCTCATATCGGGATAGTCGTTTTACTTCTCATTTCTTAAAGAGTTTACAGGCAATTTTGGGCACCCAGCTCAAGTTCAGTACTGCATATCACCCCCAGGCGGATGGGCAGTCAGAGAGGACTATTCAGACTCTCGAGGATATGTTGCACACATGTATACTAGATTTTGGGAGATCTTGGGAGGACCATCTTTGTTTGGTAGAGTTTGCTTACAACAACAGCTACCAGGATAGTATAGAGATATCACCATTTGAGGCTCTGTACGGTCGGAGATGTCGTACTCCTTTATCATGGGACGATGTTGGAGAGAGAGTTTTGCTAGGGCCAGAGATGGTTGTGGATGCAGCAGAGAAGGTTAAGCTGATCAGAGAAAGACTTCGAGTGGTGCAGGACAGACAGTGGCATTGGGTCGATAGCCACGGAGACCTTTGGAGTTTGAGGTATAGTTTTAGATTTTTGTTTTGTGCTTGATATTGGTTGTTTTTTTATAGATTAAGTTCTTAAGGTTGTATTTTGTTTTAGGTTGGTGGTTTGGTATTTCTGAGAATTTCTCCGACATAAGGCACGATTCGCTTCGGTAGAGGCAAAAAGCTTAGTCCGTGATTCATCGGACCTTTCACTATTCTAGAGAGGGTCGGTACAGTTGCTTGCAGACTAGACTTGTCACTTATATTGGAGGGAGTGAACAACGTGTTTCATGTGTCACAGTTGAGATGGTATGTGGCAGATCCTAGTCACGTGTTGGATCACTCAAAGATAGAGGTGGTACCTACTCTTAACTATCCAGAGCAGCTAGTTGAGATTCTGGATTGGAGAGAGAAGGTATTGAGGAACTAGACTATTCCCTTGGTATGCGTCGTATGGAGGCATTACTCTTCGGGGGAGTCTACCTGGGAGAGAGAGGATGAAATGCGAGAGCGTTATCCATATTTGTTTGTGCACTGAGGTATGTTCTTTCCTAGTTATGTTCTATTCTTTTCTGATCTGTTCTGTTTATTTTCTGGGGGTAGTTTTTGTCTTTGAATTTCGAGGAAAAAATTATTTTAAGGGGGGTTAGACTTGTCACTACCATATTTTCTAGGAAAGGGTATTTTAGTCATTTTATAATTAATTAAATATTATGCATGTTGAACAATTATTTATTATATTATTTAATTATTGTTAGATATTAGTTTATTATTTTAGACTTGTGTTAGTGGACCTAACTAATTTAGATTAGATCCATGGACCAACATTTATAATGAGTTAGAATTGAGCTCAATCAGAAGCCCTTTCATTAGGAGGATGATTAATTTAATGAAACCCATTAAACTAGAACATTCCCTCCTTAATTATTTCTTTATGAGAGGCCCTAAGGGGTATATTGGTCATTGCATAGTAGCTTGAGGGAGGGGCTAAGGGGGACCGGCCATATAAAGAGGGGAAATTTTCTCTCTTCTCTTTTTTATTACGAATCTAGGTCTAAAATTGTTCTCAACCAAATTTCCTCATTCCCACATCAAATCCCTACCAATTTTTTTTCCAATTCTTTTCCAAATCACCATTGGAGGCTAGTAGAGTAATAATCTAGAAGGAGGAGCAAGGGTCTACAAGTTGGAGGCTAATTTCATCAATTTTGGATAATTTATTACAATTCAGTTTTTCCTCTTTATTAAGGTTCTAAATCTGTACTTTAATAATTAGGAATCATCCCATATGATGAGGCTACTCATAGGAATTGAAATTAGGTTCATAGGAGGCCTATAGAGAAAGTTATGGTATATTTTGTGCCAATTTTAGGAGAATTTCGAGATTGACACATGTTGTGTTTGTCAATTGGTCAATTAGACCAAATTGACATGTGTTTGATTCTTTATGGCTAGTGTTATATCCATAATTAGATACGTATAGGTCGTATCCCAATAATTTGGAGATACGGGTTGATTTGGGGGTTTTCCCTCCGACACGGGACTTTGTGCATGTTATATTTTGACACGGACACGTAGATGTGTGTTTGACTCTTCATATTATTCACATATACTATTTTAGACTTGCTCGTGTCCTTTTAGATACGTTTGGTTATGTGGTGGACTCGTATCACAACCGTATCATAGATCTAGTGTGATACGAGTACGGTGCACTCCACATGTTTGTTCATTGCTCTTTAATTCAATTGACTTGTGTATAACTATTAATATGATATATTAGATATGATATGTATATGTATAAGTGTATGTATTTATATTATATAATATAGTAATGTATATATAGCTATGTGATTATGTGTTTTATATATATATATATATATATATATATATATATATATATATGGATGTTATGTATGAGAATATATTCTCTATGTGTATGGATAAGAGAGTATATATATATATGTGTGTGTGTGTGTGTGTGTGTGTGTGAGAGAGAGAGAGAGAGAGTGTATACATATGTACGTATAAGCGTATATAGATATAGATAGATACCTATATGTATATGTGTATGTTTATATATATGTTATGTGTGAGAGTGTGTATGTGCATATATGTACATTGATATGTTTATGCATCTAGGTATATCGAGATGTATATGGTTATATATAAGTGAGTATATATATATATAGCTACTAGTGAGAGTGTGCTAGTTGTGTCGTTGTGTGTGTGTGCTAAGGAGGGGTCGGGCACCTACAGTGAATCAGTGCAGTCTTTAGCATAGCAGCAATAGCTAGTACATTCAGCATTAGCATTCAGCATCCATAGCAGCAGCGGGCAGCAGCAAATTCAGTGTGTACAGTGCATCGGGGCACAAGCAGCAGCAACAGCGAGTTGCATCAATACAGTGCAGCACAGCAAGTGTATCAGCAGCAGCAGCTACATCAGTTGTAGCAGCAAATGCAGCGAGTTCTAGCTGCAGCTGCAGCAGCTAGACCAGCAGGATTTTAGACTAACAAAAACTTGGTAAACTCCATCAGCAGAGTATTAGAAAGTTTCAGAGGTAGGTAGATGGTTAGTTGATTACTTGATAGCTAGTTACTAGTGATTAGTTATCTATTTAATTAGTTATCTAGTTAGCTATTATTTAACAATTTAGTTAGTAGTATATGTATGTACCTGTGATTGATTAGTAAGTTAGATCTATGCATCTATACTTATGTATCCTTAGCTAAGTATATGTATGTATATATATATATATATATATATATATATATATATATATATATATATATATGTATTAGTTTGCATTGGTAATTAGTATACATAGTAGTTGTTAATTATACTAGAGCTTGGGTAGTTATTATATACTATATATCACATTACCTTGTGATACCAAGGTAATTGTCAAGGTGTTACTACCACATTCTAGAATAGGGGTATTTTCGTCTTTTCACTTATTTAATTTAATGTGTTAATATATTGCATGATATTTATATATTATTTATAGTATTTCTTAAATTCATGAGTTAGTAAACTGGACCTAGAAACCCACTAGATGAGCCCCTGACCAAATTATAGGACTATGGACATTAATTATCATTTTTGGGATTTAATATTAGGGATTATATTTAATGGCTGTGATTTTATTTGATTGTTGTACCTTACCGTTGCTTCGTTATTGGGAGCGCTACACTAGCTTTTGTCTTCCAACAAATTTCACACCCTTGTCTTAGACGTGCCAGTCTTCTATTTTGATCTTTGTGTAACTCATAAATATGCCTTCTTGTTCTTTATTTTAGTTGCACAATATTCGTCGCGGATATTAATATTTAATTCCAAATAAATCTAACTTTACATCCTTGTGCATTCCAATCAAAATTGGAGACACAATCTTGACCCGTTTTGAGCAACCCAAATTAAGATAATATTCTATTATGAGTTTTCTATATCCATGACACTTGTGTCCCACCAAATTTTAACCCTATGTACTTCCAATTAATTTTAGAACACCATTTACATCAATTTTAATTAAATTGGTGTAAGGACCCAACTTGACCCAAATCTAGATCCAACACCAAACCAAATCCCCATTCACACCCTCAAGACTCATAGTAAACACCACACATCTTTTTTTAGCTACTACATCACACCAAACATTATGTTTCCCTTATTTAATCCAAAAATACCCTACTTTGTGCAATTTTCCAATTGTTGGAGACTTTTATGCAAAAGTGCATTGTGGTGTCCATTTTTTATTGGGCACAACACATGAAGAAACACCATCTTCTTCATTGATCGATCATGTAAATTTTCCCCATGATTTTGGAGTGTGCAACACTCAACATCCTTCCCCCTCATCAAATCCTAGCCATCCATTTCAAACAAAACCATCCTTGCCTTTAAAATTCTATATGTAGAAAGAAACCCAATCCTAAGGAGGGGTTGACCGGCCCAATTTCCTAGGCTAACATCAAACCCTATTTCTCTACATATATATATATAACTTTTTCTCCTTATTTTTATCTTTATCGCCACCAACACAACCGAAACTCAACCCTAAACCTAACCCTAAACATCATCTCCTACACTCCATCCTCATCTTTCCTCCTTCCTCCGGTGATCACCCGCCGGATCCCCCGCTGTCAACACCCACGCCACCATCTCCGCCAATACCCCGCCTGTCAGCCAACACCCTCCACTACCACGACCGTCCCTGAGCTTCTCTTCCCCGACCCTCCATCGGAGCCCTGACTCTACCGTGGCCCGCTGTCAGCCACCCACGACTTCTCTTCCCCGTTCTCCTTTTCCCCGACTCCTCATCACCCGAGCCCAGACGACCTCGCCGTGATTCCCTGAGCCACCTCTCCCATCTTCCCGCACGTCATCCACTGAACATCATCGCCGACCCCGGCCTTCTCCACCCTGTCACTGTCGATCTCCCCCGCCAGAGCAGGACTGTTCCGCCTCGAGCCAGTATCGACTTCCCCACAGCAGCCAAGCACGACCTTCCCAAGGAGCAACTGAACTCCCTCGCCTGAGCTGCCGGACTCACAGCAGTGGCAACCTTCATCATCACCATCATCATCACCATCATCACCATCAACATCACCATCATCATCATCATCATCATCATCATCATCGTCATTGTCATCGTCATCGTCGACCCATCACACCTCGCCGAAGATGACCTGCAGCAGTCACCCTCGATTCCGTGCACGTGTATGTGCACGCTAACGCGCAGGTTCGACTTGCCTTCATTCATGATTGTGTGTGTGTGCATATATAAATATTAATTAGGATTAGAATTGCTTTATGACAGTTTAGTTGACATAGGACCCTGTGTTAGTGAACCTAATGACTAGTGTGCGTGTGCGTGCATTTGTGTATAATAATTAGTTTAATATATATAGATATATATATATATATATAAGAAATCAATTGCTAGCAGGGGGTATAAATATAATATATATATATACGTAGTTGCGTATGACCATAAGTATAATTTATGGATATCCCGTACTTATATTTGATTGTATGACCTTGAGAATCTATGAGTTGACCGCCTTGTGTACACTGACATACTGGCTAGACATGTGTTAGTGATTGACTGTCTGATTATGCACAACATTGAAGACGTGACACCCGTGCAGTTAGACGCACACTTGACCATGCTAGTTGACCAGTGTCACCCCTAGCGTAGTCTCTGAGTTCAGTGTATTTATGATTGTGTGTATGCTAGTGTAACGACTGATTCTGTATTATTATTAAATTATGTCTATAGGACTGTTGGATTATTCAGACAAGACTTCGGAAACAGGATATTGGTATTGCCAGTGCAGGACCACAGGCGAGTACATTCTCTGATAGTTTTTATTATGTTGATTATCTCTATGATTTTAGTTGTATAGTGTACATGATTCTGACACTATCTATACACGAGTTGGCATCATCGAGATCTGTCACAAGGAGTCGTGATTGGAATCTATCGTGCTAGCTGGGGACGGGGAGATATTAGTAGCTTATGTGATCATACCCAACTCTACATGCATTATAGCTCACCCACACCTTACGTCGGTGTAGCCTAACCATTACATGCCTCATAGCCAGTTATGTATGATTAGCCTGACTATTGCTTGCATCATATCTATTCGGATGGTTAGCCTGACCTTACATGAATCATAGCTAGTCATACATAACAAGCCTGATCAGTCCCAAGCTGATCACATGATATGCTGATGTTTCACATACTTAGCTAGATAGTCTATACATGTATCTCTAGTTTATTGATCTAGCATTTTCCTATGTTCTAGTTACGGTTCTAGCATTCACTTACATTCCAGTTTATTGTTCTAGCATACACTTATATTCTGTTCATTGCTAGTTGTACCATTGATGATGACATATGCTCCAGTATTTCTTTTTTCCAGTATTTTATTATTCAAGTATTGTTTATTGTCAGTATTTATATCTATCTTGTATTTCTTTACACTGTATCATAGTTTTTGTCAATATATGTGGAACTGTTATTAGTGCTTGTACTTTGCTCCAATCCTGACTGGGTTTTTTTTCCAGAGGATCTTGAGGACTTCTGTCCTACACACTATGGACCAGGTATAGATGGAGACTACCTACCAAAGATCTTAGAATAGTCCATTCCCTTAGAGGAGACAGTACCTGCAACTATTTAGACATTATTTATTTTATGCATTTGAGGGTTATTTTTAGTTTATGTTGAGACTTATGTTAAGTTTAAATTGAGACTTGTGGATACTTTTATGTTAGACAGCTAAACTGTGGTTTATCTCTATTTTAAGACATTGTGTTTGTCTATGTTATTCTTTCTTATCTTTTATCGTGTCATTATATTCTATAGCTATTGTGATTGAGTATACATTATGAGCTGTTGAGAGATATTTATTTTATTGTCCTCCTTATGGAGTTGATATCATTGACAGGTTATGAGTTATGTTTAGTATTATTAAGACCGAGACAACGTTCTGCCATCGATGCTGCGGCGTAGGCTGGACGTACCCATGACTTATGCCCAAATTCTGGGTGCGGTTCGTGACACATTTTTAGTGGTGGCCTATGCAGGCCAGGCATCGCAAGTTGTGCTATTTTGTGGTAGTGCGACAACTTAGTTGTACTACTGCGAGCCTGCGATAGGATATATGACATATGATTAGGATAAGAGTATGCTTAATCAAAACTAGGAAATTCTAAGATTTACAATGTTATTCTGAATAATTGCTTCCTTTAGAATATTATTGTCCTTTCTTGATGATATCGTATCTATTACCTTAATTAATTCTTTTTTATCTGTCTTCAGGATGCCGCCGAAGACTAGGTCTTTGAAAATAGGAGCAGCAGCTTCGGAGAGGTCTGCCACCTCTCGACCTGATGAACAGACATTTGGAGTTCCTCCTACATCTTCTGTTCATGTGGGAGTATCTTGACTTTTGGGGTTCCTCCTCCTCCACCTGTTCAGAGGATTGCCCCGGCTGTGATAGACAACCTTCCACCACCACCGACACCGATTCCCGGAGGTATGCCCACTGACGGGGCACAGATGTTCGTGCTTATCCAAGTCATGTTAGAGGCCCAGAGAGTGACAGTAGAAGCTCAGCGTGTTCAAGCTGAGGCTCAGAGGGTGCAAGCAGAGGCACACCAGGCACAGACAGAGCTGATAAGAGAAAGCATGGAGAATGCTTATCAGGTGGCTCTCCAAGCTGTGGAGAGAGTAGCACAACACCAGCAGCATCCTAGCCAGCAGCACCAGAGGCCAGGTACTATAGTGGACTTTAAGAGGATGATTCCTCGAGAGTTCAAAGGCACCGAAGGAATACTCTACGCTGACGAATGGCTCGAAGATATAGAGAGGAACATGTGTTTGGCGCAGATTCTAGAGATTCTTCAGATCGAGGCCGCTAGCAGTCAGATGTTTGATATCGCACTGACATGGTATCGTACGAAATCGAGACTCGCTAAAGAAAGGACTTACTAGGGAGGCCTTCAAGGAACTCTTCAAGGAGAAGTTCTTTCCTAACGTAGCTTTGGGAGCATTGGAAAGTCAGTTCCATGACTTGGTCCAAGGAAGCATGTCAGTCGACGAATATGCCGCAGAGTTTTACCGTTTGAGTCGATTCACACCATCAATGATTCGAGACCCAGGAGACAGCACCCAAAAATTCAGGAAGGGGTTGGCTAGAGAGATCAAGTCTCGTACTTCGGGATATCGCACTGCTACATTTGAGGGTATTCTGATGGATGCCCAGATTGCTGAAGATGACTTGGACCTCAGGCCCAAGAGAGGACGCAACACTTCTGGAGGAACAAGTGGTAACACGGGACCGGCCAAGCGCCCACACTTTCAACAATAATAGAGGCCGTACTAGAAGCAGCACCAGGCACCAGTTCGAGGACACATCCAGCAGCAACAGTCACAAAGACAGAATCAGCACTCTGCCCAGTGTGCATATTGTGGGAAGATAGGACACACCAGAGATATCTGCAGGAAGAGTTTGGGTACATGCTTGTCCTGCAGATTGTCAGCACATCATCTGAGGGACTGTCCATCTATTCAGACTCGTTAGGGTGGAACAACCGCTCAGAGAGGACCAACCAGGGTACCTACTATACCACGAGGCCAGCAGAGGGGACCTCTACTTCCACCACAGCAGCAGAGGTTTGTTCAGCACCAGCACCAGCACTAGCACCAGCACCAGCAGAGTGGAGCACCACAGGGACGAGCATACGCCATGATGATCGAGGAGGCCGAGCCATCTGGAGACGTAATTTCAGGTTTAGTTTCTCTCGATTCTATTCCAACACTTGCATTATTTGATTCTGGCACTTCCTATAGTTTTGTATCTGTATCTTATGCTCTTAAGCATCGTTTAGAAATGGAACCATTAGATAGGACTTGTAAGATCATGACAGGAGGAGGCATCATCCTAGTTCGTGATTATTACAAGGATCGGAAAGTGTCATTGGGAGGCCGAGAGTTGAGCGTGAGTTTACTCGTTATGCCACTTTCGGGATACGATATTGTACTCGGAATGGACTGGTTGAGTAGACACCATGCTACTATAGATTATCACAGAGGAAGAGTAATATTTTGACCGCCAGGAGAACCAGAGTTTGAGGTCACCAGAGGAATATCGAAGTAGAGCAGAAGCACTTTTTACGAAGCCCGGAAGAAAGAAGAGGAGTAGCCACATCCTCTAATAGTGGAGTTCCTGGATATATTTCCAGAGGAGTTGCCAGGCTTACCGCCAAACAGAGATGTTGAATTCTCTATAGACTTGGTACCATGAGCGGAGCCCATTTCGCACCATGTCTATAGAGTCAATAACAGCGAGCTGGCAGAACTGAAGAAGCAAGTTAAGGAGCTACAGGACAAAGGTTTCATTAGATCTAGATCATCACCATGGGGAGCTCCGATATTGTTCGTACCGAAGAAGGATGGCACAGTACACATGTGTATCGATTATAGAGCTCTAAACAACCTCACTATCAAGAACAAATACCCGCTGCCGAGGATAGATAATCTTTTCGATCAATTGAGCGGAGCAAAGATATTTTCAAAGATAGACTTGAGGTCAGGCTATCACCGGATGAAGGTAAAGAAAGAAGACATACCGAAGACAGCTTTTCGGACCAGATATGACTAGTTTAAATTCACGGTAATGTCGTTTGGTCTAACTAATGCACCAGCAGTATTCATGAACTTGATGAACAAGGTATTCCACCAGTACCTTGACAAGTTCGTAGTGGTGTTCATCGATGATATTCTAGTATATTCAAAGACCCCAAAAGAGCACGAAGAGCACCTGAGGATGGTCTTGGAGACTCTCAGGAAAGAGGAGTTGTACGGGAAGCTTTCAAAGTGTGAGTTCTTCCTTGACAAGGTTGAATTTCTTGGACATATGGTGACGGGTGACAGAATTTCAGTTAACCCAAAGAAGATCGAGGTAGTGGAGTCATGGGATACCCCCAGTTCGGTAGCTGAGATCAGGAGCTTTCTCGGACTAGCAGGATACTACAGAAGATTTATACAAGACTTCTCCAAGATTACAGAACCAATGACTAGGTTGACCAAGAAAGATGTAGATTTTGTCTGGACAGAGGAATGTCAGGCCGCGTTTGATGAGCTAAAGAAAAGATAGACGACGGCTCTAGTTTTAACATTTCCATCAGGGATAGGTAGATTCACTATCTATAGTGATGCTTCAGGAAAAGTTTTGGAATGCGTTTTTCAGCAGCACGGGAAAGTAATTGCCTATGCTTCAAGACAATTATGCCACCATAAAAAGAACTACCCCACCCATGACTTGGAGTTGGCAGCAGTTATCTTCGCTCTAAAGCTGTGGAAACACTATCTGTACAGAGAGCGTGTGAAAATATTCACGGACCACAAGAGCTTGAAGTAAGTGTTTACACAGAAGGATCTAAACATGAGGCAGAGAAGATAGTTAGAGTTGATGAAAGACTTTGACATCTCATTAGAGTACCACCCAGGAAAGGCCAACGTAGTCGTCGATGCCTTGAGCAGGTATCCGATGGCTATATAATTGATAACAGATAGATATTTATTAGCCGATCTTGAGAGCTTGGGAATTGAAGTGCTAGTTCTAGGTATTGGGATTCAGATGTGGGGATTGCAGATACAGTCCGAGCTGATAGACAAAATTAGAGGTGCACAGTATAATGATGAGACTCTGAGGAGTATCAGGGAACAAGTTCGGACATGATTGACAGACGACTTCACTATTGCTGATGATGGATCCATATGACATGGCACGAGGATGTGTGTGCCGAGTGGAGATCTGCGCAAAGAGGTTTTACAGGAGGCACATCGCTCTCAGTACTCGATGCATCCCGGTGCCAACAAGATGTATCGAGATTTGAGAGAGCACGTATGGTGGTATAGTATGAAGCACGAGGTAGCACGCTTTGAATCCCGATGTTTAGTGTGCCAACAGGTAAAGGCAGAACGACAGAGGCCAGGTGGATTACTTTAACCATTACCCATTCCAGAATGGAAGTAGGAGCATGTGACTATGGACTTTGTTTCAGGGCTTCCACGTTCTCCAGGAGGAAAGGACGCGATTTGGGTCATCGTATATAGATTGACCAAATCAGCCCATTTCTTACCATTCAAAGTGGGTACATCGACAGAGAGGATAGCAGAGATGTATGTGTGATAGATTATCAGATTATATAGAGTTCCTGTGAGTATTGTCTCAGATCGGGATAGTCGTTTCATTTTTCACTTCTGGAGGAGTCTGTAGGCTAGCTTGGGCACTCAGCTCAAGTTCAGTACCGCATATCATCCCCAGACAGATGGGAAGTCTGAAAGGACTACTCAGACTCTCAAAGATATGCTACGTACTTGCGTTTTGGATCTCGGAGGTTCTTGGGAGGATAATCTACACCTAGTAGAGTTTTCTTACAATAACAGCTACCAGGCCAGTATTGAGATGTCACCATTTGAGGCTTTATATGGACGAAGGTGTCGTACACCGTTATCTTAGGATGATATCGGAGAGAGAGCTTTGTTAGGACCATAAATGGTCGTAGATGCAGCAGAAAAGGTAAAACTTATCAGAGACAGACTGCGAGTGGCGTGAGACAGACAGCGACATTGGGCCGATAGCCACCGTAGACCCCTAGAGTTTCAGGTATAGGTTTTATTATTTTGGTTTATGATTGTTTTGTTTTAGATTACGTGTTAAGACTGTTTGTTCTAGGTTGGCGATTTGGTGTTCCTACGAATTTCTCTGACACGGGGCACGATTCACTTTAGTAGAGGCGGAAAGCTTAGTCCATGATATATCAGACCTTTCGGCATTCTTGCAAGGGTCGATACAGCAGCCTATAGACTGGACTTGCTGCCTGCTCTAGATGGAGTGCATGACGTATTCCACGTGTCTCAGCTAAGACGGTACATGGTAGATCCTAGTCACATACTAGATTACTCGAAGATCGAGGTTGGACCGACTCTCAGCTATCCCGAACAGCCCGTGGAGATCTTGGATCGTAGAGAGAAGGTATTGCGAAACCAGACTATTCCCTTGGTTTGTGTTGCATGGAGACATCACTCTCCAAGCGAGTCAACCTGGGAAAGAGAGGACGAAATACGCAGTATATGTATCTCTTCGAGACTTGAGGTATAATTCTTTGTTTGATTGTTTGTTCTTGTGCTAGTTTATTTTAATTTCGAGGACAAAATTTCTTTAAGGAGGGTAGACTTGTCACTACGACATTCCAGAATAGGGGTATTTTTGTCTTTTTATTTATTTAATTTAATGTGTTAATATATTGCATGATATTTATATACTATTTATAGTATTCCTTAAATGCATGAGTTAGTGAACTGGACCTAGAAACCCACTAGATGAGCCCTTGACCAAATTATAGGACTACGGACATTAATTAGCATTTTTGGGATTTAATATTTGGGATTATATTTAATAGATGTGATTTTATTTGATTGTTGTACCTTACCGTTGTTTTGTTATTGGGAGCGCTACACTAGCTTTTGTCTTCCAATAAATTACACACCATTGTCCTAGACGTGCAAGTCTTCTATTTTGATCTTTGTGTAACTCATAAATATTCCTTCTTGTGTTCATTTTAGTCGCACAATATTCGTCGCAGACATTTATATTTAATTCCAAATAAATCTAACTTTACATCCTTGTGCATTCTAATCGAAATTGGAGACACAATCTTGACCCATTTTGTAAACCCCCTCGACCAAATTTAGGATTATTTAATTCAAATTGAGAGACTAAGATTAATTTAGATACAATTAGGATTAATGTACATCAATTATGTGACTTAATATACCTCACTGTTTTTTCGATGTTTGGAGCTCTACACTAGTAGCTATCATCAAACAAGGTTCATACACATTTGCTAGACATGCCAGACTACACATCAGACCCTTGTGTAACTTTTAGATACTCAATATTATGCTTCAGTTTAGCTGCATAATATTCGTTACCAATGTCCCTGAATAATTCTAATAAACCTAATTTCTCATAATTGCCCATTCCCATTTGAATTTGAGACACAACCACAACCCAACTCCTTATAACCCAAATTAGGGTATTAATCTATTCTGAGCCTGCTACGCCCATGACTCTTGTGATCCACCCAATTTTAATCCCATATGTTCTCAAATTGACAAAAGAATGCCAGGTGCTTTTGTTTGTAATTTAATTATTGGAGGCCAAGTTCACCCAAAATAAGACCTAACCAAGCCCATGTACACCCTTTCATGTAGACAAGCCCCCATTCCAAAGAGCCCTGGCTGGCCTAAATCCCGAGGTTAGCCCATAATTCTCTTCCTATATAAATATATATCTTTTCTCCACTAAAAACCTTAAAATCATAATCATCACCACCACCCCTCAACCCTAGCCGAACAACCCTACTCAACTTCCCCAACACCACCACCACCTCAGACCGCTACCCCCATAGACACCGGATCACCCCCTCCGGCCGCCACCCCCTCAGGCCACCTGTACCACCGCCATCAACCATCCCAATCATCCATACAACACGACCCCTAGCCGACTTCCCCAAGCCGCCCGACTGCTCCCAACCCCCACCACCTTCAGCACCGCCAGCCACCACCGCCAGTCTGACCAGCACCCCCTTTTCCACGACCCTGACCACCTTCCCCCACCGCCAAACTGCCGCTGTCGCTGCTGCCAAGCTGCCAAGCTGCTGCTGCCGCTGTTGCAACTGCTGCAGTTGTTGTTGCTGTTGCTGTTGTCCGTCGATGAGCACAGACCCCCGTTCAGCCACGCCTAGGTAACCACCTGATTTCCTTTTACTTTATTATGTCGTTGTGTAGTTGTATTATCGTATCACTGTGTCGTGTGTCAACACGAACAAATTAAAATAAAGCATATATAGGTGAATATGTATGTTAACTAGATTAGTCAGTAATTAATAAATAATAATTACCCTAATAATATGACTTATATAAGGGACTTGTACTTCACCTAAAAACCTGGACATAAACCAAGTACACTTAACATGGAAAATAAGGACATGTATTCATACGAAACAAAAATAGTTTGGTAACCCATAACTTTGGTAACTTATTATCGCGAGAGATACGGTAACTGAGGACAAGACACGTGTGCACCTTATCTACGTGCACACGCGACTCTGTAGTCGACCAGCCATGACCCTTGCATCAGTACCTAAGAGCAACATCGTAGTTTGTATATGTATTGCTTTAGTGTCTGATGATAGAATTTGCTATATTATATTGTGTGTTTAGGGTCACTAGACCAGCCAGGATATACTACAGGAGCAGGCTATTGGCATTCACAGATTGAGGACCCAGGCAAGATACCTTGCCATATTTACTATTTAAATTAAATGATGCATATGTTGTATGATATCTTGTTGCTTTATTTTATATGACTGTGCGCGTCCGAGATTGTCTCGGGTGCAGTCGACGGATGCGTCTACGATTAGTGTACTTGACCTAGTCACTAGCAGACTCACCTCATTTGGGAGGATACTCTGATATCTTCCGAGACCTGACACTCTTACACGTTTCACAGTGACAAATTCATATTGGGGTGCGGGTTCGCGTACTCAACTAGCTATCGGTGCGTGTGACATGCATCACGGTTAGTGCATAATTCAGGATTTTGTATTAGTAGAGACTTGGCATATAGATTCGTAGTATGCACATCGAGTATTCAACTTGTATATTTACATCGGGCAGGGAGGATAACTAGTAGGCATATGGGATACACACATTAGAATCCGTAGTATCCAGAGGTGCCACGGATCCAATGACTCCCTTTATGCAGATTCCCTGTTCTTCGGAGCGGTATGGATGTTATATTATTCAGATTCCCCATTCTTCAGAGTGGTATGGACGTTATATTATTCAGATTCCCTGTTCTTCGGAGCAGTATGGACGTTATACTATACAGATTTCCCGTTCTTCAGAGCGGTATGGACGTTATGCCTACGCCTACCCATACGTACCAATGTTGTCCTCACATTGCATTCACTTAGATGGTTAGCACACCCTTTATTTATTTTATTCAGTATTTATATATATGGCATGCTTCTATGTATCTTATTGCGTCCATCTGAGGACCTGGTACCTTTCCAGATTTGGACGAGGCATATTACCCCACAGTGTACGGCCCAGGACAGGAGACAAGGTACGCTACCGCGGAGGAGCTAGAGGTGCTACCGTCAGAGTTTTTGTGATCATTTGGTAGGCCTTCTACCTAGGATTAGGAGCATCTTTATCTAGTCAGCAGATGCCCTAGTCATTACTCTTTTTATCTGTCATTCAGTACTTTAATTTTGTCCTAGTAGTGTGTTTGTTCCCACCAGACATTCTTGGTTGTACTATGATATTTGAGATTGGCATTTATGTTCCAGTATTTATTTTAGTACTTCTTGCTGATTATTTTATGGATGAGATTAGACTACCTGTTGTTGATTGATTTTGGACATGTTAGTATTTTAGGACAATGTAGCACTCTTGGTTAGGATCCATTAAATTGGGATATCCTCGGAGATGTGACAGCTGGCTATTGCCACATGGCCTGGTCCCGTATATTTTTGGGACTGGGGCATAACATGGTTTTAGTGGTGGCCCATGTAAGTCGTCGTTATCGCTTGCGGTATGGTAACATGCCCAGTGATGCCTGCAATAGGATAGAAATTACTAGGTCTTATCCACTTTGATTACGTCTTTGAAACTTTCTTCGTATTGCTTCTAAATATCTGCATCCTATTGGCTTGATTCCGTACTCTTTTTGATGAAGTCCTATATCTTGTAGCAAGATGAACTTGCGCAGTGGACGAGGAGCACCCAATGCCATGGTGCCAACCGACACCACCCAAAGAGAAGAGATACTCCAGGGAGTACCTGGAGAGCATCCCCTACTACAGGCCCCGCTAATACATTGGCGCAAGACTTCTTAGGGCGATCCTACCCCACTGCATGAGGGACAAACTTCCCAAATGATTCCTACACAGCATTTCGAGGGCCAGACTTCAGGGACTACGCCAATGCCGCAAACCGAGAGGCCGATATCTGAGGAGACACCTACCGCACAGCCAGAGGTTCCATTACCACCACCTCCACCTTATCCACCCCAGATGCTACAATCAGATGGACAGCCACAGTTGCTTCATTTCTTCCAGACTATGATGCAAGCACAGTGGCATCAGACCGAGATGTTAAGATAGAGTTTGATGGCAGTAATAGAGAGGACACCTGTCACAGCACTAGTACCAGCACCTCCACCAGCCCAGACAGGTGGCACTGTAAGATGGTTCCGACAGATGGGACTAGATACTTTCTCAGGCAACGAGACTGTAGAGGAGATCTCTGATTGGGTCGCAAACACGGAGATGCTACTAGAGGCTTCACAACTACATCCAGACCTTTGGATGACCGCAGTGAGGTCCCAACTGAAAGGCAACGCCCATCACTGGTGGGATTCTATTGAGCGCAGTGTAGGCAAGAACCAGACTTGGGAACAGTTCTTAGAATACCTCAATATGAAGTATTTCTCGGCTACAGTCAGAAATGCCCTGTACTCCCAGTTCCTATATCTAGAACAAAAAAATATGACTGTTGACGCATATGACGCGGAGTTTAGCCGTCTTAGCAGATTTGGTGCCGTCCCGATACCCAATGATCTAGAGAAGGCCCAGAGATTCTATCACGGCCTCACTTTCAAGCTACAGAGGTATACCACCACACAGGCGAGGATTTCTTATAAGGAGGTACTTGCAGAGGCGAGGATCCAAGAGGCCATCGGCAGAGGAGCAAGACATTCCAGCACCACCGTACCAGCCAGATCCCAGCCCAGAGCAGGAGGACCGATCCGTCATCCCGGAGCGCAGACACAGCAGAGAACAACACCATACCAGCAAAATGAGCTTCCGATTTGCAACTACTGTGGTAAGAGAGGACATTTACAGAAGGACTACCGAAAGAGACTGGGGATATGCATAATTTATGGAGCAAGCCAACACCATGCCCGAGACTGCCCACAGCGTAGAAACGTAGCACCGTAGATAGGACAGAGGCTAGCAACACCAGTCCTGAGAATACTACCCCCACCAGGAGGACAGCGTCCACCAGCACCCGGAGGATTTCAGAGGGGACCACCCTTGGCCCGACAGCAGGCACAGTTTGACCGAGCTAGAAAGCAGGCCGGAGGACAGAGGCACGGACAGGCCTTTGCACTAGCAGCTACTAAGGAGGAAACAGTAGGGAAAGCTATCACAGGTACCATTTTAGTTGCATCATTACCTACAACTGTATTGTTTGATTCTGGAGCTACACTATCGTTCATTTCTAGTAGATTTATAGCAATGCATAGAGTAGCTACTTCTCTCTTACCTAAGAGTTGGAAGATTCTTACCGGAGGAGGTATCGTGTCAGTTACCAGCACTATTAGAACGTGTTCGATAGTCGTATGTGGTAGAAAGATGAGAGCGCAATTCTTGGTATTACCCATGCCATACTTTGACGTTGTGCTAGGCATGGACTGGTTAAGCCAGTATAATGTCGTACTAGATTGCCGGAAAGGTAGCGTCACTTTCAGACCGCAAGATCAACCGGAGTTCGAGTACATGCGAGGGACCTTCGAACAAGGAGTAGGACAGATAGCGGAGCTTATATGGCTATGGAGTTGGTACCCCCACCAATAGTTGCAGAATTCGAGGATATTTTTCCTAAAGAATTGCCAGGCTTACCGCCAGATAGAGACATAGAGTTCACGATTGAGCTAGTACCCAAAGCAGAACCGGTATCTTCTAATGTATACCGATTGGCGAAGAAGGAACTAGATGAGCTGAAGCTACAATTAGAGGAGTTGCAGAGCAAGGGATTTATCCGTCCTAGTGCATCACCCTGGGGAGCACCAGTATTGTTTGTACTAAGAAGGATGGAATAGTACGTATGTGCATTGATTACAGAGCCCTTAATTCTTTGACCATCAAGAACAAGTACCCCCAGCCGCAGATTGATGATTTATTCGACCAGTTGACAGGAGCAGTGGTGTTCACAAAGATCAACTTGAGATCGGATTATCATAAAGTAAAGGTACAAAGAGAAAACATCCAAAAGACAGCATTTAGGACTCGTTATGGTCACTACGAGTTCTCAGTGATGCCTTTTGGACTGACGAATGCGCCTGCCATATTTATGAACTTGATAAACAGAGTATTCCACCAATACTTAGACCAGTTCGTGGTAGTCTTCATCGATGATATCTTGGTGTATTCGAAGAGCCACGAGGAGCACGAAGAGCACTTGAGACTAGTGTTAGAGACGCTGAGGAGAGAGAGGCTTTATGCCAATCTGAGCAAGTGTGAGTTTCTTCTAGATTGTATCTCTTTTCTTGGACACGTTATCTCAGGAGATGGTATTTCAGTAGATCCGACAAAGATTTAATCAGTAGCGACATGGCCAACCCCTACCAATGCCTCGGAGCTGAGGAGTTTCCTTGGACTTGTCGGATATTACCAGAGGTTCATGGAGAACTTTGCAAAGATTGCAGAACCGATGACCCGCTTGACCCGTAAGGAGCAGGAGTTCACCTGGACAGAGGAGTGTCAGACAGCATTCGATGAGCTGAAGAAGCGTTTGACTACGCCACCTATCTTGACCCCGTCTGGACCCGGAGGATTCATGATCTATAGCGATGCATCCGGGAAAGGATTAGGATGTGTCTTGATGCAGCATGGAAAAGTTGTGGCCTATGCCTCTAGGCAGTTAAGGACCCATGAGAAGACCTATCCCACTCACGATTTGGAACTTGCCGCAGTGATCTTTTCTTTGAAGCTTTGGAGGCACTACCTATATGGAGAAAGAGTGGAGATATTCACTGATCATAAGAGCCTGAAGTACGTCTATACCTAGAAGGACCTGAACCAGAGACAGAGACGTTGACTCGAGGTGATGACAGACTTTGAGATCGAGCTACAGTACCATCCGGGAAAGGCCAACGTAGTAGCTGATGCGTTGAGCAGAAGACCTATATCATTCTTCTTGACTACCCAACAATATATGTTGAGAGATATAAAGCAGATGGGTATAGATGTCATTATGCCCGGAGTAGACGGACAGTTGTCGAGTTTTCAGTTGCAATCAACATTAGTGGAGAGGATCGAGGCTGCTTTGCCGACATATGCCAGATTCCAGAGGCTTCGACAGAGGACAGAGGCTAGAATACAGACAGGACTGCGTATACATGAAGACGGGACTTTGAGATGTGGAGATCGTCTCTATGTTCCAAATGGAGAACTTTGTCAAGAGCTGATGTCAGAGGCACACAGTTCAACCTACTCTATTTACCCAGGAGGCCCGAAGATGTACAGAGACTTAAGACAGTACTATTGGTGGCATGGAATGAAGAGAGAGAGCTCGCTTTGTGGCGAAGTGGCTGGTGTGTCAGCAAGTCAAGACTGAGCATCAGAGATCTGCAGGATTACTTCAACCGCTCCCTATACCGGAGTGGAAATGGGAGCACATCGCTATAGACTTTGTTACGGGCTTTTCGAGGAGTCCTAGTGGTCGCAATGCAGTATGGGTAATCGTGGATAGGCTCACCAAGTCCGCTCACTTTTACCCTTCAGAGTTGGGCAATCTACAGAGGTCTTAGCAGATATGTACATAAGGGAGATTGTGCGACTGCATGGAGTGCCAGTTAGTATAGTGTCTGACAGGGATACGAGGTTTACATCTTATAACAACAGCTATCAACAACAGCTACATGAGGGAGATTAGGCAATCTATATCGGTACCCGCCTGAATTTTAGCACATCGTATCACCCACAAACAGATGGCCAGTCGGAGCGCACAATTCAGATATTGGAAGACATGTTAAGAGCGTGCATGCTTGATTTTGGAGGATCATGGGAGGACCATTTGCATTTGGTTGAATTTTCCTATAACAACAGCTATCAAGCGAGCATCCAGATGGCTCCCTAAGAAGCGTTGTATGGAAGAAAATGTCTTTCCCTAGTATGTTGGAGCGATACAGGCGAGAGGCTGATTCTTGGGCCAGAGTTGGTAGTTCGTACAGTAGAGAAGGTTAAAAAGATACAAGGGCACCTGCGAGCAACACAGGATAGACAGAAGCACTGGGCAAATGCGCATCGATGACCCCTAGAGTTCCAGGATGGAGATCACGTGTTTCTAAAGACCTCACCTACTCGAGGGACTATCAGATTTGGAGGCAGAGGAAAGCTGAGTCCGAGGTACATCGGACCATTTGATGTGTTAGAACTCATCGGAGAGGTTGCTTACAGGTTAGCCTTACCACAGACCTTGGAAGGAGTCCATGACGTCTTCCATGTATCTCAGCTAAGGAGGTACATGCCAGATCCGAGTTATGTGCTTGACCATTCAGAAATCACAGTCGGCCCGAGCTTATCATACCAAGAGGAGCCTGTTGAGATTCTGGACAGAAGTGAGAAGGTATTGCGAGGTCAGACTATCGCCCTAGTCCGTGTCGCATGGAGGCATCATGCACCAGGTGAGTCGACCTGGGAATGCGAGGAGGATATTCGACAACGCTATCCCCATCTCTTCGAAGGACTAGGTACGCAATAGCATTTAAATTTCAGTCAGTAGTTCTTACCTTACGTATATTTTAATTTTGAGGACGAAATGCTCTAAGGAGGGTAGATTATAAATCCCTTCGACCAAATTTAGGATTATTTAATTTAAATTGAGAGACTAGGATTAATTTGGATATAATTAGGAATAATGTACATCAATTATGTGAATTAATATACCTCACCGTTCTTTCGATGTTTGGAGTGCTACACTAATAGCTATCTTCAAACAAGGTTCATACACATTTGCTAGACATGCCAGACTACCCATCTGACTCTTGTGTAACATTTAGATACTCAATATTGTACTTCATTTTAGCTGTGCAATATTCGTTACAAACATTCCTGAATAATTCTAATAAACCTAATTTCTAATAATTGCCCATTCCCATTTGAATTTGAGGCACAACCACAACCCAACTCCTTATAACCCAAATTAGGGTATTAATCTATTCTGAGCCTGCTACGCCCATGACTCTTGTGTTCCACCCAATTTTAATCCCATGTGTTCTCAAATTGACAAAAGAACGCCAGGTGCTTTTGTTTGTAATTTAATTAATTGGAGGCCAAGTTCACCCAAAACAAGACCTAACCAAGCCCATGTACACCTTTTCATCTAGACAAGCCCCCATTCCAAGGAGCCCTGGCTGACCTAAATCTCGAGGTTAGCCCATAATTCTCCTTCTATATAAATATACATCTTTTCTCTACTAAAAACCCTAAATCATAATCATCACCACCACCCCTCAACCCTAGCCGAACACCCCTGCTCAACTTCCCCAACACCACCACCACCTCAGGCCGCCACCCCCATAGCCACCGGACCACCCCCTCATGCCGCCACCCCCCTAGCCACCGGACCACCCCCTTAGGCTACCTGCACCACCGCCATCAACCATCCCCATCATCCATCTAACCCGACCCCTAGCCGACTTCCTCAAGCCGCCCGACTGCTCCCTACCCCCACCGCCTCCAGCACCGCCAGCCACCACCTCCTGTCCGACCAACACCCCCTTCCCCATGACCCTGACCACCTTCCCCCACCGCCAAACCGCCGCTGCCGCCGCTGCCAGGCTGGAATCTGCATAAAGGGAGTCATTGGATCCGCTGTCATTGTGTAGTTGTATCATTGTATCACCGTGTCGTATGTCGACACGAACAAATTAAAATAAAACATATATAGGTGAATATGTATGTTAACTAGATTAGTCAGTAATTAATAAATAATAATTACCCTAGTAATATGACTTGTATAAGGGACTTGTACTTCACCTAACAACCTGGACATAAACCAAGTACACTCAACATGGAAAATAAGGACATGTATTCGTACGAAAATAAATAGTTTGGTAACCCATAACTTCGGTAACTTATTGTCGCGAGAGACAAGGTAATAGAGGACAGGACACGTGTGCATCTTAGCTACGTGCACACGCGACTCTGTAGTCGACCAGCCGTGACCCTTGCGTCAGTACCTAAGAGCAGCATCGTAGTTTGTGTATGTATTGCTTTAGTGTCTGATGATAGAATTTGCTATATTATATTGTGTATTTAGGGTCACTGGACCGGCCAGGAGATACTGCAGGAGCAGGCATTGGCATTCACAGCTTGAGAACCCAGGCAAGATACCTTGCCATATTTACTGTTTAAATTAAATGATGCATATGTTATATGATATCTTATTGCTTTATTTCATATGACTGTGTGCGTCCGAGATTGACTCGGGTGCAGTCGACGGATGCGTCGACGATTAGTGTACTTGACCTAGTCACTAGCAGACTCACCTCATTTGGAGGATACTCTAATATCTTCCGATATCTGACACTCTTACATGTTTCACAGTGTCAAATTTATATTGGGATGCGGGTTCGTGTACTCGACTAGCTATCGGTGCGTGTGACGTACATCACGGTTAGTGTATAATTCAGGATTTTGTATTAGTAGAGACTTGGCATATAGATACGTGTTATGCACGTCGAGTATTCGACTTGTATATTTACATCAGGCGGGGAGGACAACTAGTAGGCGTATGGGATACACACATTGGAATCCGTAGTATCCAGAGGAGCCAACGATCCAATGACTCCCTTTATGCAGATTCCCCGTTCTTTGGAGCGGTATGGACGTTATATTATTCAGATTCCCCGTTCTTCAAAGCGGTATGGACGTTATACTATGCAGATTCTCCGTTCTTCGGAGCGGTATGGACGTTATGCCTACGCCTACCTATACGTACCAATGTTGTCCTCACATTGCATTCACTTAGATGGTTAGCACACCCTTTATTTATTTTATTTAGTATTTATATATATGGCATGCTTCTATGTATCTTGTTACGTCCCTCTGAGGAGCTGGTACCTTTCCAGATTTGGACGAGGCTTATTACTCCACAGTATACGGCCCAGGACAGGAGACGAGGTACGCTACCGCGGAGGAGCTAGAGGTTCTACCGTCAGATTTTTTGTGATCACTTGGTAGGCCTTCTACCTAGGATTGGGAGCATCTTTATCTAGTCAGCAGATGCCCTAGTCATTACTCCTTTTATCTATCATTCAGTACTTTAATTTTGTCCAAGTAGTGGGTTTGTTCCCACCAGACATTCTTGGTTGTACTATGATATTTGAGAATGGCGTTTATGTTCCAGTATTTATTTTAGTACTTCTTGCTGATTATTTTGTGGATGAGATTAGACTACCTGTTGTTGATTGATTTTGGACATGTTAGTATTTTAGGGTAGCGTACCACTCTTCGTTAGGATCCATTAAATTAGGATATCTTCGGAGACGTGACAGCTGGCTATTGCCATGTGGCCTGGTCCCGTGTACTTTTGGGACTGGGGCGTGACACGTTTTGAGCAACCCAAATTAGGATAATATTCTATTATGAGTCTTCTACATCCATGACACTTGTGTCCCACCAAATTTTAACCCTATGTACTTTCAATTAATTTTAGAACACCATTTACATCAATTTTAATTAAATTGGTGTAAGGACCCAACTTGACCTAAAACTAGATCCAACACCAAACCAACCCCTACTCACACCCTCAAGACTCATACTAAACACCACACACCCTTTTTTATCTACTACATCATACCAAACATTATGTTTCCCTCATTTAATCCAAAAACCCCACTTTGTGCAATTTTCCAATTGTTCGAGACTTTTATGCAAAAGTGCATTGAGGTGTCCACTTTCCATTGGGCACAACACATGAAGAAACACAATTTTTCTTCATTGACCGGTCATGTAAATTTTCCCCATAATTTTGGAGTGTGCAACACTCAACATCCTTCCCCCTATCAAATCCTAGCCATCTATTTCAAACAAAACTATCCTAGCCTTTAAAATTCTATATGTAGAAAGAAACCCAATCCCAATGTGAGGTTGACCAACCCAATTTCCTAGGCTAACATTAAACCCTATTTCTCTACATATATATATATAACTTTTTATCCTTATTTTCATCTTCATCACCACCACCACAACCGAAACTCAACCGTAAACCTAACCCTAAACATCATCTCCTATACCCCATCCTCCTCTTCCCTCCTTCCTCCGGTGATCACCCGCCAGATCCCCCGTTGTCAACACCCAAGCCACCATCTCCGCCAATACCCCGCCAGTTAGCCAATACCCTCCACCACCACGATCGTCCCTGAGCTTCTCTTTCCCGATCCTCCACCGGAGCAGCGGCGCCCTGACTCCACCGCGACCCGTTGTCAGCCACCCATGACTTTTCTTCCCCGTTCTCCTTCTCCCTGACTCCTCGTCACCCGAGCCAAGACGACCTCGCCACGACTCCCTGAGCCACCTCTCCCAACTCCCCGTACATCATCCACTAAACATAACCGCCGACCCCGGCCATCTCCACCCCATCACTGTTGATCTCCCCCGCCTGAGCAGGACCGTTTTGCCCCGAGCCAGCGTCGACTTTCCCACAGCAGCCGAGCATGACCTTCTCGCGGAGCAACTGACCTCCCTCGCCTGAGCCACCGGACTCACAGTAGCGGCAACCTTCATCATCACCATCATCACCATCATCATCACCATCATCACCATCAACATCACCATCATCATCATCATTACCATTATCTTCATCATTATTGTCGCCATCCTCGACCCGTCCCACCTCGCCGGAGACGACCTGCAGCAGTCACCCTCGATCCCGTGCACGTGCACTCTAACGCGTAGGTTCGACTTGCCTTCATTCATGATTGTGTGTGTGCATATATGAATATTAATTAGGATTAGAATTTTTTTATGACAGTTTAGTTGACATAGGACCCTGTGTTGGTGAACCTAATGACTAGTGTGCATGTGCGTGCGCGTGTGTATAATAATTAGTTTAATATATATAGATATATATATATAAGAAATTAATTGCTAGTAGGGGGTATGACTGTAATATATATACGTAGTTGCGTATGACCATAATTATAATTTATGGATATCCCATACTTATATTTGACTGTATGACCCTGAGAATTTGTGAGTTGACCGCCTTGTGTATACTGACGTACTGGCTAGACATGTGTTAGTGATTGACTGTCTGATTATGCACAACATTGAAGATGTGACACCCGTACAGTTAGACGCACAATTGACCCTGCTAGTTGACCAGTGTCACTCCTAGCGTAGTCTCTGAGTTTAGTATATTTATGATTGTGTGTATGCTAGTGTAATGACTGATTCTGTATTGTTATTAAATTATGTCTATAGGACTGTTGGATTATTCAGACAAGACTTCAAAAATAGGATATTGGTATTGCCAGCGCAAGACCACAGGCGAGTTCATTCTCTGACAGTTTTTATTATGTTGATTATCTCTATGATCCTAGTTGTATAGCGTACATGATTCTGATACTATATATACACGAGTTGGCATCATCGAGATCTGTCACGAGGAGTCATGATTGGAATCTATCGTGCTAGCTGGGGACGGGAAGATATTAGTAGCTTATGTGATCATACCCAACTCTACATGCATCATAGCTCACCCATACCTCACATCGGTGCAGCCTGACCATTACATGCCTTATAGCCAGTTATGTATGATTAGCCTGACTATTGCTTGTATTATAGCTATTTGGATGGTTAGCCTGACCTTACATGAATCATAGCTAGTCATACATAGCAAGCCTGATCAGTCCTAAGCCGATCACATGATATGATGATGTTTCACACACTTAGCTGGATAATCTATACATGTATCTCTAGTTTATTGATCTAGCATTTCCCTATGTTCTAGTTACTGTTCTAGAATTTACTTATATTCCAGTTCATTGTTCTAGCATGCACTTGTATTCTGTTCATTGCTAGTTGTACCATTGATGATGTCATATGCTCCAGTATTTCTTATTTCCAGTATTTTATTATTCTAGTATTGTTTATTGCCAGTATTTATATCCATCTTGTATTTCTTTACACTGTATCATAGTTTTTGTCAATATATGTGGAACTGCTATTAGTGCTTGTACTTCGCTCCAATCCTGACTGGATATTTTTTCCAGAGGATCTTGAGGACTTCTTTCCTACACACTATGGACCAGGTATAGATGGAGACTACCTACTAGAGAGCTTAGAAGAGTCCCTTTCCTTAGAGGAGACACTACCTGCAGCTATTTAGGCAGTATTTATTTTATGAATTTGAGGGTTATTTTTAGTTTATGTTGAATAAGTTAAGTCTAAATTGAGACTTGTGGAGACTTTTATGTTGGACAGCTAGACTGTGATTTATCTCTATTTTAAGACATTGTGTTTGTCTATGTCATTCTTTCTTATCTTTATCGTGCCATTATATTCTTATAGCTATTGTGATTGAGTATACATTATGAGATGTTGAGAGATATTTATTTTATTGTCCTCCTTATGGAGTTGATATCATTGATAGGTTGTGAGTTATGATTAGTATTATTGAGACCTAGAAAGCGTTCTACCGCCGATGCTGCGGCATAGGCTGGACGTACCCACGACTCATGTCCAAATTCTGGGTGTGGGTCGTGACACAAGGTATTGAGAGATAATCAAGGTATTTGGATTTGAGTATCAAGATGGGGGTTTGGTGGTGCGATACTGCGTTGGTTCAAAGCCAAGTGCGTTTGTTCAAAGCCAAGGTATCCACTTAGCTTTTGTAATTAGGATTAGTCTATATAATATTGATTTAATATACATATTGTGATATATCTACTTGTTTGTGTATCTTGCGATACGGTATCTTTCTAGTATCTTAGATTAACTAGTATGACCTATTTTCATAGTGTATGAACCCAATATCTTAAAGATAGACTCATACAACCTAGAAATAGCTAGTTTGACCAAGTTTGACCAGTTTTACCTAGAGTTGACCTAGTTTGACCATTTTGACTTAGAATAACTTTTTGACTTAGAGGTTGACCAATTTAACTTAATTTCTTTTCGAAACCTTATATTGATGTTATATTCCATATCTACGTCTTCGAGGCACCGTACCGGACATCTGTGATACTATTTACCGGACTTCAGGCAAGTACATTCTTTGATAGTTTCTTATTTATGATATCCTATATGTCTCTTATATCTAGTGTACATATTATTGATTTTTTGACACGATGGTTACACGGATTGGTATATCCAGATCTCGTCATGAGATGTTATTCCTTGGTATTTTTGGTGTATCATGTGCAAGCCTTGTATTCTTGTTCTTCTTGTATATGTACAGACATTGATTCTCGGGAAGACTTGCTACCTTCCTAGAGAATCCCGTGTCATGACGTACTATGGTTGGATCCACTATACCAGTCGGGGGTGGAAAGTATTTTAGTATAGATATGTGATCATACCCTCCTTGTGCATGTCTTGTTCCTTGTGAGTGTTGGTCATACACCGCACGTATGACTAACTAGGCCCTTATCCTTTTGTGCAAGTTTCTTGTGCAAGTTTTCAAGCCGATCATATGTTAAAGCTAGTACTCACTTAGTCATTAGTATTCTTGTCCATTGCCATATTGTTCATTCTTGTATTTTTCCAGATGACACTGAGGAGTGGTACCCCACTCATTATGAGCCTCAAAATCTCCTCGTGCAATGCTCCTCTCAGTACACATAACCTGGTACCGTGTCACAATGATCCATCATCTACGACGATAAAGTCCTCTGCCATCCCGATCTGGACTTGTGCTTTGATGCTCCTCAGAGACTCATCCTTATACTGTCCGGCTCTAACTCGGTCCATCAGCTCCGACTGTACCTGAAGTCCCTATATATGTGCTGCAACTCCAGGAACTAGTACCACAATGCCCAATCAGTCAAGATCTGCCAATAAATGTCTGTCTCTAGTCAAGCATATAGCCACGGGATACCTGCTCAAAGCATCTGCGACTATGTTGGCCTTCCCTGGATGGTACTGCAAGGATATGTTGAAGTCTTTCATCAGCTCCAACCATCGCCGCTGCCTCATATTGAGCTCTTTTTGTGTAAATACATACTTTAAGCTCTTATGGTCTGTGAAGATCTCCACTCTCTATATATATATAGTTTTTCCATAATTTGAGAGCAAAGATAACCGCTGCAACTCTAAGTCATGGGTAGGGTAGTTTTTCTCATACGGGCGTAATTACCTAGAAGCATAGGCAATCACCTTCCCGTGCTGCCGCAACACACAACCCAAACCCTTTCCTGATGCGTCACTGTAAATAGAAAATCCTTCTGCTCCTAATTATAGTATCAAGATGGGAGTTGTAGTCAATCTCCTCTTCAGTTCCTCAAATTTTGACTGACAATCCTCAGTCCAGACGAATTCTACGTCCTTCCTGGTCAGCCTAGTCATCGGCTTTGCAAGTCTGGAAAAGTCCTGAATAAACCTCCGGTAGTAGCCTGCCAATCAATGAAAACTCCTGATCTCTACTACTGAAATCAGGGTAGACCACGATTCAACTGCTGAAATCTTCTCTGGGTCCATCGAGATTCTATCTCCTATAATAACATGCCCGAGGAATTCAACCTTATCAAGGAAGAACTCATACGTCGATAACTTGCCATACAGCTTCTCCTTTCTGAGGGTCTCCAAAATAATCCTCAAGTGCTGCTCATGCTCCTCTAGGGTCTTCGAATATATCAGAATATCATCTATGAAGATCAGAATATCATCTATGAAGACTACAATAAACTGGTCCAGGTACTGATGAAACACCTTGTTCATCAGGTTAATAAATACTGCCAGGGCATTGGTCAACCCAAACGACATCACCAAGAACTCGAACTGCCCATAGCGAGTCCTGAAAGCTGTCTTTGGGATGTCTTCCCTCTTCACTTTTACCTGGTGGTATCCTGACCTCAAGTCTATCTTTAAGAATACCTTCGCTCCGCTCAACTGGTCAAACAAGTCACCAATCCGCAGCAATGGTGATAGTGGGGTTATTAAGTACCCTGTAGTCGATACACATACGTACCGACCCATCCTTCTTTGATACAAAATGTACTGGAGCACCCCATGGTAATAAACTGGAATGGATAAAGCCCTTGTCTTGTAACTCATCCACCTGCTTCTTCAACTCCGCCTGTTCGCTCTTGTTTATTCTATAGACATGCTGAGATATCGGCTCTGCGCCAGGCATTAAATCTATAGAGAATTCCATATCTCTGTCAGGCTATAACCCTAGTAACCCCTCTGGAAAGACATCCAAGAACTCTGCAATCAACTGATATGGCGGCTCCTGCTCTTTTACCAAAGCTCCACAGAAATCGCCTTCGCTCTGCTCTGCTCCTCGAAAGAACTCGAACTTTGGCTCTTCTGGCGTCTGAAATAAAACTCTGCCTCCACGATAATCGATACTACCGTGATGTCTACTCAACCAATCCATCCCGAGTACTATATCGTAACTCGGAAGTGACATTACAAGTAAACATACACTCAACTCTTGGCCTCTTAAATAAACTCTCTGGTTCTTGAAAACATCACTGACCAGGATAATGCCACTCCCGGTCATGATCTTGCAAGTCCTCGCCAATGGTTCAGACTCAAGACAATGCCTCAAATCAAAAGATACAAATACAAAGCTATGAGAAGCACCAGAATCGAACAAAATATGAGCTAAAAAGGAATCAAGATAAACTGAACCTGAGATAACATCGCCAACCGGCTCCTCCTCCTCGACAGTCAAGGCAAAATCTTACCCCTATCACTGCGCTCCTCTCTGCTGCTGATATTGGGCAAACTGCTGCTGCTGCGGTGGAAGAGGTCCTCTTTGATGCTGTCCCGCTGTTGGTCTAGTGGGTGCCCTCTGTGCCTATCCTCCACCCTGAGCTGGACGAGTTGGGACTTTAGGATAAGCCCTCAACTGATGATCTCCCGATCCACAAATAAGCATTGTCCTAGCCTTATCCTGCATGCATCCTATATGTGTCCTTGCTTCTTACAGAAAGTGCAAGGAACTGTTGTCCTCTGGACCTGATGCATCTGCTAAGCCGATGCTCTAGTTGGCTCGTGATACTGCTGCCTCTGGTGCTGGTAAGGCCTCTGGTTCTACTGCTGGAAGTGAGGCCTCTTCGCTGGACCCGTATTGTTACTGGATCCTCCTATGTCCCTCGGCCTCTTAGAACCAAGCTCTAAGTCATCCTTCGCTCTTTGTGTCTGTCTGAGAATCTCCTCGAATGTGGTGGTAGGATTCCCGTTGGTGTGGGATTTGACCTCCCAGTTTAGGCCCTTCCTGAACTTCTTGGCTCTGCCTCTAGGGTTTTTCCCCTCCACAAAGTGATCTAGACGGCAATACTCCGTCGCATACTTGTCCACTAACATACCTCCCTAGACGAGGTACTGGAACTGACTCTCCAAAGATGTAAGAGCCACATCTGGGAAGAACTTCTCCTTGAAAAGCTCTTTGAAGGCTTCCCAAGAGAGTCCTAGTAGTGCAATCCTAGGGTCTGTCCGAAACCATGTCAAAGCAATGTCGAACATCATACACCCCGCTGCCTCTATCTATAGCATCTCTAGAATCTGCACCAGCCGCAGGTTCCGCTCGATATCCTCGATCCACTCATCCAAATAGATAATCCCCTCTGTACCCCTGAAGTCCTTCAGGCCCATTCTCTTAAATCCTATGATGGTACCCGGCCTCGGCTGCTGAGGAATAAACTGAGGTGGTGCCGTCTGTGGCTGGACTGTAGTAGCTCTCTAAACTGCTGCAAGTACGATCTGGTGAGCGTTCTCTATACTCTGTCACAGGACCTCTGACTGTCGCTGTTGTGCCTCCATCATCTGCTGGAAGAGCATGAACATATGTGTCTGATTAACTACAGGTGGTGGAGGTGGAAGATCCTCGGAAACTGTCTGCCCTCTCCTCGGTACTGGAGGTGGAGCACCTCCAAAAGCTGTTGTCGATACGCCCACCTGGACTGGTGAAGCTGACCTCCTGAATGTAGGTGCTAGACCATCGTCTGAGGGTGCTGCCCTCAAGGGTGATGAAGTGACTGATCATGCTGTCGCGGCACCTGATCGATGGGAATACGTCTTCGGCGGCATCCTGAAGATAGATTGAAATACGGAATCAATATTGAATATGATATGATATCATCAAAGAAGGACAATATTTATTCAAAGTAAAGCAATATTCAATAGATAAGGATTTGCAAAAAACTGATTTAGAATTTTCCTAGTTGTGATTGAGTAACTCTCAGCCTAAATCCTATTTTCTAAAGTAGGCTCGTAGCAGTACTCTAGACGAGCATAACTACGAAATTGCACTACTTGCGAATCTAGACTTGCACGGGCCACCACTAAAAATGTGTCATGACCCACACCCGGATAATCAGGCATGAGTACGTGGTTACGCCCAGCCTACGCTACAGAATCGACGGTAGAACGCTGTCTGGGTCATTTCTAACTATCTAACATCTCAACAATATAATATGGTACCTGTCAAACATCTCAACTCTAAACGGAGGAGCAATATGGTATCTCACAAGTATATCTAATCTCAATCATAAAACAAACTAAGGAAGAATAATGCACGAATGGAATAGTGAAGGAAAGAATAAAGATACAATCCACAATCTAAAATAATATACAAGTTGTGAATCTACCAAAAGAATAGTCTAATACAATCCAACACAAATAAACTAGACCTCCCCGGGCTCTATAACTAAGTCCTCATGGTCTATAGGAGTATCCTCTATAGATACGCTATCCTGTGGCCCGTAGAATGTGGGACACTTCTCTATAAGCCAGTCATCTGGAAAAAATATATCTAGTCAGGATTGGAACGAAGTACATACCTCTGAAAGCAGTTTCAATAGCATAATCGAGCATATAAATAGATATAGAAATAAAATAAAGATCACTAAATATATGAATGATGAATAATAGATATACATGTAATATATGAGAATATAGAACAATAATATGAATAACAATAATATGATGAAGTAACTGCAATCTAAACTAGCTAATGTACCTCAGAATACAAGTTCATTATGTGATCGGGTTGGGTGAAGATGATCAGGTAAGATGATTACAAGTGAGGTATGTAACCAGAATGTACATAATGTAACAATGGGGCTTTGATCACATAATCAACTCCTACTCTCCCACCCCCAACTAATACCGATGGATCCAATCACGACATACTACGAACACAAAATATAACTACTGAACACGAGCAGTGGGTGTACACGAATATCATAACCACCGAACACGAGCGGTGGGTGTACATGAATAAGCACACTGAATACGAGCAGTATGTGAACACGAAATATAATCAATACCCAATATACATGATGAGATACAATGTACACGAGTACCCGCTGAACACGGTAGGGGATAACATCTCCTGACGGGATCCATATAGTATCAGTCCGTGAAATTACTGTATCGGGATCAAGCATACAATTCTAGAACATGCATATATATAATATTATGACTTAAAAACTATCAGAGAAATATACTCGCCTGAAGTCCTGAGCAAGGTGTGTCTCTCAAAGCCCAAACTGGTGTCACACAGACCTATATATGGTATATTGCATCAATACAAGGTTCAAGAATGAAAATGAGTTAAGTTGATGCAATTCTAGGTCAATAATCTATTTCTAAGTTAAACCGATAAAATATAGGTTGTAAGAGTCTAATACTAAGTCACTAAGTCGATACACTATGAAGCTATGCTATACTAGCTAAGCTAAGATACTAAAAGGCATTCAAAAAGCCGTATCCTAAGATACGCAAGTTTTCGTATATAAAAATAGTATTTTGTATATAAAAATATATATATAAGTAAATATTATAATACTATACCAATATAAACGAAATGGGATACCTTGGCCTAGCACCAATGCGTATCACACCTATCTCGATACCCAGACTCAATACCTTGGGTATCGACCCAATACCTTGGTAATACCTTGGTATTCCAAAGCAACCCAAAACTCTAACATATAACTAATACCAATATAAAATCCCAAACTAATACTAACTATATACTAACACTAATATATACATATCAATATAATATAGAACTAACTATAATACTAATATACATATATATGTATATCTAATATAGCTAACTATCAAGATACACTACTTATTAGTATATGTGTATACTAGACTAACTGTATTAATATATATCTACTACTATCATATACATACCAATACATCAACTAATTACTTACAGAACTATTAACTAACTCTAATACCTATCTCACTAAACTAACTCTAACACAATAAAATACTAAACCAAGTATGCTAACTACCCAAAACAACCATACCTACATAATACATATAGCTAAATAGTTAAGCAACTAATCTACTTGACCCAATACCTTAAATACTAACTAACAAATTTAAACTAACTGGTACCAACACGAATACCTCAAATACCCAACTAACTATATAAACTAACACTATAATATATATATCCATATAATATAGAAACTAACTACTACTAGCTAACTCAATAACTCAAAACTGAAACTGAGAAATGATACCTGCACATTAAATGCATCTTACTGTGCTCAGGTTCTACTCTTTGCTGAGCACCTATGTTGAGGATTGCACCTCTTGGCTAAGCCTGCTGCTGAATCTCCCCTCTTCTGAAACTGTGTTTGGGGGAAACTATACAGTAAAATCTGTACTTGATACTGTGCTCGGCTGCATAGTGACTGAAACCAATATATGCAGTGGTCTGAAGGCTGTACTGGAGACCCTTGCACACTTGAAGCCTGATGCAGCACTGGATATAATTATTGTGCTTATATTACCTGGTGTTTCTGATACATTGTGACTGCACGATCTCACCCGAGTTGCTGCTACTGCTCTCTTCCTATTGCTTTGCACCTTCAGTGAGTGCCTAATGTTGTTGCCCGAGTGCACAGCAGCTAGCCGCAGCTGCTGCACTTTCCTTCAGCTGAGTGCCTTCGATTCTCAGTCACTACCCTCTCACACACCAACACAAACACAAACACAAAACAACACATCTATATATATATATACTCCTCTCACTATAGTATATATATAGATATATATACACACACACATATAAATAACTAGATATATATATATATATATATATATATATATATATATATATATATATATATATATATATAAATACTTATATACATATTAACACAAGTACATATATATATATATATATATATATATATATATATATATATATATATATATATATATATATATATATGTATGTATATATATATATGTATATATATATATATAAACTCTTACACACATAAACACTTAAATACACTAACTTATATATATATATATATATATATATATATATATATATATATATATACGTATAGGAAAGAGGACAAAACATCAAATACGTGGAATGCACCGCACCCGTATCACACTAATTCTATGATACGCTTGTGATATGGCTCCAATACACAACCAAACGCATCCCGGAGGACACAAAAAAGTCTAATACAATAATTATGAATAATACGTATAGTAATTAGAATAACTACGTGTCTGTGTCGCAATGTGATAGGCACAAGGCCCCGTGTCGAAGGAAAACCTCTAAAATCAACATGTTTCATCAAATTGACGAGATACGGCCTACACGTACCCAATTGTGGATATGACACTGGTCACAAATAAGAAATCACATGTCATATAGATATATTAGACCCAATGACAACCACTACATGTGCCAATCTCGGAATTCCTCCAAAATTGGCACCAAAATGCACATAACTTCCACCGTAGGTCTCCGATGAACCTAAAACTAATTTTTATGGGTAGCCTATGCATGTGGGTTGGTTTCTCATGGTTAAATCTTAGATCTAGAGTCTATTAGAAGGAGGAAAACTGAAATGTACCTATTGGGAGATGGATTTCTAATGAAAAGTTCCCAAATACAAAGTAGCTCATCTCCTTTTAGATCTTGGCCTCCTCCTCCTTGCTCCTTACTTCCTTCTTATAGATCCTTGATGTAGAAGCCTTAATGAAGAATTAAAGAAGGAATTCGTGAATAATTGGTGGAGAATTGATGAGGGAAAGAAGGAAATTGGAAGAGGGAAAATGCAGATCTAAAAGAATGTGAAATAAAATAAAATGAAATGAGAGAGCACTCTCTCTCCTCCTACTAGGGCCGGCCATGTACCCCTCTCCCAAGCTATGTGAAATGTCTCAATTATCCCTTGGGTCCTCTCATGAAGAAATAATTAGGGAGGGAAGGTTATAGTCTAATGGTTTCTCTAATTAATCCAACCTCCTAATCCATTGGCCTATTTTATGGGCTCAAACTATACTCATCCAAAATATTAGTTTCATGCATTCTAATAAATAGGTTAGATCCACTACACAAGTCTAAAATAAATCTACAATTAGCAATAAATAAATAATATAATAATTAAATAATCATGCATGTACAATATTAAATACAAATAATTTTAAAATAAATATATCCATATCAATTACTAAACTACCCTTGAATAAAAATGTGAGGGTGACAACTGGCCAGTTCAGACATGGGGCAAACATTGGTATACTAGTAGTAGCAGGTAACTTGAGAGAGGGGAAAATCTTGAGTATCAATTCACTAAAGTAACAGTTAGTTGCAAAACAAGAATATATGCATAAGGCAACAATGATTGAGGGTAGTTGTCTGTGAGAGGGGTATGTGCAGGTTCCAATGGGTGTGTGTAGTAGGTAATAGGCATGTGCATTCAGTAAGGAAGTTGTATGTTCAGGTGTGAGTGTGGGTGTGCTAGATTAAGTTAGTATAATGATATGGATACAAAGGTACCCATTTATCACTAAGCCAAGGGTAGATAAGTATCGAGGTTGATGGATAACTAGGATACAGATATTGTGGGTAAGGTATCAATACCTAGATGCTAAGGTTTTTAATACTAAGGTAAGTATTAGAGTTTAATACAATAGTTAGTAGAATGTATATATATATATATATATATATATGGAGTATACTAAGATACATAGAGTATCATATTATCTAGTATATAGATATCTTAGTACTACTAACTAGTATAATACTAATTTGGGCTTGTAATCAACCTAGAAGCTAGGTATGGACCTAAAATCAAGGTATTGGCCTAGTTTGAACTAGTTTAACTAGTATGACCTAGGAACGGCCTAGAAATTATATTTAGTATATTTTAGCTCATTTATCACTTCTTTACACCTAATTGACATGATATTCATATATAAGGTTGTGTGACACCAGCTAGGACACCGAGTCGTACCATTTGCTCAGGACCATAGGCGAATACATCTCTGATAGTTTTCTTATTTGATGGTCTCTATGTTACATGTATTAAGTATTGAGATATTTGATTCCTAATACGATGTTACACGGATTGGTATACGTGGATCCTTGTAATGAGATATTATTGTCGTGATTACTCAGTGATCGCTGTGTCATACTTCATGATTACTTAGTGATTATCGTGATATCTTTGTGATTATATAGACCGTGATCATAGTATATTATATATAGACCGTGCATCGTGATATATGTGTTATAACATATTGTTATTGGAATCCGTGTACTAGTCGGGGAAAGGGGAAAGTATTAGTGGATATGTGAGCATACATTATAGCCCATAATTTAGTGTAGCCTATGATAGTTAGCAGATCATGCAACTCAGGTGTAGTCAAGCTAGCTCTTCTTTTATTTATAGCTTGTGTTAGTCCCAAGCCGATCACAAATCTTACTAATATTTCAAGGCACATTTTTATTTTTTATTTTCTTTATTCCAGTTTATTACATTGATGTTCCTCACCATATTGTTCTCAGTTTATTTTGATTACTTACCATGATACTCCTTCTTGTGATATTTACTAGTCTAGTTACTTTCATCATTTATTTTTATTATTATTGATGTTTCACAGTTTTTGTCAATTATTGGAACTATTATTGGGTTGTACCTCTCCAATCCTAACTGGATATATTTTTTAAATAATTTATTAGAGGACGGGTGTCCTATAAATTATATACGGGCCACAGGTTGGTGAGCCCGTTTAGGTAGCACCCGTAGAGCCTATTGAGCTAGTGCCAGCTGTCGAGGAGACTTAGCTACTTAAATTATGATATTGTATAAGTCACAGTTAGATATTTTGGCATGTATTATATTTGAGACTATTGTGTTGTGCTTAGACGATTGGACTAAAACTTGGATTGTATTTGTTACTTATGATTTCTATTTCTTCTATTCTATATCGTGCCATACATTTCCTCTAGTTTATTATGATTGCGTATTGATTATCATATTATCCTCCATTTAGAGTTGAGAGATTTTGATAGGTATATTATATATATTGTGTGAGATATTTAGATAGTATTATTGACCTAGACAGCGTTCTACCACCGATACTGCGGCATAGGCTGGACGTACCCACGTACTTGTACCCTTATACTGGGTGTGGGTCATGACATATTTTATGATGGCCCATTCAGGTCAGGATTCGCAATTAGTGCGATATCGTGGTAGTGCAACGACTTAGTTGTACTACTACGAGCCTGCGATAGGATATAAGATATAGGATATAGGATGAGAGAATACTCAATCATAATTAGGAATTATTGAAAGATTCCTGGAATGACCCTTGAGAATCTTATTATAAACTGTATTTTGAATCTATTTTCACTTGTTACGTTCACATTCGCCTTTCTATTTATTCGTTGCTGAATTTGATTCTTGTATCGAGATGAATCTTATGGACTAAGTTGAGGTATATTCTGATAATCAAAATGGATAAGAACAATGGGAAAGATAATCATCTGCTTTAGTTATAGAGTCTAGAGTTTATCGCAACTATACTAGCTGGCATGGCGAAGACTTAGAGCCTAATTTTGGATATATTTCTCTTGGTTATGGAATTTATAGTTTTCGCAGTCAAGCATGCGGCAAGGCAAAAATTTTAGATACCATGATTATAGATGTGTGTACCTTAGTTACAGACTCTATAGTTTATCGTATCTATGATTACAAGCGTGGCGAGGATTCTGGGTAACATAATTTCAGATAAACGTGTATGATTATCAGAGTGTATCTTAAACTGGTTCTTAATATATCGTCTCTATCCTTAAAACTTGATTCATTGAGATTTTATTCCATCATTCCTGCTAATTTTAGAATAGAGATATCCTTAGTACCTCTAGTTTAGTACCTTATACAACTCCACTTTATTAGTTCATAAGGTTCCTTGTATAGTAGCTTGGTCACTGGCAGATAAGTTGTGTCGAGTTGAGTATCAGTAATAATTGTTAGGAGTGTAAACCCTCTCACCCAAAATAGATATTTTGTGTGTATTTTATATTATTATATTTATTATAGATTATTTAAATATTGAATTACTTTAGAGTATTCTCTTAGTTAATTAGAAAATAAATTTCTTGTTATATTTACTTATATAAATATTCATTTAGAATCATTTTTAGGCTATTTTAGATTTTTGGAGTTTTTTTAGAATTTTAGGTAATTAAAACATAGAAGACATAAATTTCTAGGACTTCCATGATTTACTATGAGACCGTAGTTGTATATTATTTCCACCAAATATTTATTTTAGGTTAAAATATTTAATTATATTTTTCTGTAATTTATTTTGATTTTTGAAATTATTTAGGATTTATTTGGATATATACAGTCTTAATATTAGATATATGCTAATTTAGTGTTAATAGATATTAATAAGATTATATATAAATTATTTGTATTATCTTTAATTCTATTTAAGATTATAAATTATTGAGATAAACTCAAACTCTATTTTAAATTAATTAAAATCCTGAGCCTACTAGGAAAGCAACTTCATGCATATCATATCCTTATTTAAATTGATCCTAATCATATCCAAATTAGCCAATCATAGTCATATTCAATTAAGTATTCTCTATCATTATAAATACCTATGTAATAAACTCATCTTTCATATTTTTCTTCCCCAAACTCCTCTTTTTGGTCCAAAAACAGTCAAAATTCGTCATAAATTCAGCCTCATTTTCTAGTAGTTATGACGACTTAAAAAGACGATATCTCCTAGCTCCGGACTCCAAATGCACTCCAGTTTTTGTGTTAGAACTATATCAAGGTTAGTTTTCTGAATATATAAATTATTTTAATAATTTATGAACCTATTTTTCCAAAAAAATCTAAAAGTACCAGTTGTCCAAAATTAGACGCATTTTTGTGTTTTCGAGATTTTGGGAGATCCCGAACTTGGAATTATGAGCTGTTTGAAGTTTCGAAAATCAAACATAATAAAATTCTATAAGATTATTTTTTAGAACTTAATATGCAATTTTAATCTACTATAAATTTTGTGCAACGTAGACGTAAATAGGAAACCACCAAAAACTGTCATATGTGTGCCCTTGTGGACATAACTCTTTACCGACTTGTGATTTTATAAAAACGTCAATTCTGGTGTTCATATAGAGCTAAAATCTATAAGATTTTACACACAAATCTAAGATTTGATTCGGTTAACTTTTTGTTCAACGGATTGCCTTGATTTGCGTGTCACGTATCACAAATCCGTAAAGTTGACTTTATTTGGACCAAAATTAGAGTTTAACAATAAAATCAGATTATAATAAGATTAAAATACTATTTTAGGTTATTTTATTCAGAATCAAAATAGATTAAAATAGAGAAACATATTCACCAACTTTTGTAACCTAACTTGTTTAATTTATTTGACGGGTAGATCGGACGACGTCTTGAGTTAGGACTTCATTATTTTTCAGACCAGGCAAGATACCTTGCTAAATTGCTTATAGTACTTTGCATGCTTATCATATTTTTATATATTCATTATATATGTATTTTCTTTCAGTCATAATTATATACTATATATATGTTGACACACACTTGACACATAGTCTCATGGGAGGGGAGGACAATCAGTAGGCGTATGGGCTACCCACTCTGGTAAACTGTAGTAACTAGCATGCACTACGAGAGTTGTGTCGCGATGGTCGCTACCCTCACGGTATGTCGGCTGATGGTGTCACGATGGTCGCTACCCTCGCGGTATGACGGCTGATGATGTTCATGGACGTGTGTGTGAGTTGTGAGATAGATAGAGTATCCTACACCTACCCATACGTCGAAAGATTGTCCTCACTATGCATTTTCATATAGATTGTCTAGTACAACGTACTTATATATTTTCTATCTATTATGCATGTTTTACTGTATTCAATTAGCATTCTTCTATGTATCTTGTTGCGTCCCTCTAAGGACCTGGTCCCTTTCCAGGTGTAGACGATCATGACTATTTGCAGGAGCACGGATCAGGACTTGCTACTTATCTCTCTTTCGATGAGATCTTCTCTTCGAGTCTTATTGTTCATTAGATGTACTTATGTGGTTTCTCTTATATTCTAGTTGGTAGTGGATTTGTCTCCACCCAACTACTTGCTCTTATCAAGCATTTTATACTTGATTCAGTTATATAATTGATTGGTTATTTAATTCTGTGGATGAGATCTAGTTATGCCTTGTGACTTGTGACAATATATATACCATATGTGAGTTATTATTCATATTACAGCGTACGTGTGTATTATGGTATCCATATATTGGAGTTGCCATATACATACGGCTGGCATGCTTACGTATTCCTAGTCCTACGTATTTTGGTACTGGGGCATGACATATTTTTGTGGTGGCCCATGCAGGTCGAGTGCATATTGTCTCGGTTATGTTACTGTACCGAGCAAGCCTGCGCATAGGATTAGAATATAGGATCTCATCCACTTATTTTATCACCTCCCTTGATTTTATTTTGCACTCTTATTTGATAGCTTGCATTACATCTTGCTTGATCCTTTCACAACGTTAATCTTATCTTTTCTTTCGTGCTTGATAGGGGTTAGGAAGATGACTTGTACTAGGTATATACACTCTATTATTCAATAACACTATTAGTTAAATTCTTGTAAGTTGGATAGTATGCCTCATAACCTATTATCACATAGTCCTTTTGACCCATTAATGAAGTGTAATTGAATGACACCAACTATAGTCTTGCATAAGAAGATAGTGTTTACCCAAACTATAGAACTTAGAGGCCCATACCCCCATTTGGTCGACTAGAGACTTAGACAAGAAGTTAGTATGGCAACTATAGAGTCACAACACCAAACGACTCTTATCTTCTTTGTGAACTTGAATTATTTTATACATTCCTTCATCATAATCCAGCGTACTTATAATTTCTGGACTACCTCCGCTTATGCTGCTATTTTATAGCCTAGTTTTGCAAGCTTATTCTTTTATCGAGCTTGTTCATAACATATATGTTATTGGGGGTGCCTACTAATACATTATCTAAATAAGAATTAGTGTATTATGGTCTGATCAACCTTAATGCACTTGGTTCGCTCTTCGCATGACTACTTTACATGGATTGAGATATAGTTGACTCAACTTGTTAGACGAATATACTTGCCCTCTAGACATTTTTGAGCATATCGTATTAGTTACATAATTGTACTGATATGAGCATGCGAATAGAAATTTACCAAAATAGGATCTCATCCGCAATTGCCCTTATAATTCTCTTTTTGAATTAGTTAATCGCCTTTAACCTCGTACTTGTATTCTATCACCTCCTCCTTGAATTTTTTTATTATTGTTTTTTCGTCTTCCCCTATTTCGAAAAGATGAACGTTCGTGCTTGGTATAAGTTTGATACACGGAGAGTATTAGATATACCCCATAGGCCAATCACATTACTTGGTGACTATCTTTTGTAATTAAGGACATAAAACATGTGAGATATTTTGTGGATTGAATAACACGATTAAATAATTTGAGGACATTTTTCTTAAATGTATAGCCTATGTGATAGGTCGTTAAATTCTAAGTTGGGTAGAAGTTAGATTGTCAACTTTAGGTAAAAAAAATTAGATTGTAATCAAGTAAGATTAGATTGAGAGATTTAAGTCATTTTAATTTTGAGAATTTTTTTTAGAAGAATGATTTAAATGATAAGGATTTAACTTAAAGATAAGAATGCATTATAGAATAAATTTTAAAATTTTGGTGTTGCAGACCAAATATTTATAATTTGAGCACATGATTTAAATTTTAAATATTGGATATTGAATTAACGATTTAAATCTTGAGAAAAAAAAATAGAACTCTAAACATGAACATTGATGGATTGAATTCAAAATTTTATAATTTGATTATTTGAATTAAAAGTTGAATTTTTATTGTTGGATCACCTATTTAAAATATTGATAATAGAAATTGAATTTAAAATTTGAAGAGTACAAAATTCATAAGTTATTTAAAATCTAGAGAAAATTATGATAGTTGGAAATCGTGATATAAAATTTGATGTGGATTATTTAAATCTTCAACATGTCATATAGATTTGAATTAAATTTGGATATTAATTATTTAAAAATCCAAAAGAGATTTTGATAGGTTAAATTTTGATTTAAACAGTGATTATTTTAATTTTGAAGAGACTGACAGATTTAAATAGATTTTGTCATTTAAATTTTTTTTGAGAAGATTGTGGTTGACTTGTCTTAGATACGAATATGAAAGATTTAACAAATCATTCCTTATTTTTAATTTCGAGGACAAAATTTTTGTAAGTTGGGTAGATTGTAAACCCCCTCACCCAAAATAGGTATTTTGTGTATATTTTATATTATTATATTTATTATAGATTATATTTACTTATATAAATATTTATTTATAATCATATTTAGGCTAGAAATTTATGTTTCTTATGTTTTAATTACCCTAAATTTCTAGAAAAAAAACTCTAAAAATTATTTAAAAATCTAAAAGAGATTTTGATAGGTTAAATTTTGATTTAAATAGTGATTATTTTAATTTTGAAGAGATTATGATGGATTTAAATAGATTTTGTTATTTAACTTTTTTTGAGAAGATTGTGGTTGACTTGTCTTAAGATACGAATGTGAAAGATTTAACAAATCATTCCTTATTTTTAATTTCGAGAACAAAATTTTTGTAAGTTGGGTAGATTGTAAACCCCCTCACCCAAAATAGATATTTTATGTGTATTTTATATTTTTATATTTATTATAAATTATTTTAAATATTGAATCACTTTAGAGTATTCTCTTAGTTAATTAGAAAATAAATTTCTTGATATATTTACTTATGTAAATATTTATTTAGAATCATTTTTAGGCTATTTTAGATTTTTGGAGTTTTTTTAGAATTTTAGGGTAATTAAAACATAGAAAACGTAAATTTCTAGGACTTCCATGATTTACTATGAGACCATAGTTACATATTGTTCCTACCAAATATTTATTTTAGGTTAAAATATTTAATTATATTTTTTTGTAATTCATTTAGAAATTTAAGAAATTTATTTAGATTTTTGAAATTATTTAGGATTTATTTGGATATATATAGTCTTAATATTAGATAGATGATAATTTAGTGTTAATAGATATTAATAAGATTATATATAAATTATTTGCATTATCTTTAATTCTATTTAAGATTATAAATTATTGAGATAAACTCAAACTCTATTTTAAATTAATTAAAATCCTGAGCCTACTAGGAAAGCAACTTCATGTGTATCATATCCTTATTTAAATTGATCATAATCTTATCCAAATTAGCCAATCATAGTCATATTAAATTAAGTATTCTCTACCATTATAAATACCTATGGAATAAACTTATCTTTCATATTTTCTTCCCCAAACTACTCTTTTTCGTCCAAAAATAGTCAAAATTTGTCATAAATTCAACATCATTTTCTACTAGTTATGACAACTTAAAAAGACGATATCTCCTAGCTCCGGACTCCAAAAGTGCTCCAGTTTTTTTATTAGAACTATTATCAAGTTAGTTTTCTGAATATATAAATTATTTTAATAATTTATGAACCTATTTTTTCAGAAAATTCTAAAAGTGCCAGCTGTCCGAAATCAGACGCATTTTTGTATTTTCGAGATTTCGGGAGATCCCGAACTCGGAATTATGAGTCGTTTAAAGTTTTGAAAATCTGACATGATTAAATTCTATAAAATTATTTTTTCAGAATTATTATGCAATTTTAATCTATTAAAATAATGCAACGTAGACGTAAATAGGAAACCACCGAAAACTGTCATCTGTGTGTCCTTCTGGACATAACCCTTTACCGACTTGTGATTTTATGAAACCAACAATTCCGGCATTCATGTAGCGCTAAAATCTATAAGATTTTACACAAAAATCTAGGATTTGATCGGTTGACTTTTTGGTCAACGGATTGTCTCGATTTGTATGCCACAGATCACAAATCCGTAAAGTTGACTTTCTTTGAACCAAAATTAGAGTTTAACAATAAAATCAGATTATAATAATATTAAAATACTATTTTAGGTTATTTATTCAGAATTAAAATAGATTAAAATGGAGGAACCTATTCACCAACTTTTGTAACCAAACTTATTTAATTTATGTGACGGGTAGATCGGACGACGCCTTGAGTTGGGACTTCATTCTTTTTTAGACCAGGCAAGATACCTTACCAAATTACTTATTGTACTTTGCATGCTTATCATATTTTTATATATTCATTATATATGTATTTTCTTTCAGTCATAATTATATACTATATATATGTTGACACACACTTGACACATAGTATCATGGGAGGGGAGGACAATCAGTAGGCGTATGGGCTACCCACTCTGGTAAACCGTAGTAACTAGAATGCACTATGGGAGTTGTGTCACGATGGTCGCTACCCTCGCGGTATGTCCGCTGATGGTGTCACGATGGTCGCTACCCTCGCGGTATGACGGCTGATGATGTTCATGGACATGTGTGTGAGTTGTGAGATAGATAGAGTATCCTACACCTACCCATACGTCGAAAGATTGTCCTCACTATGCATTTTCATATAGATTGTCTAGTACAACGTACTTATATATTTTCTATCTATTATGCATGTTTTACTGTATTCAATTAGCATGCTTCTATGTATCTTGTTACGTCCCTCTAAGGACCTGGTCCCTTTCCAGGTGTAGACGATCATGACTATTTATAGGAGCACGGATCAGGACTTGCTACTTCTCTCTCTTTCGAGGAGGTCTTTTCTTCGAGTCTCATTGTTCATTAGATGTACTTATGTGGTTTCTCTTATATTCTAGTTGGTAGTAGATTTGTCTCCATCCAACTACTTGTTCTTATCAAGCATTTTATACTTGATTCAGTTATATAGTTGATTGGTTATTTAATTCTGTGGATGAGATCTAGTTATGCCCTGTGACTTGTGACAATATATATACCATATGTGAGTTATTATTTATATTACAGCATATGTGTGTATTATGGTATCCATATATTGGAGTTGTCATATACATACGGCTGGCATGCTTACGTATTCCTAGTCCTACGTATTTTGGGACTGGGGAGTGACAGGGAGTATAACTTGTGAGTCTGATTGTGGCCCCTGGCAGTGTATGTGATCTTTAGGTATCAGTTTATATGCCTAGAAGTGACTCATAGTATAGTACCATTTTTAACAATAGATCAAGATTGGTGTCAGAGTATAGTTAGTGTTTAGTATCAGGGTATTAGAAATAAGAGAGTTGTTAGGAGGAGAGTAGTATACCAATTTATGATTTTAGGTGTTGGTATTATATCATTAAGTATGTTTTAGATAGATATAGATTCATATAGTTGAGTGATTCAAGTAGCAATTGAATACTATAAAATTGTTTGAGTTTTAATGGAATATTAATATTCTATCGGTGCTTGACACTTGGTTGTGTAGAGATGTGTATCCATGAGATATATTAGTGAGTGTGCCAAGGTAAAGTGGTATACATGAGTGTATATATGAGTATGATAGTGTTAGAATATATTGTGCTAAGTAGTAGGACTTTGCTACATATGAAAGTAGTACATTAGTATGGGTAGAAGTGTATGCACACTTATATGTCTAGTGAAGGTATATCACCTCGTATTTGAGGTTGTTAATATGTTAGAGAGTAATATGTGGAGGAAAGAAGTTGAGTGTCTAGAATTGTGCGCACAAGTACATAGTGAGTGATGTGTGAATATGCATGAGTGATAAAGTGAAGTACCAGTTTCATGAGTATTATGAAGTAAGGGTTTAGTATATGAGGTACCAATAGTGTACATTGGGATAGATTAGTGTTAAGAACGTAGAAGAGAATATTAAGTGCATGAGTCAAAGATAGTTATGGAGTAAGTAAGTGTGATGAGGTGATCTAGTGAGTAAGATAGTGTCAAGAGTGGTATTGGTGTGTGTGTGCATGAGTCAAGGATAGTTATAGAGTAAGTAAGTAAGTGTGATGAGGTGATCTAGTGAGTAAGATAGTGTCAAGAGTGGTGTGTGTGTGTGTGTGTGTGTGTGTGTGTGTGTGTGTGTGTGTGTGTGTGTGTGTGTGATGAGATGTAGTGAGTGTTAAGAAGTGAGTGTCCTAGAACATTAAGCGCATATGTTATGTATAGTTAGTAAGCTATTAGTTTTGCACCAAAAGTGCCTAGAGAGTACCAGTATCCAGGGTATATCAGGGTTAAGCTAAGTATTATGTTAGTATCAGTGAATATCTTGTATATGATGGTATCAGATGGGTATATCAGTTAATATAGATGAAGAGGTATTTAGGAATATGAGTACAAGTGTTCCAGGCAGTGGATAAGAGGGGTAACCTATATAGAAGTAAGCTCAGTGGGCATAGTAACTTGCTAATGATGGAGTAAAGAAATAGTATGTATTAGGGAATAGTATGATGGGTATAAGGGTACCAGTGATATATCATAGTGTCATAGTGGTTAGGAAATATTTATGTATGTTATATGGATATCAGATATGAGTGAGTGTCTTAGAGTAATTTTTAAGTGTTAGAGTATGAGTTTGCACCTGATACCAAATAGGAGGAGTACCTTAGTGGTAAGATCCAGAGTACCTCAAGTATTATGGAAGTTTAGGGTATAAGCCTCCTAGTGACAAGTGTACTAAGTATAGATAAGAGACATGAGTAACCTGGTATGAGAGTATCATCTAAGTGTCACATATAGGAGTTAGTTCCTTATAAAAATAATGTCAAGACTTGGGTAGGCATCCTATAAAGAGGATTCTAGATTTGGTAAGGGTATACCAATAGGGTACATGAGTGTGAGGGGATACGAGTGTTCATTTGCAAGTGGGAACTGGTTGAGCAGTGTTCAGGTGCCTGCAAGAACTGAGTCAGATATGAGACTTTATGTGTGTTAGAGAGTGAGCTAGGATAAGAGTTGACATATTAGTAAATATGTTCATATGTCTCAAAGGGGTGTATAAAAAATCTGAGTGTTGGTATGGTACCCTTCTAGTGCCAGAATAGAGTATCCTAGAAGTGTTAGTACAGTATCTGATGTAGTGTATACCAGTGAGTTAAGTGTGTCCATGGTCTAGAACCATAATACACCATTAGTATTAGAAGTGGTAACCCTTGATATTAATTATTTTGGCAAGCTTGATGTTTAGTAAATAACTGAAGTAAGTATCAGTGATAAATAAGGAGTCTAGCTAGGCCATATGTGGCATTATAAATGCCCAGCATCAACAGAGGAAGATACCTCAGCGAGACAGGGCTTTTGCGATAACGGTCGAGGGACCGATGCTACATGTGATGGATTAGCGAGTTTTGAGTTTCCCTTTACCTTTTTTTCCATATATTAATCTATGTAATTCTATAATATCTTATAGTTTGCATTAATAATATTGTGATATAGTATAGTCAGTAGAAACCCTTGATAGAGACTACCATGGTATGACCGATAGAGACAATAATTGGTATAGAATTATATATTTGAATAATTTTAGATAGGACTTCTTAGACCATGAATAACTTGGGGTTGCGACTATAGTAAGGATTACAATGAAAAGGTTTTGACTAGCCAGAACAGAGAGAGCGAGGTATCTTAAATTTTGAGGACAATTTTTTTCTAAGGAGGGTAGACTTGTCACTACCAGATTTCTAGATAGGGATAATTTTGTCATTACAAATTATTTTTATTTAGTATTTATATTTTATGTATTGGCTATTTATTTATTAGTTAGTGGACTAGCCTATTTATTTGGACTTGACGCTAGTAGAACTAATTAGACTGGTCATGACCCATTGAACCCAATAATTGGGCTAGGCCCATTAGACTCATTCATTTTCATTAATTAGGAGATTATAATTAGTTTTCATTAGAATTAGAAGCTTCCTAATATAGCCATATTAATTAAATACCTCATGAATAATTAGTGGAGGATAAATTAGATATTGTATAATGCTTGGGAGTAGGGAATAGGGGCCGGCCACAAAAGAGGAGTCTCTCTCTCTCTCTCTCTCTCTCTCTCTCTCTCTCTCCCTCTCTCTCTCTCTCTACTTCATAATTCACTCAATTCTAAATCCCCAATTGTGTTCTTCCCTAATTACATTCATCCCTCCATCAATTTTACCTTAAATTACTCTTATTCTCTTTTAATTTCATCATCTAAGGAGCATTGGAGCTTGGATTACAAGGAGCACTTAGAGAAGGAGAAATTGGCTAGGAGCTTGTGTCATAATTGTGTCCATTTGAGTAACTCATTGGAAATCTATCTCCAAATAGATATAATTCTAATTTTTTCTTCAATTTAGATTATAATTCATGCATTCAACTATTAGGAACCCTTCCATTGCTTAGGGCTACACATAGGAACAAGAACTAGGTTCATAGGACCCCTATTATGACTTTACATTGAGATTTGTGTCTAATTTAGGAGAATTCTGAGATTGGTGTATCAAGTGTTTGTTATTAGGCCAATTAGGTCTAATTAGACTTAGATCGAGTATGTGAGACTAGATACTGTCCACAATTGGACACGAATAGAGCATATCATAGTATTTTATGATACGCTATAATACAGGGACTCATTTTAGGTAAATTGTGCATATTAGTGTGAATTCTTTTCAATTTCCATTGTAATTAGTTGCATTAGTTATTTATATATATATTTGATAGGTATAATTGATAATTATTGAGAATTGTGGGTTTTGGTACTTTATTTGGGTGCGTATTATGAGTATCCTAGTGATGTACTATAGGTATTGGTTGAATTGGTTATTAACTAGTGTGTATATACTAATATAGATCTATTCATATAAATATGAAGCATATATGTGTGTCATTATATATATATATATATATATATATACAAAGAGTGTGACTGTGTGTTTGTGTAGTGTGTGTGTGTGTGTGTGTGTGTGTGTGTGTGTGCTTTTGTGATGACTGTGAGAATGTATTATGAAGTGAAGGGAGAAGTGAAGAGTAAGGATAGCAGCTCACTCAAGCTTGTTGTATAGACTCGGGTGTATGTGTACTTGTTTGTGTACAAGTGCACAGAGAGTGCAGTCAGACTTGGAGTGAGCTCGGGTATATGGGTGTGGGTGAGATGAGTGTTGGTAGAATATCAGTGCAAGGATTTGAACTGCTACTTGAGCAGTTTGGATTATGGTGCCAGGATAGTCCACAATAACAGTTATCTGGTGCCAATACAACAATTGCATGGGGAGCTACTAGTTTGCAGCACCGTTTGGGAGAGATTTTAGTCTTACAAATAGTTTAAGTAATAGGTTGAGGTCTATGCTGCAGTTGGAAGATGTAGCAGCAGTGGAAACTCATGCCTGCAGACAAGGAGTGTTTTGCCTTGATCAAGTTATTGCACGAGCAAGTGAGGGCATCTCAATAAGTGTGAGTGTGAGTGTGCATGTGCTTGAGTTGGGTTGGTATATGCTCGAGTGATAATAGATAAAAACACAACAGTAGGGAGTTAACTTGGCAGCAGTTGCTGCCAAGTGAATAGGTAAATTGCTGAGTACATAGGAATTTCTAAGTAAAGTAAAGGACTCGGGTAAGGAGACATCATGCCAGTTCAGACATGGGGCAAACATTGGGATACTACTAGTAGCAGGTAACTTGAGAGAGGGAGAAATCTTGAGTATCAGTTAACTAAAGTAATAGTTAGTTGCAAAACAATAGTATCTGTATCAGGCAGCAATGATGGAGGGTAGTCTGTGAAAGGGGTATGTACAGGTTCCAGTGAGTGTGTGTAGTAGGTAATAGGCCTGTGCATTCAGTAAGAAAGTTGTATGTTCAGGTGTGAGTGTGGGTGTGCTAGATTAAGTTAGTATAATGATATGGATACAAGGGTACCATTGTATCATTAAGCCAAGGGTAGATAAATATAGAGGTTGATGCATAACTAGGATACAGATATTGTGGGTAAGGTATCGATACCTAGATTCTAAGGTATTTCGATACTAAGGTAAGTATTAGAGTTTAATACTATAGATAGTAGAATATATATATATATATATATATATATATATATATATATATATATATAGAGAGAGAGAGAGAGAGAGAGAGAGAGAGGGAGGGAGGGAGGGAGGGAGCATACTAAGATATATAGAGTAGCATATTAACTAGTATATAGATATCTTAGTACTACTAACTAGTATAATACTTATTTGGGCTTGTAATCAACCTAGAAGCTAGGTATGGACCTAAAATTAAGGTATTGGCCTAGTTTGACCTAGTTTGACTAGTATGACTTAGGAATATCTTAGAAATCATATTTAGTACATTTTAGCTCATTTATCACTTCTTTACACCCAATTAACATGATATTCATATATAGTGTTGTGTGACACCAGCTCGGACACCTAGTCATACCATTTTCTCAGGACCAGAGACGAGTACATTCTCTGATAGTTTTCTTCTTTGATAGTCTCTATGTTATAAGTATTTAGCATTGAGATATTTAATTTCTGACACGATGTTACACGGATTGGTATATGTGGATCCTTATAATGAGATATTATTATTGTGATTACTCAGTAATCGTCGTGTCATACTTCATGATTACTCAATGATTACAGTGATATCTTCATGATTATATCGACCGTTATCATAGTGTATGATATTATAGACCGTGCATCGTGATATACGTGTTATAATGTATTGTGACTGAGATCCGTGTACTAGTCGGGGGAAGAAAAAAGTATTAGTGGATATATGATCACACCTTATAGCCCGTGATTTAGTATAGCTCGTGATAGCTAGCAGATCATGCAACTCACGTGTGGTCAAACTAGCTCCCATTTTATTTATAGCCTGTCTTAGACCCAAGCCGATCACATATATTACTAATATTTCAAGGCATATTTTATTATTATATTTTCTTTATTCCAGTTTATTACCTTAATGTTCCTTATCATATTGTTCTCGGTTTATTTCTATTACTTACCATGAGACTCCTTCTTGTGATATTTACTAGTCCAGTTACTTTCATTATTTATTTTCATTATTATTGTTGTTTCATAGTTTCTGTCAATTATTAGAACTACTATTGGGTTGTACGTCTCTCTAATCCCACTGAATATATTTTCAGATAATTTATTAGAGGACTGGTGTCCTACACACTATGGGCCACAGGATGGCGAGCCCATTGAGGTAGCACCCGTAGAGCATGTTGAGCTAGTGCCAATTTTCGAGGAGACTTAGTTATTTCCATTATGATATTGTATAAGTCACAGTTAGATATTTTGGCATGTATTATATTTGAGACTATTGTGTTGTGCTTAGACTATTAGACTGAAACTTGGATTGTATTTGTGACTTATGATTTCTATTTCTTCTATTCAATATCGTGTCATACTTTTCCTCTAGTTTATTGTGATTGAGTATTGATTATCATATTGTCCTCTATTTGGAGTTGAGATATCTTGATAGTTATATTATATATAGTATGAGATATTTAGATTGTATTGCTGACCTAGACAGCGTTCTACCTCCGACACTACGGCATATGCTGGATGTACCCACGTACTCGTACCCTTACACCGGGTGCGGGTCATGACACATTTTATGGTGGCCCATGCAGGTCAGGCTTCGTAATTAGTGCGATATCGTAGTAGTGCAAAGACTTAGTTGTACTATTGCGATAGGATATAGGATATATTGTCACCCCCACATTTTCGATTAGGGGTATTTTTGACTTTTCATAATTAATGTGTAAATGATTGCATGATATTTTGTCACTACCACATTCTGAAAACAGGGGTATTTTCGAATTTTTACAATATTTAATATTATGTTAGTTATAATTAATTTATTGCATGGTAGTGTATTTGATTTAAATAATTATTATGTGTGATGTGTAATTAAATATATAATTATAGGCAGTGTTTATTTATTTTATTTTTAGCTAGCAGACTTGACCTAGAAGCCAGTAGATAGCACCTGTCCGAATTATGGAATTTTGAGGTTAATTATTTAATCTAGAAATTAATTCTTGGAGTTTATAATTAATTACTGTATTTTATTTAATATTTGGCGCTTTGTCTTTGCTTCGATATTTGGAGCGCTACCCTGACTTTTGTCTTCCAACAAATTTCACAATCATGCTCTAGACATGCCCGCCTTCAATTCTGCTATTTTTGCAACTCATAATTATGCTTCTTGTGCATTGTTTCTGGCCGCACAAAAATCGTCGCGGACGTTATTTTTATTTCCTATTTTTGTATCGTTGTGCGTTCCAATCGAAAATTGGAGGCCATCTTGACCTATTTTTCGTGCGACCCAAATTAGGATAATATTCTGTTCTGAGTCTTCTTCAATATTGGTATTGATGACTTGACCTGATTTTGATCCCAAGTACTCCAATTTAATTGTTGAACCCAACTTGTATTTTATTTCTATTTAAATTGAGGATACCATTTTATCTGATTTTAAAATCCCAATAAATTCCAGTGCCCTGCAAATTCAGCCCATAACCATCTTACAGTGCCCCCTGACCCTACAAAATATCGGACCCCGAATCGCCCGCCCAATTTTCGTCATTTTATGTGTTGGTGCAATTTCCCGAATTTAAGGGGCTAAGTTGCAATTATTCAATTGTAGGTGCCAACACCTAATTATTTTAATCAATGAGGGAGCCTATTAATTTTAATTAAGAACCCTCATCCCTACATGAATTAATTTCTTCATGAATCATCATAGCCACTCATTTAAGTGGGTCAAATCCTCACCCTACATCACACCCCCTCTCTTCCTATTTAATGCCTTGTACCCTCAAACCCTAATCCCTAGGCAACCTAGAAAACCCCACCCTCACAAGCCTCCCTCTCTCCTACGTTGGAAAATTTCTCCACATCTTCTTTTTTCTTTTCTTCTTCCTTTCTTCTTCTTCCTTTCTTCTTCTCTTTCCTTTCTTCTTCTTCTTATTCCTTCTTCTTCCTTTCTCTTTCATTAAATTTAAATTATAAGTAAGGGGGGGAAAACCATCTCCTCCCCCCATACTGTTCCGGCCGGCATCTGCAGTCTCCCGCCGACCTACTCCCCGGCCATTGCTCAAACCGACCGCCGCCGAACTTCTTCACTCCGGTCCGGCCCTGTGCTCCGGCCGGCAACCAACCACCCATCCATCCATCCATCCACCCATCCGTTCATCCCTCTCATTTGCCGACCACCACCATCAACCATACTCCGGCGGACAGCCGAACTCCAGCGGCTGCCCATCTCCCTCCATCCACGTCCCTCCTCCGGTCCCCGACTACCCCTGAGCTCCTCCGGCGGCCACATCAGCCCGGCGCTGCCACCACCACTCCCATCTCCACCCATCAGCCGGCCTAGCCCCTCCTCTGCACCCGACCGGGCGGCGCTGCCCGTGCGTCCGGCGGCCACTGCAGCCAGTTTCCCATCTCCCTCCCCTGTCACTCTGACTCCGGCGGCTCCCTGCCGGTCACTGCTTCCACCGGCGGCCAACTCCAGCGGCCACTCCGGCGGCCGACCCCCACTGTAAGTTCTGCTTCTCTCTCCCTTTCCCTCTTTATATATATATATATATATATATATATATATATATATATATATACATATATGAATATATAAATCTAATGTGTATATACATATATATGATTATATATATAAATTAATCAATGTGGATGTATATATAATTACTGTAAATTATTTATATATTTATTTAATGTGAATAATTGTGTATTAATCAATGAATAAGTATAGGTAAATATTAGCATGTATATGTATAGCATTTAATTAATTAATGTATATACTAGTGTATGTTGTATATATAGTATAGTGTATGTATAAAAATATTTATTTATATATAATGTATATATATATATAAATGTTTGTTTAAATATTTAATTAATGTATAATTAAAGTAAGTATATATCTAATTAATATATATGTATATATATATATATCTAATGTATATATATATATATATTTGTTTATATTTAAATCAGTATGAAATTAGTATATGTAAATAAATTAATTTGTATATGTATTAGTATATAATGTAAAGTGTATAATTGGTATATGTGTATACATGTATTATATATATATATATTTAGCATATTTTCAATATAAAATTGATTGGTAATATATGTATTTTAAAATATGAATATCTATATATTATTTATTTATTAATATTAATTGTATAAATACAGTATCATTTCTCTAATTGCACATACAATACGTACTATTTTGGTATATGTACAAACATATAGATGTATGTATTTTGGAAAAGTATGAAATTAAATTAATACTTTTGGTATAAATATGTGTATGTTAATGTATACATAATCTGATATATATGAAAATGTATATATTTAATTAATGTATGTAAGTGTGGTATTAAATTTAACTAGTATAAATGCATATATTTTATGTGTATGATTATTTTGATATATATATATGTATAGATATTTTGTATAAAACCTTAACATATTTTAATATATGTAAACATATATTTTGTAAATGTATTTAAATTGATGTATATATTGTAAGTACATGTGTTAATTAAGATATGTATAATTATGTATCTACCTACTAGGTGACCTTAGTTGACTAGTGCCCTGCCTGACATGGCCCTGAATTCAGTGTTTTAGACTGTGTTAGTGTGGCAGCTGATGCAAATATGGTTTTGCTTGTAATGTGTTATAGGACTGTTGGTTTTACCCAGGGGATACTCTGGAACAAGACATCCATAAATACCAGCTAAGGACCAAGGCAAGTACATTCTCTGATAATTTCCAATTCTTGATAAATTCTATAAGTTCAACAATCATGAAATGTTACATCTGAATCTTTGTCACTGTGCTACACGGACTAGTATAGCTTGGATTTACAGTCATGAGATGTTACCATTATTATCGTATTGACATTGTACACGACATGTATATTTAGACATCGTACATGATAGACTTGACTTGCTCGTGTATCGTGACGTGTCATGATTGGATCCACAGTACTAGTTGGGGGCGGGGAAATTGCTAGTGAGAAATGTGATCAAATACCTATCGTACAAGTTTATATTATTGGTGTTAATCATACCCTCACGTATGATTAGCCAGACTGTAGCAATCGTACAAGTCCCAAGCCGATCACATTTCGAAACTACTATTTCAAACACTTAGAATAGATCTCAGTTTCCCTATTTAAATCATATACTACATCACCCGTATATGATGCTGTTCATTGTTCTTTCATTTTTATACATGCACTGACTGTGTTTTATTACATTGCCTGTCTCTTTACATAGCATGTCTCTCTTAAACTGTCATTACATTTATTCCACTGTCTTCTCAGTAGCTAGCATGACATGTTTTATTGTATTATAGACATTATCAATTAATGGAACTGTTATTTGAGATTGTGCTTTGCTCCTTCCTGACTGGAAACATTTTTCCAGACTATGCCTTAGATGACCGCTGTCCGACACTTTATGGACCTTATGGTGAGTAGCTGCAGACGTGGTAGTAGTTGTGATTCCAGGAGGTCTAGCTGGAAATTACTATTTTTAGTTAGTTCTTTTAACAGTCTATTTGGTACCGGATTTGTCTCCGGCATTTTGATGATTCTTGGATATTGTTAAGTTAAGTTATTTCTTGTGGACTTGTGTTGTGTTTAATTTTAGTTTTATTATTCGAAATCTTATCGTGCTGTAATCCAGTGATTGAGTATATGTTTATCTATTTGTGTCATCCGTGCCTCCTAATGGAGATTGGATATTTGCGTGACATTAGTTAGATAGTATCAATACCTAGACAGCGTTCTACCGCCGATGCTGCGGCGTAGGCTGGATGTACCCACGCACTCGTGCCCCTAAACCGGGTGCGGGTCGTGACACGTTTTAGTGGTGGCCCATGCAGGTCAGACTTCGCGAGTTGTGCGATGTCGTGGTAGTGTGACATCCTTGTTATACTACTGCGTGCCTGCCATAGAATTTAGGACATAGGATACTAGGACGAGAGCAAATACTCAATCACAATTTCTTGAAAGATTCCTGGGATGACCCCTGAGAATCTTGTTAAAACTTCCAATTTAAAATCATTCCCTTGTTCTGTCCATTCTCACTTATTGATATTGATTTGATTGTTGTTAATTAAGGTATTAAGTTAGGATTTTGGGTTTCATGGTAGGGTTGATTTTATATTAAAAAGAATTTGGGGACTGAATTATGGTATTATCTGATAACACATGTCAATGAGGACAGTGAAAATGATTAACATTAGAGCTATTGGACTACAGAAGGTGGATTTAAAATTTTTAATTGAAGATTGAAAATGAATTTCAAATTTTAGGATTCTGAGAAGATTGAGATTGCTATTAAAAAAAATTATTTTGAAGACTTCAATAAATTGCAAAATCTTGAAATTTGAGGAATTAAAATATTGTTATTAAAAATTTTATTTTGAGGATTCAGATTCGATTCAATAAACCTAGACAAGTCTGTAAGGATCTTTAAGGTGATTAAGTTTTATTTCAGTATGTAAATAATTAACCTTGAGGAACGTGTATACGTTATACTTTAAAAGTTTATTCGAGGAGTTATTTTCAGGAATTTTATTTGAGGATAAAAATCTTATAGTGGGAGATATATTAGTATACAGTAGATAAGATGCATGTTTAAGGATCTGTTGGCTTGAGCATAATTGAGATCTCACTGCCAACTGGTTTAGGTGTCCATTTAAGATTGATGAGAGAGAGCAGTATTTAGTAGAGAGTGTTGCAATTGATATGCACTTAAGTGATAAGGATAACTAGTATTAGCGATTGCAGTAGGTAAGGAAGCTAGCAGTGAGTGTGTTTGTGATAGAACTGTGATACCTAGGGGATAGAGGTATCAGACCTTGGATGCAACTTGACCCGTGCAATCACAACTAGGAATGTTATTCCAATCTTTATCTTGAATGTTGCTTCTTTAGAACTATACTGTCCTTCCTTGATGATATCGCATTTTTTCCTTAATTGATTCTTGGGATCTGTCTTCAGGATGTCGCCGCAGACAAGGTCTATGAGAGCGGGAACATCAGCTTTAGAGGGGTCTGCCACCTCTCCACCTGAGGGACAGACAGCAGTAGTTCCTCCTACATCTCCAATGCACGTAGGAGCATCTGCACTTTTCGGGGATCCTCCTCCTCCACCTGTTCAGAGGATAGCCGCAGCTGTGACGGACAACCTTCCTCCTCCATCAACTCCGATTCCCGGAAGTTTGCCCATTGACGGAACGCAGATGTTTACCTTGATCCAAGGCATGGTTGATGCCCAGAGAGTGACGGCAGACGCTCAGCGAGTTCAAGCTGAGGCTCAGAGGGTGCAAGCCGAAGCGTACCAGGCACAAACCGAGCTGATGAAAGAAAACATGGAGAATGATCATCAAGTGACTCTCCAAGCTTTGGAGAAAGTAGCACAATACCAGCAGTTTCCTGGCCAGCAGAGATCAGGCACTATAGTGGATTTCAAAAGTATGATGCCTCGAGAGTTCAAAGGCACCGAAGGGATACTCTACGCTGACGACTGGCTAGAAGATATAGAGAGAAGCCTGCGATTGACCCAGATTCCGGAGAACTTGAAGATAGAAGCCGCTGGCAGTCAAATGTTCGATATCGCACTCACGTGGTATCGCACAGAGCCGAGAATTACGGCACAAGGACTTACTTGGGAGACCTTCAAGGAACTCTTCAAGGAGAAGTTCTTTCCCGACGTGGCATTGGGAACCTTGGAAAGTCAATTTCATGACTTAGTTCAAGGAAACATGTCGGTCGACGAGTACGCTGCAGAATTCTGTAGATTGAGCCGTTTTGCATCGTCTATGATTCGAGACCCAGGAGATCGAGCCCGGAAATTTAGAAAAGGACTGACAAGAGAGATTAAGTCGCGCACTTCTGGTCGTCGTACCGCTACCTTCGAGGCTATCTTGATGGATGCTCAGATTGCAGAAGAGGATCTGGATCTCAGGCCTAAGAGGAGTCACGATACTTTTGGAGATACGAATGATAGCGCAAGACAGGCCAAGCATCCCCGTATTCAGCACCAACAACAGTACCAAGTACCATATCATATTCAGCAACAACCATGGACATATCAGTATCAACAACAGTACCTAGCACCAATTCCTATCCAGCAACATCCATGGGCGTATCAGTATCAACAGCAGTACAGGGCACCAATTCATGTTCAGCAGGATCAGCAACAGCCTCCAAGAGAGACACAGCAGACTTGTCATTTCTGTAAGAAACCAGGTCACCTTTGGGAGAGCTGTAGAACGAGGCTAGGACTTTGTTTGCACTGCGGCGCTGCGGGACATCGAGTAAGGGATTGTCTTCTAACCTCTTATCTTCCCGGCCAGCGCTCAACTTCAGATTATAGAGATCCCGTTAGGCTACCTGTGGAACCGTATATTGCTCAGTACCCGCGAAGGGAACCACCCCAGCAGGACGGGCATTTGCGGTGACGGTCGAGGGACCGATATTGCAGGTAATGTGTTTGTAGGTTCTGTTCTTTCCTCCATTCTGTTCCTCTCTATTTGATTGATTGATTGATTGTTTAGTACTGTAGTTGGATGCATGATTCTTGTTATAGTGTAGTTAGTAGTACTCCTGATGCATAGACTGCAACACCCTAACAAATGAGACCATAACCATGTATGTTCCCCCTAGATTGTATGTGGTATGACTATAGGTAGAATTTCTTAGACCGTGATTGTTGGTGTTGACTATAGTGAAGATTCATGGAGGAGTTATGACTTGACAAGAGGAACAAGATGATTAAAATTTGAGGATAATTATTGAATTAAATAAATGGTTAAGAAATTAACAATTCAAAATTTGGTGGTTTAATTAATTCTAGGAAAGATTTTGACATGTTTAAATTGGTTATTTTAGAAATTTTGGGAGATTTATTAATGTATTTATTTAAATCGCAAGTTATGAATTTTAGAACTTCATATTTGAATGTGACATTTAGAGAATCCTTAAATATCATGTTGTTGAGTACTTTGAGGAGTGGATATTAAATTCCGGACATTGGATTATTAACTCAAAACTTTCAGGAAAATTTTTAATAAAAAGGGACTTTGATTCTATGTCGAGGAGTTTTACAGGAATACAGATAATTTCAGATTTTTTGAAATTGTGAGAAGACCTTGTGGATTATTCGTGGTTGATGAATTTAATGGAGGGAATAAAATGTGTATGATTAAATGCTAATATGAGGATTTTAAATTTCGAGAACGAAATTCTTTTAAGGTGGGTAGACTTGTCACTACCACATTCTGAAAACAGGGGTATTTTCGAATTTTTACAATATTTAATATTATGTTAGTTATAATTAATTTATTGCATGGTAGTGTATTTGATTTAAATAATTATTATGTGTGATGTGTAATTAAATATATAATTATATGCAGTGTTTATTTATTTTATTTTTAGCTAGCAGACTTGACCTAGAAGCCAGTAGATAGCACCTGTCCGAATTATGGAATTTTGAGGTTAATTATTTAATCTAGAAATTAATTCTTGGAGTTTATAATTAATTACTGTATTTTATTTAATATTTGGCGCTTTGCCTTTGCTTCGATATTTGGAGCGCTACCCTGACTTTTGTCTTCCAACAAATTTCACAATCATGCTCTAGACATGCCCGCCTTCAATTCTGCTATTTTTGCAACTCATAATTATGCTTCTTGTGCATTGTTTCTGGCCGCACAAAAATCGTCGCGGACGTTATTTTTATTTCCTATTTTTGTATCGTTGTGCGTTCCAATCGAAAATTGGAGGCCATCTTGACCTATTTTTCGTGCGACCCAAATTAGGGTAATATTCTGTTCTGAGTCTTCTTCAATATTGGTATTGATGACTTGACCTGATTTTGATCCCAAGTACTCCAATTTAATTGTTGAACCCAACTTGTATTTTATTTCTATTTAAATTGAGGATACCATTTTATCTGATTTTAAAATCCCAATAAATTCCAGTGCCCTGCAAATTCAGCCCATAACCATCTTACAGTGCCCCCTGACCCTACAAAATATCGGACCCCGAATCGCCCGCCCAATTTTCGTCATTTTATGTGTTGGTGCAATTTCCCGAATTTAAGGGGCTAAGTTGCAATTATTCAATTGTAGGTGCCAACACCTAATTATTTTAATCAATGAGGGAGCCTATTAATTTTAATTAAGAACCCTCATCCCTACATGAATTAATTTCTTCATGAATCATCATAGCCACTCATTTAAGTGGGTCAAATCCTCACCCTACATCACACCCCCTCTCTTCCTATTTAATGCCTTGTACCCTCAAACCCTAATCCCTAGGCAACCTAGAAAACCCCACCCTCACAAGCCTCCCTCTCTCCTACGTTGGAAAATTTCTCCACATCTTCTTTTTTCTTTTCTTCTTCCTTTCTTCTTCTTCCTTTCTTCTTCTCTTTCCTTTCTTCTTCTTCTTATTCCTTCTTCTTCCTTTCTCTTTCATTAAATTTAAATTATAAGTAAGGGGGGGAAAACCATCTCCTCCCCCCATACCGTTCCGGCCGGCATCTGCAGTCTCCCGCCGACCTACTCCCCGGCCATTGCTCAAACCGACCGCCGCCGAACTTCTTCACTCCGGTCCGGCCCTGTGCTCCGGCCGGCAACCAACCACCCATCCATCCATCCATCCACCCATCCGTTCATCCCTCTCATTTGCCGACCACCACCATCAACCATACTCCGGCGGACAGCCGAACTCCAGCGGCTGCCCATCTCCCTCCATCCACGTCCCTCCTCCGGTCCCCGACTACCCCTGAGCTCCTCCGGCGGCCACATCAGCCCGGCGCTGCCACCACCACTCCCATCTCCACCCATCAGCCGGCCTAGCCCCTCCTCTGCACCCGACCGGGCGGCGCTGCCCGTGCGTCCGGCGGCCACTGCAGCCAGTTTCCCATCTCCCTCCCCTGTCACTCTGACTCCGGCGGCTCCCTGCCGGTCACTGCTTCCACCGGCGGCCAACTCCAGCGGCCACTCCGGCGGCTGACCCCCACTGTAAGTTCTGCTTCTCTCTCCCTTTCCCTCTTTATATATATATATATATATATATATATATATATATATATATATATATATATATATATACATATATGAATATATAAATCTAATGTGTATATACATATATATGATTATATATATAAATTAATCAATGTGGATGTATATATAATTACTGTAAATTATTTATATATTTATTTAATGTGAATAATTGTGTATTAATCAATGAATAAGTATAGGTAAATATTAGCATGTATATGTATAGCATTTAATTAATTAATGTATATACTAGTGTATGTTGTATATATAGTATAGTGTATGTATAAAAATATTTATTTATATATAATGTATATATATATATAAATGTTTGTTTAAATATTTAATTAATGTATAATTAAAGTAAGTATATATCTAATTAATATATATGTATATATATATATATCTAATGTATATATATATATATATATTTGTTTATATTTAAATCAGTATGAAATTAGTATATGTAAATAAATTAATTTGTATATGTATTAGTATATAATGTAAAGTGTATAATTGGTATATGTGTATACATGTATTATATATATATATATTTAGCATATTTTCAATATAAAATTGATTGGTAATATATGTATTTTAAAATATGAATATCTATATATTATTTATTTATTAATATTAATTGTATAAATACAGTATCATTTCTCTAATTGCACATACAATACGTACTATTTTGGTATATGTACAAACATATAGATGTATGTATTTTGGAAAAGTATGAAATTAAATTAATACTTTTGGTATAAATATGTGTATGTTAATGTATACATAATCTGATATATATGAAAATGTATATATTTAATTAATGTATGTAAGTGTGGTATTAAATTTAACTAGTATAAATGCATATATTTTATGTGTATGATTATTTTGATATATATATATGTATAGATATTTTGTATAAAACCTTAACATATTTTAATACATGTAAACATATATTTTGTAAATGTATTTAAATTGATGTATATATTGTAAGTACATGTGTTAATTAAGATATGTATAATTATGTATCTACCTACTAGGTGACCTTAGTTGACTAGTGCCCTGCCTGACATGGCCCTGAATTCAGTGTTTTAGACTGTGTTAGTGTGGCAGCTGATGCAAATATGGTTTTGCTTGTAATGTGTTATAGGACTGTTGGTTTTACCCAGGGGATACTCTGGAACAGGACATCCATAAATACCAGCTAAGGACCAAGGCAAGTACATTCTCTGATAATTTCCAATTCTTGATAAATTCTATAAGTTCAACAATCATGAAATGTTACATCTGAATCTTTGTCACTGTGCTACACGGACTAGTATAGCTTGGATTTACAGTCATGAGATGTTACCATTATTATCGTATTGACATTATACACGACATGTATATTTAGACATCGTACATGATAGACTTGACTTGCTCGTGTATCGTGACGTGTCATGATTGGATCCACAGTACTAGTTGGGGGCGGGGAAATTGCTAGTGAGAAATGTGATCAAATACCTATCGTACAAGTTTATATTATTGGTGTTAATCATACCCTCACGTATGATTAGCCAGACTGTAGCAATCGTACAAGTCCCAAGCCGATCACATTTCGAAACTACTATTTCAAACACTTAGAATAGATCTCAGTTTCCCTATTTAAATCATATACTACATCACCCGTATATGATGCTGTTCCTTGTTCTTTCATTTTTATACATGCACTGACTGTGTTTTATTACATTGCCTGTCTCTTTACATAGCATGTCTCTCTTAAACTGTCATTACATTTATTCCACTGTCTTCTCAGTAGCTAGCATGACATGTTTTATTGTATTATAGACATTATCAATTAATGGAACTGTTATTTGAGATTGTGCTTTGCTCCTTCCTGACTGGAAACATTTTTCCAGACTATGCCTTAGATGACCGCTGTCCGACACTTTATGGACCTTATGGTGAGTAGCTGCAGACGTGGTAGTAGTTGTGATTCCAGGAGGTATAGCTGGAAATTACTATTTTTAGTTAGTTCTTTTAACAGTCTATTTGGTACCGGATTTGTCTCCGGCATTTTGATGATTCTTGGATATTGTTAAGTTAAGTTATTTCTTGTGGACTTGTGTTGTGTTTAATTTTAGTTTTATTATTCGAAATCTTATCGTGCTGTAATCCAGTGATTGAGTATATGTTTATCTATTTGTGTCATCCGTGCCTCCTAATGGAGATTGGATATTTGCGTGACATTAGTTAGATAGTATCAATACCTAGACAGCGTTCTACCGCCGATGCTGCGGCGTAGGCTGGACGTACCCACGCACTCGTGCCCCTAAACCGGGTGCGGGTCGTGACATATTTAATTATTTTTAAATTGCTGTGACTTATTTGATTGTTTCACTTTATCGTTGCTTCGATAATTAGAGCGCTACACTAGCCTTTGTCTTCCAACAGATTTTATACCCTTGTCCTAGACGTGCCAGACTGTTATTTTGATACTTGTGTGACTCATAACTATGTCTTGTTGTGCTACATTTTAGTCGCACAACATTCGTCGCAAACGACTATATTTAATTCTATATAAATCCAACTTCGTATCCTTGTGTGTTCCAATCGAAATTGGAGACACAATCTCGACCCATTTTGAGCAACCCAAATTAGGATAATATTCTATTCTGAGTCTACTTCATTCATAACACTTGTGTCCTACTTATTTCAGCCCCTTGTACTTCTAGTTAATTTTAGAACACCTATTATATTTAGTTTAATTAAAATTAAATCATAAACCTCATCTCGTATAATTTTCTAATTGTTGGGCACTTTTTGTGCAAAAGTGCATTAAGGTGTCTATCCCGTTGGACACAACACACAAATAAACCCATTTTCCCTTCATGTATATTTTTCCATAATTTTTGAGAGTGTGCAATACAACATCAACCTCCTTGAAACATGGCCCTCAAAACCTTGAACCAATACAAGCCTAGCAATTCATTTTGAACCCATTGAAACACGGCCCTTGAAATCCTACATGAGAAGGCCTAATCCCAAGAGGGTTTGACCAAGCCCTAATTTTAGGTCAACCTATTTACTACCTATATATAAACCCCCTTCTTTTTACTTTTTCTTTTCTTTTCCTAAAACATAAAAGCTACAGCCGATTGTTCCTGTTCCCATCTCTTCCCTGACTCAAATCCCCGACCTACTTCACCCCTTTACCGCCGGACTACGTCGCTAACCCGACGCTGGAGTTCGATCGGCCCGCTGCCAGCACCCCACCGTAGAACTTCACCGCCTCCACTCGCCCAACCCTGCGGGAACCAACGAGCCGACCGCCTCTTCATCTCGACGACGACCCACCTGCGTCGAACTTGCTTCGACGGACGAACCCCTCATCGAACCTGCCGGAAATCGACGCTGAACCGAGCCCTGCTGCAGCGAAAAGCCGCACGACTCGCCTGAATGCCCAGCCGAACTGCCTCGACCCACCGCCTGTAGTCGACCGAATCATCCAGACCATCGGAAGCCTCGGCCACGACCACACCTGCACCACTGATCCCTGTCGACTCCCCACTACGCCGCGACTGACGCCGACGACAGTAGCTCACCTCGACTGAACCGAGCACTCCGTGACGACCTCGACACGCACGTCTCGTCCCACGTACCCAGGTTCGAGTCCCCTCTTGCGTACATGTACACGTACGCGCATATGCGTATTTTATAATTGTGTGCATACGTATATGATAGTATACGCGTATTGTTGGTATATAGATATATAATTGGTGTGTTTGTATGTACGTATTAGTATTAGTATATGTATATGGTTATTATGTGTATATTGATATATATGTACATATATATATGTATATGTATATGTATATGAACATAATTGGTATATATGTATGGTATATGTACTAGTATATGTTTAAATGTATATTGGCATATATATATATATATATATATATATATATAGAGTATCTCTCTCAATTAGTATATATACATATGTATATGTATCATATATATCTCCCTAATATATGTTTAATATATATACAAAGTATTAATTCTATTTAAAGTATATAATATATATACAAAGTATTAATTCTATTTAATGTATATATATACATATAACTATTATATTTGTAACTAATGAATATTAATGTATATGTTAGTTAATAAAATGTATAATATGTCTATGTACTAAATGACCGAGTGTAACCACGGATACCCCGTAGTTACATTGATCTGTGACCACGTAGCATGTTAGCAGACTGCCATATGTACACTGACGTACTGGCAAGACCCGTATCATTGACTGTCTTTTATGCACGGCAACTACAGACGTGACACCCCTAGCGTAGTTCTGAGATCATTGTGTTTTGATTGTGTATGTTAGTGTAATATCTGATGCAATATTGTATTATATGATATGTCTATAGGACTGTTGGATTATTCAGACAATACTTTGGAACCAGGACATTGGTATTGCCCGCTAAGGACCACAGGTGAGTACATTCTCTGACAGTTTTTATTATGTTGATTATCTCTATAATTCTAGTTGTATAGCGTACATGACTCTGACACTGTTGTTTACACGAGTTGGCATCATTGAGACTTGTCACGATGAGTCATTATTTGGAATCGATCGTGCTAGCTGGGAAAAATGGGGAAATATTAGTAGCTTATATGATCATACCCAAACTTTACATGAATCATAGCTCACCCACACCACACATTAGTACAGCCTGACCATTACATGCCTTATAGCCTGTTATATATGATTAGCCTGACTATTGCTTGCATCATAGCTATCCGGATGGTTAGCCTGACCTTACATGAATCATAGCTAGTCATACATAACAAGCCTGATCAGTCCCAAGCCGATCACATGATTTGCTGATGTTTCACACACTTAGCTAGATGTTCTTGACATGTATCTCTGGTATATTTATCTAGCATTCCTTATGTTCTAGTCATGGTTTTAGCATTCACTTATATACGAGTTCATTATTCTAGCATGCACTTGTATTTCTATTTCATTGCTAGATGTACATTGATGATGATATGTTCCAATATTTCTTTATTCCAGTATTTTATTATGTCCAGTATTTCTTATTGCCAGTATTCATATTTGTCTTGTATTTCTTTACACTGTGTTATAGTTTTTGTCAATATATGTGGAACTATTGTAAGTGCTTGTACTTTGTTCCAATCCTGACTGGATATTTTTTCCAGAGGATCTTGAGGATTTCTGTACCACACACTATGGACCGGGTATAGATGCAGACTACACACCAGAGATCTTAGAGGAGACATTACCTGCAGATATCTAGGCAGTATTTATCTTATGCATTGAGACTTATTTGAGGTTTATTTGAGTTATGTTTAGACTTGTTCTTTGTTTATGTTGAGACTTGTGGAGACTTTATGTTGGACAGCTAGACTGTAATTTATCTATATTTGAGACATGGTGTTTGACTATGTCATTCTTCTTATCTGTTATCGTGCCTTTATACTTCTATAGTTATTGTGATTGAGTTTACATTATGAGATATTGTAAGATATATATTGTCCTCCTTATGGAGATTTGATATCATTGACAGGTATTTAGTTATGTTAGTATTTATTGTGACCTAGACAGCGTTCTACCGCCGATGCTGCGGCTTAGGCTGGACGTACCCATAACTCATGCCCCTATTCCAGGTGAGGGTCATGACATGTTTTTAGTGGTGGCCCATGTAGGTCCAGTTTTGCAAATTGTGCGATATTGTGGTAGTACGATAACTTAGTTGTACTGCTGCGAGCCTGCGATAGGATATAAGAAATATGATTTAGGATGAGAGTATGCTCAATCACACTAGAAAATTCTGATCTTCACAATGCTATTCGAATTGATTGCTTCCTTTAGAATTTTACTGTCCTTCCTTGAAGATATCGTATCTATCACATTAATTGATTCTTTTCGATCTGTCTTCAGGATGTCGTCGAATACTAGATCTATGAGAGTGGGAGCATCAACTTCAGAGGGGTCTGCCACCTCTCGACCTGACGAACAGATACCAGGAGTTCCTCCTATATCTCCTGTTTATGTGGGAGTATCTGCAGCTAATGGGATTCCTCCTCCACCTATTCAGAGGATTTCCCCAGTTGCGACGGACAACCTTCCACCACCACCGACACCGATTCCCGAAGAAGTGCCCACTGACGGGGCACAGATGTTTGCATTGATCTAAGGCATGCTAGAGGCCCAGAGAGTGACAGTAGAAGCTCAGTGTGTTCAAGTTGAAGCCCAGAGAGTGCAAGAAGAGGCACACCAGGCGCAGACAGAGCTGATGAGAGAGAGCATGGAGAACGCTCATCAGGTAGCTCTTCAGGCTGTGGAGAGAGTAGCACGACAACCGCAGCATCCTGGCCAGCAACAACAGAGGACAGGTACCATAGTGGACTTTAAGAGGATGATGCCTCGAGAGTTCAAAGTCACAGAAGGAATACTCTATGCTGACGATTGGTTAGAGGACATAGAGAGGAACTTGCATTTAGCACAGATTCCGGAGATTCTTCAGATCGATACCGCTGGCAGTCAGATATTTGATATCGCCCTGACGTGGTATCGTACAGAGCCGAGACTCGTTGTTGAAGGACTTACTTGAGAGGACTTTAAGGAGCTCTTCAAGGAAATTTTTTTTCCTGATGTAGCTTTGGGAGCATTGGAAAGTCAGTTCCATGACTTAGTCCAAGGAAGCATGTCAGTCGACGAATATGCCGCAGAGTTTTGTCGATTAAGTCAATTCTCGCCATTGATGATTCGAGACCCAGGAGACAGAGCACGAAAATTCAGGAAGGGATTAAATAGAGAGATTAAGTCTCGTACTTCTGGACGACGCACTGCTACATTTGAGGGTATTCTGATGGATGCCCAGATTGCTGAAGATGACTTGGATCTCAGGCCCAAGAGAGGATGCGACACTTTTGGAGGAGCAAGTGGTAACACAGTATAAGCCAAGCGCCCACACTTTCATCAACAACAACAACAGAGGCCGTACCAGCGGCAACACCAGCAACAAACACCAGTTCAAGGACACATCCAGCATCAGCAGCCATAGAGACAGAATCAGCCCGTTGCCCAGTGCGCGTATTGCTGAAAGATGGGACATACTAAGGAAAACTACAGAAAGAGGTTGGGTACTTATTTGTCATGTGGATCGTCAGCACATCAGCTGAGGGACTGTCCAGCTATTCAGACTCGCTAGGGAGGAGGAGCCGCTCAGAGGGGACCAGCCAGAGCACCTACTGTACCAGAAAGCCAGCAGAGAGGACCTCCACCTCTACCACAGCAGCACAGGTTTGCTCAGCACCAGCAGTAGCAGAGAGGAGCACCACAGGGACGAGCTTAAGCCATGACTACTGAGGAGGCCGAGCCAGCTGGAGACGTGATTTCAGGTTCAGTTTCTCTCGATTCTATTCTAGCACTTGCATTATTTGATTCTGGCACTTTCCATAGTTTCATATATGTATCTTATGCTATTAAGCATTATTTAGAAACGGAACCATTAGATAGGACTTACAAGATTACTACAGGAGAAGGCATTATCCTAGTCCGTAATTGTTGCAAGGATCGGAGAGTATCATTGGAAGCCGAGAGTTGAGCATGAGTTTACTCGTCATGCCACTCCCGGGATACGATTTGTACTTGGAATAGACTGGCTGAGTAGACACCATGCTTCTATAGATTATCACGGAGGAAGAGTAGTATTTCTACCGCCAGGAGAGCCAGAGTTTGAGATCGCTAGAGGATCAGAGGAGCGGAGCAGAGGCACATTTTGTGGAGCCAGGATGGAAGAAGAGGAGTTACCACATCCACTGATAACGGAGTTCCTGGATGTATTTCTAGAAGAGTTGCCAGGTTTACCGCCAGACAGAGATGTTGAAGTCTCTATAGACTTGATACCAGTAGCGGAGCCTATTTTGCAACATGTCTATAGAGTCAACAACAACGAGTTGGTAGAACTGAAGAAGCAAGTTGAGGAGCTGTAAGACAAAGGTTTTATTAGATCCAGTTCATCGCCATGGGGAGCACCGATATTATTTGTACCAAAGAAGGACGGCATGGTACGCATGTGTATCGAATACAGAGCTCTAAACAACCTCACTATCAAGAACAAATACCCGCTGCCGAGGATAGATGATCTTTTCATCAGTTGAGTGGAGCGAACGTATTTTCAAAGATAGACTTAAGGTCAGGCTATCACCAGGTGAAGGTGAAGAGAGAAGACATACCGAAGACAGCCTTTCAGACCAGATATGGCCAGTTTGAATTCACAGTAATGCCATTTGGTTTAACCAATGCACCAGCAGTATTCATGAACTTGATAACCAAAGTATTCCACCAGTACCTTGACAAGTTTGTAGTGGTGTTTATCGAAGATATTCTAATATATTTGAAGACCCTAGAAGAGCACGAAGAGCACTTGAGGATGGTCTTAGAGACTCTCAGGAGAGAGGAGTTGTACGGGAAGCTTTCGAAGTGTGAGTTCTTCCTTGATAAGGTTGAATTTCTTGGACATATGGTGACGGGTAATAAAATTTCAGTTAACCCAAAGATGATCGAAGCAGTGGAGTCATGGGCTACCCCCAGTTCGGTAGCTGAGATCAGGAGCTTTCTCGGACTAGCAGGATACTACAGAAGATTTATACAAGACTTCTCCAAGATTGCAGAGCCAATGACTAGGTTGACCAAGAAAGATGTAGAATTTGTCTGGACAGAAGAATGTCAAGCCGTATTTGATGAGCTGAAGAAGAGATTGACGACCGCACCAGTTTTGATATTGCCATCAGGGACAGGTAGATTCACTATCTACAGTGATGCTTCAGGAAAAGGTTTGGGATGCATTCTTCAGCAGCACGGGAAAGTAATTGCCTATGCTTCAAGACAATTATGCCCTCATGAAAAGAACTACCCCACCCACGATTTAGAGTTAGCAGCAGTTATCTTTGCGCTAAAGCTGTGGAAACACTATCTGTACGGAGAGCGTGTGGAGATCTTCACGGACCACAAGAGCTTGAAGTACGTGTTTACATAGAAGGAGATAAATATGAGGCAGAGAAGGTGGTTAGAATTGATAAACGACTTTGATATCTCATTACAATACCATCCAGGAAAGGCCAACTTAGTCGCCGATGCCTTGAGCAAGTATCCGATGGCTATGTACTTGACTACAGATAGACATTTATTAGCTGATCTTGAGAGTTTAGGAATTAAAGTACTAGTTCCAAGTGTTGAGATTCAGATGTGGGGATTGCAGATACAATCAGAGCTGATGGATAGAATTAGAGATGCACAGTATGATGATAAGACTCTAAGGAATATTAGAGCACAAGTTCAGACAGGATTGACAAACGACTTCACTATTGCAGATGATGGATCTTTACGGCATGGCACGAGGATGTGTGTGCCAAGTGGAGAGCTGCACGAAGTGGTTTTGCAGGAGGCACATCGCTCTCAGTACTCGATGCATCCCGGAGCCAACAAAATGTATCGAGATTTGAGGGGACATATATGGTGGTATGGTATGAAGCGCGAGATAGCACACTTTGTATCTCGATGTTTAGTGTGCCAGCAGGTAAAAGCAGATCGACAGAGGCCAGGAGGATTGCTTCAACCTTTACCCATCCCAGAATGGAAGTGGGAGCACGTAACTATGGACTTTGTTTCAGGACTTCCACGTTCTCCAGGAGGAAAGGACGCAATTTGGGTCATCGTAGATAGGTTGACCAAATCAGCCCACTTCTTACCATTTAAAGTGGGTACTTAGATAGAAAAGTTAGCAGATATGTACGTGTAGCAGATTTTTAGATTACATGGAGTTCCTGTGAGTATCGTCTCAGATCGGGATAGTTATTTCACTTTCCATTTCTGGAGGAGTCTGCAGGCTAGCTTGGGCACTCAGCTCAAGTTCAGTACCGCGTATCACCTCCAGACAGACGGACAGTCTGAAAGGACTATTCAGACCCTTGAAGATATGCTACACACATGCGTTTTAGATCTCAGAGGTTCTTGGGAGGATCATCTACACCTAGTAGAGTTTGCTTAGAATAACATCTACCAGGCCAGCATTGAGATATCACCATTCGAGGCTTTATATGGACGAAGGTGTCGTACACCTTTATCTTGGGATGATGTTGGAGAGAGAGCTTTGTTGGGACCAAAAATAGTCATGGATGCAGCAGAAAAGGTGAAACTCATCAGAGACAGACTGCGAGTAGCGCAGGACAGACAGCGGCATTGGGCCGATAGCCACTGTAGACCCCTAGAGTTTCAGGTATAGGTTTTGTTATATTTGGTTTATGATTGTTTTGTTTTAGATTGCGTGTTAAGATTATTTGTTCTAGGTTGGCGATTTGGTATTCCTACGGATTTCTCTGACATGGGGCATGATTCGTTTTGGTAGAGGCGAAAAGCTTAGTCCACGTTACATCGGGCCCTTCAGTATTCTTGCAAGGGTCGGTGCAGTGGCCTATAGACTTAACTTTTTTCCTGCACTAGAAGGAGTACATGACGTGTTTCACGTGTCGCAACTGAGAAGGTATATGGAAGATCCTAGTCACGTACTAAATCACTCGGAGATCGAGGTTGGACCAACGCTCAGCTATCCTGAACAACCCGTTGAGATCTTGGATCGTAGAGAGAAGGTATTATGGAACTAGACTATTCCCTTGGTTCGTTTTGCTTGGAGACATCACTCACCAGGCGAGTCAACCTGGGAGAGAGAGGACGAAATGTGCGAGCAATATCCGTATCTCTTCGAGACTTGAGGTATAATTCATTGTTTAGTTGTTTGTTCTTGTGCTAGTTTATTTTAATTTCGAGGACAAAATTCTTTAAAGGAGGGTAGACTTGTCACCCCCACATTTCAGATTAGGGATATTTTTATCTTTTATAATTAATGTGTAAATGATTACATGATATTTAATTATTTTTAAATTGCTGTGACTTATTTGATTGTTGCACTTTACCGTTGCTTCGATAATTAGAGCGCTACACTAGCCTTTGTCTTCCAACAGATTTCACACCCTTGTCCTAGACGTGCCAGACTGTTATTTTGATCCTTGTGTGACTCAAAATTATGTCTTATTGTGCTTCATTTTAGTCGCACAACATTCGTCGCAAATGACTATATTTAATTCTATATAAATCCAACTTCGTATCCTTGTGTGTTCCAATAAAAATTGGGGACACAATCTTGACCCATTTCGAGCAACCCAAATTAGGATAATATTCTATTCTGAGTCTACTTCATTCATAACACTTGTGTCCCACTTATTTCAGTCACTTGTACTTCTAGTTAATTTTAGAACACCTATTGCATTTAGTTTAATTAAAATTAAATCATAAACCTCATCTCGTGCAATTTTCCAATTGTTGGGCACTTTTTGTGCAAAAGTGCATTAAGGTGTCCACCCCGTTGGACACGACACGCAAATAAACCCATTTTCCCCTTTATGTATATTTTTTATAATTTTTGAGAGTGTGCAATACAACATCAACCTCCTTGAAACATGGCCCTCAAAACCTTGAACCAATACAAACCTAGAAATTCATTTTGAACCCATTGAAACACGGCCCTTGAAATCCTACATGAGAAGGCCCAATCCCAAGAGGGTTTGACCAAGCTCTAATTTTAGGTCAACCCAAATACTACCTATATATAAACCCCCTTCTTTTTACTTTTTCTTTCCTTTTCCTAAAACCTAAAAGCTATAGCCGATTGTTCATATTCCCATCTCTTCCCCGACTCACATCCTTGACCTACTTCACCCCCTTCACCACGGGACTACGTCGCCATTCCGACGCCGAAGTTCGACCGGCCCACTGCCAGCACCCCACCGCAAAACTTTACCGCCTCCACTAGCCCAACCCTGCGGGAACCAACGATCCGACCGCCTCTCCATCTCGACGATGACCCGCCTGCGTCAAACTCGCCCCGACGGACGAACCCCTCATCGAACCCGTCGGAAATCGAAATTGAACAGAGCCCCGCTGCAGCCAGAAGCCGCACGACTCGCCTGAATGCCCAGTCGAACTGCCTCGACCCACCCCCTGTAGTCGACCGAATCTTCCAGACCGCCGAAAGCCTCGGCCACGACCACACCTGCACCACTGATCCCTGTCGACTCCCCACGACGCCGCAACTGAAACCGACGACCTCGATACGCACGTCTCGTCCCACGTACCCAGGTTCGAGTCCCCTCTTGCGTACATGTACACGTACGCGCATATGTGTATTTTATAATTATGTGCATACGTATATGATAGTATACGCTTATTATTGGTATATAGATATATAATTGGTGTGTTTGTATGTATGTATTAGTATTAGTATATGTATATGGTTATTATGTGTATATTGATATATATGTACATATATATATCTATATGTATATGAACCTAATTGGTATATATGTATGGTATATGCACTAGTATATGTTTAAATGTATTTTGGCATATATATATACATATATATATATATATGTATATATATGTATATATATATATATATACATATATATATATATATGTATATATATATATATATATATATATATGTATATATATATATATATATATATAGTATATCTCTCAATTAGTATATATACATATGTATTGTATATATCTCCCTAATATATGTTTAATATATATACAAAGTATTAATTCTATTTAAAGTATATATATACATATATCTATTATATTTGTAACTAATGAATGTTAATGTATATGTTAGTTAATAAAATGTATAATATATCTATGTACTAGATGACCGAGTGTAACCACGGATACCCCGTAGTTACATTGACCTGTGACCACGTAGCATTTTAGTAGACTGCCATATGTACACTGACGTACTGGCAAGACCCATATCATTGAATGTCTTTTATGCACGGCAACTACAGACGTGATACCCCTAGCGTAGTTCTGAGATTATTGTGTTTTGATTGTGTGTGTTAGTGTAATGTCTGATGCAATATTGTATTATATGATATGTCTATAGGACTGTTGGATCATTCAGACGATACTTTGGAACCAGGACATTGGTATTGCCCACTAAGGACCACAGGTGAGTACATTCTCTGACAGTTTTTATTATGTTGATTATCTCTATAATTCTAGTTGTATAGCGTACATGACTCTAACACTGTTATTTACACGAGTTGGCATCATCGAGACCTGTCACGATGAGTCGTTATTTGGAATCCATCGTGCTAGCTGGGGAAAACGGGGAAATATTAGTAGCTTATGTGATCATACCCAAACTTTACATGAATCATAGCTCACCCATACCTCACATCGGTGCAGCCTGACCATTACATGCCTCATAGCCTATTATGTATGATTAGCCTGACTATTGCTTGCATCATAAATATCCGAATGGTTAGCCTGAACTTACATGAATCATAGCTAGTCATACATAATAAGCCTGATCAGTCCCAAGCCGATCATATGATATGCTGATGTTTCACACACTTAGCTAGATGTTCTTGACATGTATCTCTAGTATATTTATCTAGCATTCCTTATGTTCTAGTCATGGTTCTAGCATTCACTTATATACCAGTTCATTATTCTAGCATGCACTTGTATTTGTATTTCATTGCTAGATGTACATTGATGATGATATGTTCCAGTATTTCTTTATTCCAATATTTTATTATGTCTAGTATTTCTTATTGCCAGTATTCGTATCTGTCTTGTATTTCTTTACACTGTGTTATAGTTTTTGTCAATATATGTGGAACTGCTGTTAGTGCTTGTACTTCATTCCAATCCTGACTGGATATTTTTTTCAGAGGATCTTGAGGATTTCTGTACCACACACTATGGACCGGGTATAGATGCAGAATACACACCAGAGATCTTAGAAGAGACATTACCTGCAGTTATCTAGGCAGTATTTATTTTATGCACTAAGACTTATTTGAGGTTTATTTGAGTTATGTTTAGACTTGTTCTTAGTTTATGTTGAGACTTGTGGAGACTTTATGTTAGACAGCTAGATTGTGATTTATCTATATTTTGAGACATGGTATTTGACTATGTCATTCTTCTTATCTGTTATCATGCCTTTATACTTCTATAGTTGTTGTGATTGAGTTTACATTATGAGATATTATGAGATGTATATTGTCCTCCTTATGGATATTGATATCATTAACAGGTATTTAGTTATTTTAGTATTTATTGTGACCAAGACTGCATTCTACCGCCGATGCTGCGGCGTAGGTTGGACGTACCCACGACTCATGCCCCTATTCCGGGTGCGGATTATGACATATATGATATAGGATATAGGATAAAAATATAGGATGAGAGAATAATCAATAATTATTAAGACTTCTTGAAAGTTTTCTAGGATGACCCTTGAGAATCTTATTATAAACTCTATTTTGAATCTATTTCCACTTGCTTCATTCACCTTCAACTTTGTACTTATTTGTTGTTGAATCTGATTCTTGTATTTAGATGAATCTTATGGACTAAGTCAAGGTATATTCTAATAATGAAAATGGATAAGAACAGTAGAAAATGTAACTGTTTGCTTTAGTTATGGAGTCTAGAGTTTATCGCAGCTATACTAGCTGGCGTGGCAAAAATATAGAGCCTGATTTTGGATATATTTTTCTTGGTTATAGAATTTATAGTTTTTGCAGCCAAGCATGTGGTAGGAAAAAAATTAGATACCATGATTCGAGAGGTGTGTACCTTAGTTACGGACTCTATAGTTTATCGCAGCTATACTTACTAGCATTGCAAGGATTCTTGGTAACATAATTTTATATAGACGTGTATGATTATCATAGTGTATCTTAAATTGGTTCTTAATATATTGTCTCTATTCTTCAACCTTGATTCATTGAGATTTTGTTCCATCATATCTTCTAATTTAGGAATAGAGATACCCTTAGTACCTTTAGTTCAGTACCTTATAGAGCTTCACTTCATTAGTTCCTAAGGTTCCTTGTATAGTACAGTAGCTTGGTCACTTGCAGATAGGTTGTGTTTGGTTGAGTATTAGTGTTGGTTGTTGGGAGTATAACTTGTGAGTCTGATAGTGGCCACTGGCAGGGTATGTGAGCTTTAGGTATCCTTGTATAAGCCAAGAAGTAACTCATATTATAGTACCATTTGTAACAATATATTAAGATTGGTGTCAGAGTATAGTTAGTGCTTAGTATCATGGTATTAGAAATAAGAGAATTGTTAGGAGGAGAGTAGTATACCAATTTATGATTCTAAGTGTTGGAATTAGATCATCCAGTATGTTTTAGATAGATATACATTCATATAGTTGAGTGATTCAAGTAGCAATTGAATATCATGAAATTGTTTGAGTATTAATGGAGCCTTAATATTCTATCGGTGCTTGACACTTGGTTGTGTAGAGATGTGTATCCATGAGATATATTAGTGAATGTGCCATGGTAGAGTGGTACCCATGAGTGTATATGTGAGTATGATAGTGTTAGAATATATTTTGCTAGGTAGTAGGACTTTTTCTACATGTGGAAGTTGTGCATTAGTATGGATAGAAGTGTGTGCACAAGTATATGTCTGGTGAGGGTATATCACCTAGTATTTGAGGTTGTTAATGTGTTCAGGAGTGATATGTGAAGGAAGGAAGTATAGTGTCTAGAATTGTGCACACAAGTGCACAATAAGTGATGTATGAGTATGCATGAGTGGTAAAGTAAAATACCAATTTCATGAGTATTATGAAGTAAGGGTTTAGTATCTGAGGTACCAATAGTGTATCAGTGGGGAAGATTAGTGTTAAGCAGGTAGCAGAGAATATTAAATGCATGAGTCAAGGACATTTATGGAGTTAGTTAGTTAGTATGATGGGGTAATCTAGTGAGTAAGCTAGTGTCAAGAGTAGTAGTGGGGGGTGTGTGTGTGTGTATGTGTGTGTGTGTGTGTGTGTGTGTGATGAGCTGTAGTGAGTGTTAAGAAGTGAGTATCCTAGAACATTAAGTGCATATGTTATGTATAGTTAGGAAGCTAGTGTTTCTGTACGAAAAGTGCCTAGAGAGTACCACTGTCCAGGGTATATCTGGGTTAAGCTGAGTATTATGTTAGTATCAGTGAATATCTAGTGTATGGTAGTATCAGATGGGTATATCAGTTAATATAGATAAAAAGGTGTTTTGGAGTAGGAGTACAAGTGTTCAGGCAGCGGGTAAGAGGGATAACCTATATAGAAGTAAGTTTAGTGAGCATAGTACCTTGCTAATAATGGAGTGAAGAAATAGTATGTATTAGTGAACAGTATGATGGGTATAAGGGTACCAGTGATATATCATAGTGTCATAGTGGTTAGGAAGTATTTATGTATGTTATATGGATATCAGATACGGGTGAGTGTCCTAGAGTGATTATTAAGTGTTAGAGTATGAGTTTGCACCAGATACCAAATAGGAGGAGTACCTTAGTGGCAAGATCCAGAGTACCTCAGTATTATAGAAGTTTAGGGTATATGACTCCTAGTGGCAAGTGTACTAAGTATAGATAAGAGGCATGAGTAACCTGGTATGAGAGTATCATCTAAGTGTCACATATAGGAGTTAGTGCCTTATAAAAATAGTGTCAAGACTTGGGTAGGCATCCTATAGATTGGATTCTAGATTTGGTAAGGGTCTACCAATAGGGTACATGAGTGTGAGAGAATACAATTTTTTATTTGCAAGTGGAAAGTGGTTGAGCACTGTTCAGGTGCCTGCAAGAACTGAGTCAGATATGAGACTTGATGTGTGTTAAAAAGTGAGCTAGGATAAGAGTTGACATATTAGTAAATGTGTTCATGTGTCTCAAAGGGATATATAGGAAATTTGAGTGTTAGTAGTGTACCCTTTCAGTGCTAGAATATAGTATCCTAGGAGTGTTAGTACAGTATTTGAGGTAGTATATACCAGTGAGTTAAGTGTGTCCATGGTCTAGAACCGTAGTATACCATTAGTATTAGAAGTGGTATTCCATGATATTAAGTATTTTGACTAGCTTGATGTTTATTGAATAACTGGAGTAAGTATTAGTGATAGATAAGGAGTCTAGCTAGGCCACATGTGGCATCGTAAATGCCTAGCATCAGTAGAGGGAGACACCCCAGCGGGACATGACTTTTGCAATGATCGTCGAGGGACCGATGCTACATGTGATGAATTAGTGAATTTTGAGCTTTTCTTTCCCTTTTCTTTCCATATATTGATATGTGTAATATAAAATATCTTATAGTTTGCATTAGTAATATTGTGATATTGTATAGTCAGTAGAAACCCTTGATAGAGACTACCATAATATGACAGATAGAGACAGTAACAAGTATAGAATTATATGTTTGAATAATTTTAGATAGGACTTCTTAGTCTATGAATTGCTTGGGGTTACGACTATAGTGAGTATTACAATAAAAATATTATGACTAGTCAGAACAGAGAGAGCGAGGTGTCTTAAATTTCGAGGAGAAAATTTTTCTAAGGAGGGTAGACATGTCACTACCACATTTCTAAATAGGGATAATTTTGTCATTACATATTATTATTTTTAGTGTTTATATTTTATATATTATTTTATTTATTTATTAGTTAATATTCCAGCCTATTTATTTGGACTTGACACTAGTGGACCTAATTAGACTAGTCATGACCCATTGAACCCAACAATTGGGCTAGGACCATTAGACTCATTCATTTTCATTAATTAGGAGATTAGAATTAGTCTTCATTAGAATTAGAAGCTTCCTAATATAGCCCTTTCATGCCCCAGAACCTGAATACTAGAGAGAGGGGGCAAACAAAGCCAGCTACGTATACTAGTGTACTTTATATCCCGAGATACGGTCACGGCAATCTAGACATATGAGGGTTTACTCTACAATCCATCAGGCAATCCTGATTCAAGAATCCTAGGTGTCTCAATCTCAAGCAAGCAATAAGTTACAAAATGTATGATTACCAAACATATAATAGTAATACTTCCCAAACTATACATACACAAATAACAATGAAGCTAGTTACAAAATATAGAACTAGTAAGAGTACCATGTTACATGATCAGATCTAGCTATAATCTAGAATATGCTTTACATGTAAGCTCGTAGACTGGAATGTCAAGTTCCAAAATATGAGCTAAACTAGTGCTCAGTGGCTAAACGCCTCAAAAGTAATAGGGTACAAGACCAGGTGGATGATGAAGAAAAAATTCATTCATATCCTCGGGTGCTCCTCGTATTCAACATCTTGAGACGGAAAGTAAGGGAGATCATGTGGTTCTGCTTCTAAATCTAGCCATACAAAATCAGTGGGGTCAAATCCTAAAATAATAAGTACCACAAGGGAACCAAACTTAGGAACTAAAAACCAGTAAGCACACAAATCAATAAGAACTAGTACAAGAAATATTTAAATAAGTACAGAGGGTAAAAATAACAGTTAAACATGCTCTGGAGTATTAAACCGGGATATCTAGAGTCAGGCTTCAATTATTGTTCTCAGGATCAGTTGTTGAAAATAAATCAGTACGGGACTAGACTAGAAATCAAGCAATCATGGCTAATCATACCCTACGGCTTGCTATCATTAGCTAACTAGGGTTATCACAGTCCTAGTTACTAACACATATAGTTTGAGATTCCTTACAACCACATGCCATGTAGACTATCTGGGTTATCATGACAAACAGGTACATAGTATAGACTTATCCGGTATAATTATTTTTTATCTTTTTTGGTAGTGCAACACTCGATGGTGTGTTGGAAGTATGCCCCTTATGAAGGAGAGCTCCAAATCCATCAGGTGTCACTGGGATACCAGGATTATATATAGCCAAAAATCTCTCTAGATACTTTCTAGATTATTATTCTAGTTATTAGCCTGGACAATTATCACAGATTCTCGACCGAAGTGCTCAAAAATCTACCATAGACATGATACAAGACAGGACAGTAACTTGACGAGTACAATTAAAACCAACCACGGGAATATAAATCATACAATACAAGTGCTACTAATATCCTTGATTAGGACGGTTACAGAAATTATCAAATCAGGAGTGCGCTATGTTTAGCCACTATTAGAAGTATCAGGATCAGGAGTAATTATCAATACAGGATCAGGATTATCAGTACAGTATTAGCATTATCAATACAGGATCAGTTCCATGTCAAGATGCAGGAGTTCATTTATAATGTACAATCACTATATCATATCAGGAAATCAAGATCAATATCAAGAATGTCAGGTTCAAAAAATAACTAGGATTAACTAAAATAATGGAATAAAAGAGAACTAGAGAATCATTAAGAGTTAAGCATATTAAAGAGAATACTGGCAGGCAGGCGTATAAATTAACAACTTAGGGTTGGTGCATAAAAATCAGGCAAAAAAATAATATTCGCGCACAATAGGTCAAAAACCACCATTAGCGCACAAACAGGTATTGCACATTAATGACCAAAGATGGATTTGACGCACAAACGGGTCCTGGCGCATAAATACCCAAAGACAGATTTGGCGCACAAATGGGTCTTAGCGCACAAATGGGTCTTCGCACACAAATGGCCAAAGATAGATTTGGTGCACAAATGGGTCTTAGCGCACAAACGGGTCTTAGCGCACAAATGGCCAAAGATAGATTTGGCGTACAAACGGGTCTTAGCGCACAAAGGGGTCTTTGGGCACAAATGAACAAAGACAGATTGGCGCACAAATGGATCTTGGCACACAAATGAGCGCAGAAAGGTCTACTAAAAGATAAAATACAAGTCTCGAAGCATGGCACAACAGTCGAGACAACATTATGGTCGAGAACATAATTTTTGAGAATGGTCAGAAGTTATTGCTTAGTTATTAAGTAATACGAAAGGCTACAAATTGTGTCATCTCTGAAAAATATCACATAGTGCGCCACATAGCAAAGTGTGCCTTTTTTTCATAAGCGACAAAGTGTGCCGGTAAGAAAATTTTACCAAAGTGCGCCAGCTCTGCTATATATGCAAGGTGCTCCCACTTGGCTTTTAAGTAGTGGCGCATATTCTCGATGACTTACAGATCCATTTCAAAAGTGTGCCAAGTAGGATTGGCGTACTTTTGAAAGAATTATCTTAGTACAAGACGTATATAGGAGTAGAGAAGTGCACCCAGAGTACTAAACATATCTTGGCACACTTTCTAAGAAATTTATGAAACACACAAAAGTGTGCTCACTGGAAATTCGCTTATGCTACAAGGGTTCCCTGTGTAGTTTTTGTATATATTCTCAGGCCAACATTGTATTCTCTGACTTGCTGTTCTCGGGCTCCATGAGCAACATTAGAAGGAGATCAAAATTATTATGAAGACAGGTTCTAAGTATTAAGCAAATAAAATCTATCAAGTAATTTAAACAAGTTATACTAAGAATCAAGGCAAGATCCATGATTTTTTTTCTTCGGTTGGCAAGATGTACTTGCCTATGATCAAGTTCTAACCTAATACCAACACTACCAAGGTCACCCACGACCAAGACCAAGCTCGGCTGCTGCTCTCTGCTAGGGGAAAAATGAAGAAGGAAAGAGAAAAATTAAAGGAAAGAAAAATAAAGAAAAGTGAATAGGATTGCTTATATAGACAAGGGATTGATTGTAGACTACTGGATCATAATCCATGCCTCTCACCCGGGTTCATCACAGTCACCCTCCAAAAAAATCATGGGACCAACGGTCCAAAGCATGCAACTAAGAAAAATTTACAAAAATAACCTAATTAATGCATGAGTGGCATAAGGTAAGATGTAAGAAATTAAACAATAATCAAGCCATACATATATTAAATGCATATATTGGGTACATATACTAGAACAGTGAGACAAATTAGTCCTCAAAATTTTAATAAGGCACGGGGTCTAGCAAGAACTCTAGGGACATACAATCAAGGCAAGTAAGGGCATAGGAATCAAGCACATTCCTAGAACAAGACAAGCATGCACAAGACAATGTCAGGGTACGAGATATATGAACAAGTACACCTCATGAGTCAAACAAATAAGAGTATCAAGCACGAATATCACCCTCTCACTCCTAAGTTGACTCGTCCAATGAGTGATGCCCCCAAGTAACTCGGACTAACCGAATAGTCCGGTTCTTGAGAATCTTCTCCCTCGGTCCAAAATGGATACAGGCCTCTCCTCATACGAAAGGTCAGTACCAACAATCAATTCCGAATGATCCAGGATATGGCTAGAATTAGGTATATATCGTCGTAACTGAGATACATAGAAAATGTTATGTATCTCGCGAAGCGACGACGGAAGAGCAAGGCGATAAGAAATATCTTCCACTCGTTCGAGGATATCGAACGGACCAATATATCGTGGACTAAGATTTCTCCGTACACCAAATCTGATGACCCCTCGGGTAGGTAAAATCTGAAGGAATATATGGTCGTCGACAGAAAACTCAAAAGGTCGCCGATATGAATCGGCCCAATGACGCTAACGATCTTGAGCCACCTTAAGATGCTTTCAGACTTGTTTGACTACCTCAACTGTCTGGACTATCATCTCTAGACCAAACAATTTCCTCTCACCAATGTCATCCCATGCTACAGGGGATCTTCACTTTCTGCCATACAGTGTCTCGAAGGGTGTCATCTGGATACTTGCCTAGAAATTGTTGTTGTAAGAGAATTTGGCCATGTACAAGTGATCCTCCCACGAACCACCAAAGTCAAGGGTACATGATTGAAGCATATCTTCTAGAGTTTGGATCGTACGTTCTGACTGACCATCTGTCTGGGGATGATAATTTGTACTAAATTTTAGATGGGTACCCAGACTCTACTATAGACTCTGCCAAAAGTGATATATGAATCTAAAATCTTTATCTGATACGATGCTGACTGGTACTCCATGAAGTCTGATAATCTAATTCATGTATATCCGAGCCAACTACTCTGTAGACTGTCCCACTCTGAAGGGGAAAAAGTGAGCAACCTTCATGAGTCAATCCACTATTACCCAAATTGTATCTCTGTCAGCTGGGTATCTAGGAAGACTGGTCATAAAATCTATTGTGATATGGTCCCACTTCTATTTCAAAATTGGTAAAGGTTGAAGAAGTCCTGCAGGCCTCTGATATTTATCTTTAATTTGTTGATAAACCAAATATCGAAAGACAAATCAAGCTATCTCTCTCTTCACATTCTACCAAAAATGCAGACGAATGTCTCTGTACATCTTTGTTCCTCTGGGATAAATTAAATATTGTGAACTATGGGGCTCTGACATAATCTCGCGACGAATGTCTCCATTAGGTACACAAGAGTGATTCCCAAAATAAAGAGTTCTGTCACTATGAATACTTTATTCTGGTCTACGTCCGGACTCACACTATGCTCTGAGTCGCTGAAGCTTGACATCTGTTGCTTATTCTACCGTGATTCTCTCTACTATACTAGATTGAACTTGCAGACCAACCATCAATGATGTGTTACCTGGAAATACTACTTCTATGTCTATCTCCTAAAGATCTTCTAGAATCTCTTGCTGCACCGTAAGGAAATAAACTTCTACCCTCCGGCTCAAAGCATCGGCTATGACATTGTCCTTCCCAGGAGGATATTGAAGGTCAAGGTCATAGTTTGTTATCAACTCTTTCCATCTTCTCTATCTCATATTGAGATCCTTCTAGTTAAAAACATACCTCAAACACTTGTGATCAGTATAAATCTTTACTCGATCTCCAAATAGATAATATCTCCAAAGTTTGAGTGCAAACACTACTACTGCTAATTCCAAGTCATGCATCGAATAATTCTTATCATGATCTTGTAGCGGCCGAGATGCATAAGCTATAACTTTACCATGCTGTATAAGAACAAACCCCAGCCCTTTTTCCTGACGCATCACAATATACGGTGAAACCACATGTCCCTTCTGGAAGAGTCAAAATTGGTGTCGTAATCAACTTCTGTTTGAGCTTCTCGAAAAAGGTTTGACATTCATTTGTCCAATCAAAGCACATGTCTTCCGTATTAGCTGCATCGAGGGTGTAGAAATTCTTGCAAAGTCTGGTATGAAGCGTCGATAATATCCTGCTAATGCCAGAAAACTATAAACTTCTGCAACTGTTCAGGAACTGGCCATGTCTCAATGGCTTCTATCTTTTAGGGATCCACTTCAACTCCATATTTTATACTAATATGCCCTAAGTATGAAATACGATCAATCCAGAACTCGCACTTACTGAACATGGCATATAACTTATGTTCTCTAAGGATTTGAAGAACTGTGCGAAGATGTTGCTCATGCTCTGCTTTACTTCGACTGTAAACCAAGATATCATCGATGAACACAATCATAAACCTGTCCAAGTATGGCATGAAAATATGATTCATGAGATCCATGAACACTGTTGGCGCATTGGTTGCTCCAAAGGGCATCACTAGAAACTCCTAATGGCCATATCTTGATCTGAATACCGTCTTGGGTATATCCTTCTCTCTGACTCTGATCTGATGATATTCCGACCGCAAATCAATCTTGAAAAATACCTGTGAGACTCGTCTCACGGTATTTGTATTTTATGCGGATACGTATTTTGTGCTAGTTATTGCTTTTGATTGGATCTCGAGGAAGCTCAGAAATTCTCAAAATTGAAACCTTACTACCTGACAGGTATACCTACGGTATACTACAGTATACTGACGGTATACTGTCCGACAGATATTTATTTCACTTTCGAGATATTTTGATATATTTTTTAGATATTTCTCTATAAATAGTACTCGAGATATTTTATTTCTTTCTTTTTCTCTCTCCTCTCTTCTTCATTTCTTTCTAGAGCATGAAAGCATGGTCTTGAGACCATGAGTGCAGTTTTTGAACCCCTTCATGGTAGTGGACTCGAAGATTAGGCTAGGAGCTCGCGTTAGGCAAGTACACCTTGCCGATTTTGTGAACTTTTTTTACTTTCTATCATTTTACTTTCCTGGAGCTTTGGTTATTGCTTTTTATCTAGGACTTACTTTACTATTATTGTTCATATCATGATTTCTAGCGTAGTAATCGTCTCAGTTTTGATATCTGGTAGAATCTTGCTCCGTCCCTTTTTGGTAACTCGGTAACGAAAATGATACCAGAGTTGTGACCGTGAGATTTAGTCCATATTGTGATATGAGACTTACCCTAGACTTGACTTCTTGTTAGACTTTGGTTCTGGTAATTTTCGGAGTTTGATTTGGGTCCAAGAAATCAGACTTGACTTAACCATATTTATTTTTGGAAACTGACATACCGACGGTATACTACAATATACCGACGGTATAGAGATTTTGACCGACTTGATTTCTAGATATTTTCCTGTAAATCATATTGGTATACCGATGGTGTACTACAGTATACCGACGGTATACTCGGTATACCAATCTTATCGACATTGTTAGATATTTTTCTTGGCCGGCATACCGATGTTATACTATAGTATACTGACGGTATACCGATTTATTGGATTCTAGAACTTGTATTTTTTCTATATCTGGACCAATATATCGACGATGTACTGGACTGTACCGACGGTATACCGATCGTGCACTTTCTTTAGGAATTCCTGGTTTTTCGTAATTTTATATTGAAACTTCTGGCTTTTGCTTGGACATGCAATGACTTGACCTAATTTTGGACATAAACTTGCATGGATTTAGATGACTTAACTTGACTTGGCTTTACTCGATTTTACCCGGCTTTGCTCGGCTACACGTGATGACATGATTGACTGGACTTGACTTGGCATGACTTATATGGCTTCATCGAACATGGCTTGACTTGGTTTCACTTGGTTTCATCTGGTTAGACGTGGCTTCATATGGTTGTACATGGCTTTAGCTGGTTTCACATGGCTTTACCTGCCTTCACCTAGATTGACATGGTTTCACTTGGCTTTACCTGGCTTCACTTGGTTTCACATGGCTTGATTATTGTTGTGACTTACATTAGTCTGTTTGTGTAATATATATTAAACTTGTTTATATTACTTTAGAACTTGTTTTGTTTCATCATGTCTAGGATGGATTCTGCGGAATGTCACACCCGAATTCATACAAAAATTAGCTAGGGGTTAATAAACTATAGATTCACTTAGTACATGACTAAAAAAATTCCTAGATTGCATACAGTCCCAATTATTCATACAGTTATCTTGAGGAGTATCCAGTGGTTTATATTATGGAGTATCTTGAGGAGTATCCAGTGGTTTATATTATGGAGTATCTTGAGGAGTATTCGGTGCTGGTTTTTGCGTATGGATATCCTGGATGGACTACAGGGGCATGCAATCAGAAGGAATTCTAGCATCGCGTTGTATTATAATTGTTTGTAATTAGGGTTGTGATAACCCTAGTTAACTAAAGTATCAAGCCGTACTTATATGATTTGTCGTAATTTATGATTGATGGAATTTCTAGACTTTATATGACCATACTTTTATTTTTTACACTTGTTACGCTATTGATTATCAGCTCAGGATATATCTCATTGCAGGTTTACAGTATTTATTTTACTATCTTGAGATCTTTTACATTCAGTCTTTACTTTCAGTATTTGTATTGCTTGTATTGTTGGTTTAAGTTCCTAGATTAGCTTTCTTTATGGTACTTGCTATTTGGGGGTCTGACCATACTGGTTTTGCATGGCCAGATCCTGTAGCAGCACCGAAGGATCTTTCATACTTTCCTGAGGATGGTGGCCACCAGGAGCACCATACCGCTTGAGTGGGTTTTTTTACTTCGCCACCTGGATGTACATTCTATTTTTGTGGGCATTTAGCCACCGAGCACGTGTTTAGCTCGTGGTTTGGTTTCATCAGTTAGCCTACGGGCATTAGGTTGATTGACATATCCTAGGGTTGATCATGTATGACTCATATTCTGGCTAGTTTATTTATTCTATGTTTACTAGCATCATCATCATTTGTATATTATAGTTTGAGATGCTTTACTATTATATTTTAGTTAATCTTACATCTTGTTATTATTCATGTTGTTCTTATGATTGAGACACTAGGGTTTGTTGGACCTAGACTTGACTGATGGTTTGTAGTAGAGACCCCTTATATCTTACCGCTTTATCGTATATACAGAGTACCAGAGTGCTTTAAGTATGCATAGCTGGCCTTGTCAGCCTCGCTCTCCAGTATTCTGGTTCTGGTACGTGATACAGTTTTAGTGGTAGCCCATGCAGATTTATCTGAGCGGATTCTGTCTGTCTGAGCAGATTTGATCTAGTTTTTACAGATATATATGGGTTATTGTAGTTGCTAGATGTCTCAATCCTAAACTGTTCTCCTTGATCCTTAGTAATTTTCTCCATCCTTGATTCTTAATCTGATACTTGCTTATTCGTTGATCTATCATGTTCTCTGATTGACTTGTATGTCCTTAACTTTTAGGGGTACTTTTTATATTACTATCAGCCAGATGGATCGAGCGCATCTCGAGGAGGGACAGCATTCGGAATCCTAGTGTATTCCTGGAGGCCGGCCTAAGCATTCAGGGGCAGAGTCTAGAGAAGATCCTGAGGCAGATTAGCCGGCACTATCAGACCAGCAGGCAGCATTTGTGCACCCAATTTAGCCCGAGCAGACAGAGGGTGTTGCCCAAGTACTGATAGATGTCCTTCGAGGTTTTATATTGACCCAGCAGCACTAGAGTGATGTACTCACTCAGTCGGTCCAGACAACGTTAGAGCGAGGTGGTTCTCAGATCCATAATTCTGCGACCAGCTTCGGTGTCTCAGTCCTCAGTACATTTATGTACAGAGAATGCGATTTTGTTCGATGCTTGGCTGCAGGACACTGTGGCCATCTTGGAGGCAGCAGGAACTCCGGCTAGAGAGCATGTAGCAGTAGTAAGGGTACAATTATTAGACTTGGCTCATGACTGGTGGGCAGAGCATGAGGTTTCTCTCACAACATCGATTCTATGGGCAGATTTTACTGAGAGGTTTCAGGTGAGGTATTTTGATGCGGTGGCGTGTTACGAACTTCAGCAGAGGTTTAACAACCTCAGGCAGGAGAGCAGGACCGTCGACGATTACGCGACGGAGTTTGCAAGACTTAGTCAGTTTGCTCCCACTTTAGTTGTGATCGAGTTGGAGAGGGCAAGAAGGTTCCAGCAGGGACTTAATTTAGAGATTATCTTGGCAGTGGAGCAGCATAAGTTTCAGACCTTTGATATGGTGATACTGGCAGCCAGGAGGTATGAGTATTCATTGAAGAGGATTACAGATCGATTTGGGAGCCAGAAGAGGCCCAACATTTTAGGAGGGTCAGTATCACATTCATCAGTACCAGCTCCAGCAATTAGAGCCCTAAAGATTGGATCCTCGAGGAGGATAGCATCATCTCAACAGTCTTCCCAGTCATTCCCTCAGTAGAGGCAGCCATCTTCTTCTTCCCGTAGTTATTTCTATTGCGGGAAACATGGGCATATAGTATCAGAGTATCATAGGCACAGGGATTGTGCTTGGTATGTGGGTCATGAGACCACATGGTCGGAGCATGTCCTAGGAGGAACCAGACTAGATCATCATCAGTCCAGTCAGTAGTTCGGCCAGTAGCATCGTAGTTCAGAACACCAGCACCAGTGCAGCTGCAGATTCAGAGGCCTTTGCCTCCACAGGCTCAGGCATTCCAGTAGAGGCCGCAGCAGTATACGCAAGCCCAGGCCCAGGCGAGACCTAGAGGTCATCAACAGAGGAGACCAGCACCCAGAGGGCAGGGTCAAGCCTTCTTGCTATCGATAGAGGAGGCTTTGGCAGCAGAAGAAGTGGTAGCAGGTACTGTTCTCGTCCACTTTTATTCAGCTTCAGCTATATTTGATTATGGTATATCATATTCATTTATATTTTCACGCTTTGCGATGTTAGTAGGATTGGAATCTGAGTCCTTACCTGTAAGGTTGAATATACTTACTAGTAACGGTCTTGTGGGAGTAGATAAAGTATATCCCTTGTGTAGAGTTATAATGTACGGGAGAGTATTTCTCGTGAGGCTGTGTCACGCCCCAGTCCCAAAAATATACGAAACCAGGCCACGTGGCAATGGCCAGCTGACACGTCTTCGGGGATAACCTAATTTAATGGATCCACGAAGAGTGCTACGCTGTCCTATAATACTAACATGTCCAACATCAGTCAATAACAGGTAATCTAATCTCATCCACAAAATAAAGAGTAAGAAATACTAAATAAACTGCTGGTTGATAAATACCAGTCTCAAGATATCATAGTACAACCAGTGATGTCTAGTGGGAACAAACCCACTACTATGAAGAAATAAAGTACTGAAATAAGATATAAAAGAAAAAGACTAGAGCATCAGCTGAGTAGATAATGATGCCCTCCAACTAGGCTAAAGGCCTACCAACTGATCACGGAAACTCCGACGGTTGTACCTCCAACTCCTCAGCTGTAGCAAATCTCGTCTCCTGTCCGGGGCCGTATACGGTGGGGTAGTAAGCCTCGTCTAAATCTGGGAAGAAACCAGGTCCTCAGAGGGACGTAACAAGATACAAGAAACAACATGCTATATATGAATACTGAATAAAATAAATACAGTAAGGGTGTACTAGCCATCTAAGTGAATGCAATGTGAGTCCAACTCTGATGCGTATAAGTAGGCGTAGGCATAACGTCCATACTCCGAAGAGAATGGCATCTGTACAGTATATCGTCCATATCGCTCCGAAGAACGTGGCATCAGTATAAAGGGAAAGTCATTGGACCTGAGGTTCCTCCGAAACTACGGCTCCAATGTGTGTACCCCATACGCCTCCTAGTTGTCCTCCCCGCCCAATGTAGATACGCAAGTCGACTACTCGACGTGCATACCATGTATCTTGTGCCAAGTCTCTAATCTATATCCTGACTACATACTAACCATGATGTAGGTGATACGCAACGATAGCTAGTCGAGTGCGCAAACCCGCATCCCAATATGAATATATCTCAGTGTCCGTGCAAGGTGTCAGGTCTCAGACAATAACAGAGTATTGTCCAAAGGATTGAGTCTGCTAAGGCTAAGTCCATATATTTATATATTTACTAACATCGACGTAACCGTCGAATGCACCCGAGACAACTCGGACGCGCACAGTTGTATAAATTACAAGCAACAAGAATACAATACAACAGATGCATATTTAATTTAGACAGTAAATATAGCAAGGTATCTTGCCTGTGTCCTGAAGCTGTGAATGCCAGAAGCTGGTTCCTGCAGTATCTCCTGGCTGATCCAATGGTCCTAACACACAATATAATATAATAATCAAACATCAGACCCTAAGTAATATATACGCTACGTTGCTTTTCAGCACTGATGCAAGGATCACGTCGGTCGAACACAGAGTCGCGGTGCATGTAGCTAAGATACACACGTGCCCTGTCTTCAGTCACCGTGTATTCCATGATAGACAATGCTAAGGTTATACGACCCAGCTAATTATGTTTAGTATAATTAACGGTCCTTAACCTCCGTATTAAGCGTTTCTTGTTGATATCTAGGTTTATCAATGCTTTACAAGTCTTAATTAACCATTCTACTTACAAGGATGTTCACTAGCTATTAATTACTAACTGGTTCATTATTAAGAAATATGATTTGGCACCTATTCATAAGTTAAGGTTTCCGAGTTACTATTTCATGTCCATGCCAAACACGACAAGACGACACGATGATAAACTATTCACGATACAAGGGAAAGAGGCCAATGAGTATTACCTACGAGGATGAACGTGGGGAGGGGGTTCTGCTCGTCGTCGTGCGCACTCGCCAGGGTTCAGCGGAGCTCCTGCGTCGGCGGCAAGTCTCGACAGCAGCGGCGGCACTCTCAGCAGGCGCGGCAGCGGTGCACGGGGGCAGCGGGTCGGGGGTGTTCGGGAGCAGAGGGTCAGGGGTGTTCGGGAGCAGCGGGTCAGGGTGTTGTCGGCTGTGTAGGGGCGATGGTTGGCGATATATGGAGGGTGGTGGTCGGCAATATATGGAGGGTGGTGGTCGACAATATATGGAGGGTGGTGGTCGACAATATATGGAGGGTTGTGGTCGTGATGGTTGGTGCAAAGGAGGAGTATTCGGCTAGGGTTAGGGGAGGAGGGTGATATAAAATCTAGGGTTTGAGTGAATAGATGTATATTTATATGGGTGGTGGAGATGATGGGCTAAGCTCGAGGGTTGGGCTTGTCCGGCTTGTTGGGTTGGAATGATCCACTCAAAAGCGCATGTGGGCTGGGTTTGGTTCTGCTTGGGGTAAATTGGCTTTAAATTTGATTTAAATTTAATACTTCAACTCAGGAATTACTAATGCGTTGGAAACGTAAGGAACTAGGTTTGGGTGGTACACAGGAGTCGTGGCCTAACAAGTTTGGTGTAGTCTGATACCCTAATTTGGGTACGTGGAATTTAGATTACGATTTCATCTCAGTAAATAATTAATTAAATCCTATTTTTGACGAGGGGGTTTACAATCTACCCTCCTTAGAGCATTTCGTCCTCGAAATTTAAACATACGCATGGGTAAGCACTAAGGACTAAAGAAAATACTGGAACGTACCTAGTCCTTCGAAAAGGCGGGGATAACGCTGACGAATATCTTCCTTGCGTTCCCAGGTCAACTCGCCTGGTGCATGATGCCTCCATGCAACACGAACTAAGGGGATGGTCTGCCCTCGTAATACCTTCTCCCTTTTGTCTAGAATCTCTACAGGCTCCTCTTCATATTATAGGCTCGGCCCGACTGTGATCTCGGAATGGTCAAGCACGTGACTAGGATCCGATATGTATCTCCTCAATTGAGATACATGGAAGACGTCGTGGACTCCTTCCAAGGTCTGCGGTAACGCTAATCTGTAAGCAACCTCTCCGATGCGTTCTAATATGTAGAATGGTCCGATGTACCTCGGACTCAGCTTTCCTCTGCCTCCGAATCTGATAGTACCTCGAGTAGGTGAGATCTTTAAGAATACGTGATCTCCAACCTGAAACTCTAAGGGTCGGCGGTGTGCATTCGCCCAATGCTTCTGTCGGTCTTGCGCTCTCGAAGGTGTCCTTGGATCTTCTTTACCTTCTCTACCGTCCGAATAATCAACTCTGGTCCTAGAATCTGTCGCTCGCCTATATCACTCCAGCATACTAGAGAACGACATTTCCTTCCATACAACGCTTCATAGGGAGCCATCTGAATGCTCGCTTGATAGCTGTTGTTGTAGGAAAACTCGACCAAATGTAAGTGGTCCTCCCATGATCCTCCGAAGTCAAGCATGCATGCTCTCAACATGTCCTCCAGTGTCTGAATGGTGCACTCCGACTGGCCATCTGTTTGTGGGTGATACGCTGTGCTAAAATTTAGGCGAGTACCAAGACTCTCTTGCATAGTACGCTAAAAGTAAGACGTAAATCTCGTATCCCTGTCTGACACGATGCTAACTGGCACTCCATGTAGGCGCACAATCTCCCTTATGTACATATCTGCTAAAGCCTCCGTCGATTGCCCAACTCTAAAGGGTAAAAAGTGTGCGGACTTGGTGAGTCTATCCACGATTACCCATACTGTATTGCGCCCACTAGGACTCCTTGGGAAACCTGTAACAAAGTCCATAGTGATATGCTCCCATTTCCACTCCGGTATAGGAAGTGGTTGCAGTAATCCCGCAGATCTCTGGTGCTCAGCCTTGACTTGCTGACACACCAGGTACTTGGCCACAAAGCGTGCTATCTCTATCTTCATTCTGTGCCACCAGTAGTACTGTCTTAGATCTCTGTACATCTTTGTGCCTCCTGGATGAATGGAATAGGTGGAACTGTGTGCCTCTGTCATCAATTCCTGTCGAAGTTCTCTATTTGGAACATAGAGACGATCTTCGTATCTCAAAGTTCCATCTTCATGTATCCGTAGTCCTGTTTGTAATCCAGCCTCTGTCCTCTATCTGAGCCTCTGAAATCTGGCATCTGTCGGTAAAGCAGCCTTGATTCTCTCTACCAGTGTCGATTGCAATTGGAAACTCGACAACTGTCCGTCTACTCCGGGTATGACAACCTCTATATCCATCTGCTCTAGATCTCTCAACAGATGTTGTTGGGTAGTCAAGAAGAATACCATAGGTCTTCTGCTCAGTGCGTCTGCTACTACGTTGGCCTTTCTCGGGTGGTACTGTAACTCAATTTCGAAGTCTGTCATCACCTCGAGCCAACGTCTCTGCCTCTGATTAAGGTCCTTCTGTGTGTAGACATATTTTAGGCTCTTATGATCAGTAAATATCTCCACTCTTTCTCCATATAGGTAATGCCTCCAAAGCTTTAAAGCAAAGATCACCGCTGCAAGTTCCAAGTCATGGGTGGGATAATTCTTCTCATGCGTCCTCAATTGTCTAGAAGCATAAGCTGCAACCTTTCCATGCTGCATCAAGACGCATCCTAATCCTTTCCCAGACGTATCGCTGTAAATTACGAATCCTCCGGGTCCAGAAGGTATGGTCAAGATGGGTGCTGTGGTCAAGCGTTTCTTCAGCTCATCGAATGCCTTCTGACACTCCTCTGTCCAAGTGAACTCCTGCTCCTTACGGTTCAAGCGGGTCATTGTCTTTGCAATCTTCGCGAAGTTCTATACGAACCTCCGGTAATATCCGGCAAGTCCTAGGAAACTCCTCACTTCTGAGACATTGGTAGGGGTTGGCCATGTCTCTACAGATGAAATCTTCGCCGGATCTACTGAGATACCGTCTCCTGAGATGACGTGTCCAAGGAAGGCGACAAGATCTAGGAGAAACTTGCACTTGCTAAGCTTGGCATACAGTCTCTCTCTCCTCAGCATCTCTAACACTAGTCTCAAGTGCTCTTCGTGCTCCTCGTGGCTCTTCGAATACACCAAAATGTCGTCGATGAAGACTACCACGAACTGGTCTAAGTATTGATGGAATACTCTGTTCATCAAGTTCATAAATACAGCTGGCGCATTCGTCAGTCCAAAAGGCATCACTACGAACTCGTAGTGACCATAACGAGTCCTGAATGCTGTCTTTTGAATGTCTTCTCTTCGCACCTTCACTTGATGATAACCATATCTCAAGTCGATCTTTGTGAATACTACTGCTCCTGTCAATTGGTCAAATAGGTCGTCAATCCGTGGCAGGGGGTACTTATTCTTGATAGTCAAAGCATTAAGGGCTCTGTAATCAATACACATACGTACTGTTCCATCCTTTTTAGGCACAAATAATACGGGTTCTCCCCATGGTGATGCACTAGGACGGATAAATTCCTTGCTTTGCAACTCCTCCAATTGTAGCTTCAGCTCGTCTAACTCCTTCTTCGCCAATCGGTACACATTAGAAGATACCGATGCTGCTCCTGTACTAGCTCAATGGTGAATTCTACGTCTCTATCTGGTGGTAAGCCTGGTAATTCTTCGGGGAAAACATTCTCGAATTCTGCAACTATTGGTGGGGGTGCAATCTCCATAGTCATGCAAGTTCCCGCTGTCTGTCCTACTCCTTGTTCGACGGTCCCTCGCATGTACTCGAACTCCGGTTGATCTGGTGGTCTAAAAGTGATGCTACCCTTCCGGCAGTTCAGTACGGCGTTATACTGGCTTAACCAGTCCATACCTAGCACAACATCAAAGTACGGTATAGGCAATACCAGGAATCGCGCTCTCATCTCTCTACCGCATACGACTACCGAGCACGTTCTAATAGTGCTGGTAACCGGCACGATACCTCCTCCGGTAAGAATCTTCCAACTCTTAGGTAAGGGAGAAGTCGCTACTCTATGCATTGCTACGAATCTATTAGATATAAATGATAATGTAGCACCAGAATCAAACAATGCTGTCGCAAGCAAAGATGCGACTAAAATGGTATATGTGATTGCTTCTCCTTCTGTTTTCTCCTCAGTAGCTGCTAATGCAAAGGCCTGTCCCTGTCTCTGTCCTTCTGCCTGCTGTCGGGCCCGATCAAACTGTGCCTGCTGTGGGGGCAAGGGTGGTCCCCTTTGGAATCCTCCGGGTGCTGGTGGACGCTAGCCTCCTGGTGGGGGTAGTATCCTCGGGGCTGGTGCTGCTGGCCTTTGTCCGGCCTGTGGTGCTGCCTCCCTGCGCTGGACAATCTCTGGCAAGGTGCTGGCTCGCTCCACAAATCATGCATGTTCCAAGTCTCTTTCGGCAGTCCTTCTCGAAGTGACCTCTCTTACCACAGAAGTGGCAAGTCAGAAGTTCCTGGTGTGGATATGGTGCTGCTCTCTGTTGTGTCTGTGCTCCGGGACGTCGGATGGGTCCTCCTGCTCTGGGCTGGACTCTAGCTGGCGCGGTCGTACTGGAACGTCTCACTTTTCTGACAATGGCCTCCTGGATCCTCGCCTCTGCGAGAATCTCCTCATAAGAAATCCTCGCCTGTACGGTGGTATATCTCTGTAGCTCGAAGTTGAGGCCGTAGTGAAATCTCTGAGCCTTCTCTAGTTCATTGGGTATCAGAACAGCTCCAAATCTGCTAAGACGGCTAAACTCCACGTCATAGGCATCAACAGTCATATTCCCCTGTTCTAGATGTCGGAATTAGGAGTACAGGGCATTTCTGACTGTTGCTGGAAAATATTTCGCATTGAAGTACTCCAAGAACTGTTCCCAAGTCTGGTTCTTGCCTACACTGCGCTCAATGGAATCCCATCAGTGATGGGCGTTGCCTTTTAGTTGGGCCCTCACTGCGGTCATCCAAAGGTCTGGAGGTAGTTGTGAGGCCTCTAATAGCATCTCCGTGTTGGCGATCCAATCGGAGATCTGTTCCACAGTCTCATCGCCTGAGAAGGTATCTGGTCCCATCTGTCGGAACCATCTAACAGTGCCACCTGTCGGGGCTGGTGGAGGTGCTGGTACTGGTATCGTGACAGGTGTCCTTTTTAGTACTGCCATCAGGCTCTGTCGCAATGTCTCGGTCTGCTGCCACTGTGCTTGCATCATTGCCTGGAAGAACTGAAGCATCTTTGGCTGGCCATCTAGCTGCGGCATCTGGGGTGGATAAGGTGGAGGCGGTGGTAGTAGAATCTCTGGTTGTGCAGTAGGCGTCTCCTCAGATGTCGGCCTCTCCGTCTGCGGTATCGGTGTAGCTCCTAAAGTCTGGCCCTCACAATGCTGCGTGGGAATCATCTGGGAAGTCTGTCCCTCAGGTGGCGGTGTAGGATCGCCCTGCGATGTCTCGTGCCAATGTATCAGCGGGGTCTGTAGCGGGTGTTGCCCTTGGGGTACCTCATCTCCTTGAGTGGTGTTATCTGGCATCGTGGCACGGGGTGCTCCTCGTCCACTGCGTAAATTCATCTTGCTGCAAGGGATAGAGCTTCATTTAAAGGGTACGAGAGCAAACAAACAGGATGCGGTTATTTAGAAGATGTAAGAAGAAAGTTCAAGGACGAATCAAAAGTGGATGAGACCTAATAATTTCTATCCTATTGCAGGCTCGCTGGACATGTTACCACACCACAAGCGAAAAGTTGACCTGCATGGGCCACCACTAAAACCATGTCACGCC